>OZ038503.1:56565573-56625573 GCA_964036315.1 Acanthosepion esculentum | reverse complement strand
TTTTTCCTTACTTTCACTCTCTGTAGCCCCTTACGTACTAGTAGCATTCATACATTGCTTGGGGTGAGCTTAAAATTTTGGTTGGTTAATACAGATTTTGTTGTGAATATAATAATTTCAATAATAAAATCAGACATTAATTAGTAGTTGTGTAAAAAATAAAAACAAGAGGGGAGAGTGGGCGTGCGTGTGCAAAAAGCAATGAGACAACCTTATATCTGAATGTTACTTTTAGAGTTTTATAACTATGTATACCAGTCATTCATTTCGATTAAGTGATATAATCATTGTTCTCAATATTTTATGGTTCCTATAATACTATCTTCTGGATGGTTTAAGTTCTTTCTTGAATTTAAGATTTTAAAATTCTTTTCAAGGTTTTTTCAGGACTATTCCAAGCGTGTCGTTAATAATGGGAACAGTTGTTGCATTTCTAAAGAGCACATTTTACCGTTTTCTGGTAATGTTTTTTTCTCTCTTTAGATTTTTTTTCATTTTTTTAAAAAACTTTCATAGCATTCGACTTCTTTGTTTTTTTGTTCCTTTTTATCCTATTTCTTTTATAATTCTCTTCATTATTTTTAGTCCTTGTTTTGTTCTTATCTTTTCTTTCATTTACTATTTATTCTTTATTGGGGTGGGGATTATTTCACTCCTTTTCTATTTAGGGCTTTTATTTCTTAATTTCTTTTCTTTAATATTTTTCTCTTTGTTATTTTAATACTGTTATTTTCCGACATTTCCTTTCTTCTTTCCTTCTTTATCCTTTTCAAATTTTTCTCGACACTTCATTTAATCATACATTAATTTCGACATTAATTCATTCTTGCATAGTTTTTCTTTTTTCAAAATTCTTTCTCTTTTCTTCTTCTACACATTTATGTTATTTCTCTCTCTTCTTTGTTGAAATTTGTTTTAACCACGCTTTTGCTTTTATTTTGCCACACCTTTTTTTGTCTTGATCATGTACGAAAAATCTTCTAGCAAGCTTTTCGCCCCCCCCCCTCCTTTTTGCTTCATCTTTCTTTTCATTTTCTTTAATTAACCGAATTTTATCAATGTTCCTTTTGTTGTCTTCCCTCATTAAAAATCAGCGCCAAGAAATCACTTCCGACTTAATTCGCTTTCAAACTTACACTCCGATTCATGCTTCTGGGCGCTTTTTCTTTATCCTCAGTTTATGTAGAATTTTATAATTTTTCCCTTCTCTATTATGTTTTCATTCTTTGAGTAAGTTAAAACGAGTACGATACAGACAGCCGTTAGATGAAGAGGTAATCTTTCTTCCTACTACTCCGTCTAGAATTTACTTTCTTACCGTCATTCTCTTTCTTTCAAATTCACTTTATTTTGCTTCGGTCATGTACTCTCCCAGGAACATAGATTAGTCTAGGTTAGTTTATATGGGTGAACTACTGAACATCGAATTAATGCTGCTTGAAGAAGTCATTTTGATAACCATTCAATCAGAGTGGCTGATAATTGTTCATTTTGCTTAAAAAAAGGTACTACGTCATCACGTGTTTTTGCTTTGAATGTTCGTTCTCTCCATTCTTAAATTATATCAATAAATTCATAAATTACTTCATAAAATCTTGTTATATCTCAAATTCAAATTACGTGTACAATTAACATTGGTCTTCTGATTTAATCTTTCATCTTCCAACATTTAAAATTTTTGACGTAAATATGCCTAACATTTAATGAAGTATTCTCAATTTCTGGCATATTTCTCGCTTCAGCAATTGTGGCGGCAGGCATAAATATCCTTACTGATTGCCAGAACTTAATATTCTCTTTGTTTCTAGTTATTTTGATTTTATAAACGACATTTGAACAATTACTGTATTTATAAATTGCACATAAATTAGTATAATCAACATTAAAGTATATTTATTCACTATTATTTAATTTTTATTTTTTACATTAAATGTTTTCGCTGTTATTATTTTACGATCAATGATCGCCCCGTTGTTGGTGAGTCAAGTCACTTTCTTATTTCCATCCTCTCATTTTAATCATTCCACTACGACTAATTGACAACTCGTCTGCCGTGCTTACCATTTCTCCACAACACCTACAGATCGGATATGAAATAAATGATGACCAAAATGTTTTAACCCATCGAAAAACTTTAATTACAACAATTTGGCTAATACAATTTGACGACAACAAATGCAAATTTCTCAGCCAATGAAACGTTTGCATAATTCTGTGGAGCGAAGGAGATGCCAAAGTTCCCCACCCCCAATACCGGCATCATTTCTAATATTATAAAAAAATCATTAAAAATCCATTATTACATTAAAGACTTTTTCTTATGAACAAAAACCACCTCATTTGTCTTTAAAAATAAAATATTTGCTTTTTTAAAAAAAAAAAATAATAATTCCAATAAAGGAAAACAAATCCATTATTAGACTAAGTCGAGTAACTTCTTTAATATTTTTATTAACAAGACTTAAAAATAATTATTCCAGAGATGAAAATTTACATTTGGTCGACTTTCAAAATATACTATTAAAATGTCAATATTGCAATTGTGAGCCAAATTCTAACGTCGTTACCACTCACAGAGCAGGGAATTGCTTTATTTCAAAGTGATTTAATTATAAAAGTTTGTTTTTAAGCAATTATAAAAGTTATGAACGAAGACCAGATTGGGAGCGAAACAACAATGTTTTTTTTAAAATGATTTTTAATACTGTATATTCAAGTTTATTATCTCATTAAAGAAGAAAAATAATCAGTTATACTTTAATGAGATAATAAACTTGAAAATTCTGCGTTCTCCGACAGGAATCGAACCTGCATCCTACACGGAACCGTCATTTGGCGAGACATGCTATATCATTTAACTACAATGGAATCGTCTGGTTAGCAAAGTTAAATGACTGTTTTTAGATTACTGTAGCTAAATGGTATAGCGTGTCAGGCCAAATGGTGGTTCCGTGTAGGATACAGGCTCGATTCCTCTCGGAGGACACATTTTCTATGAAATTTCTCGGACATTCAGTCCGGTAAATGTAGTTAATATTGTTTATTATAAACAGAGCATTACTAAGACATAAAGCATATTATGTCTAATATAAATGATAAAACTGTATTTCTATGCCAGTGGTTGCCAAACTTTTTCTAGATGCCGCCAAGGAAAAATCCGTGGCTATATCGCTACACCTATAAACCTGCAAATGTCTGTTGTCTGATTTGGCTGGTGTGAAAGCTTACATCATACGCAAATATCTGGATCTTACATTCTTTAAGTATGGATTTGATAAAAGTTGTTTATATGAAAAAGTGTGTTTATCGATGGTATTATTAATATCCCTTCTAAATATTTTCTTCGTAGTAAAGCATGTTCTTTTTTATTAGAGCGTTTTTTTTAATCAGTGTAATGGCTTGTTTTATTGCTGCGTGTTACGGGTGAGTTCAGTGGGTTGTCCAACAGAAGCCTCTGTTATGTTCGCAGATACCGGCTTTTAAGATTCTGAAAGTTTCGCTTTTATGGTATTGCAGGCGTTTAATATTATATATCCCGACATCTGATGCGGTTTTAGTTTTACTTTTCTAATAACTAGTTCTCTGATCGTCTTGGAGGTTGTGGTTATGATCCTAGTGTTGGGAATGGCTAGATGGACACAGACACTAACACCATCAGACAAAAACACGTGAGGTCTACCTGACCAATGAAAAATAATCAGCACAGAACTCAAAGTAGAGGAACCTTCTCTTTCATAATTCATTTCTAAAATTTCTGATGAAGTTTAAATGAGAATCATGTTAAATTCATAAACATTTACTATTTGTTCCTTATTCGATCATTACGTCGAATTTTAATTATATATATATATATATATATATATATATATATATATATATATATATATATATATATATATATATATATATGTATGTATATAATAGTAAAAAATAAGGAATAAATTGTACGCTCGCTGCCATGTTTTCAATCATTAAGGTCTCGTCAGGCGCCTGACAAGACCTTAATGGTTGAAACCATATTAGCGAGTGTGCAAGTTATTCCTTATTTTTTAATATTTAAAGCTCTGCACATTCAATTTTTTGGATTGTGTACAGAGCACTTTTAATACATCTGCCCTCTGGTCGGACTCAACTCTGATCAACAATCGGTTAAAACCTTGTTTACTTATTGCTCTCTAGTTAATTAATAGTTCACACTACACGAAATTATTTTCGCCATGGAATCTTATCAAAGTTCAATGAAAACATGAGCCCAAAACCACATTTTCCACAACACTGGAGTGGCCTATATTTAACGATGTAAACATTTCCCGAATCAACGGAGAGCAAATGCATTCCATTATTATACGAAAGCAAATCCCTGACGAGAATACATTTTTTTATAAAGTTTTTTGAAATTTGAGTATAATGTTGTAATTAGTTAAGCCAATATTTTAAAATGTAATAATATTTTGTTGTTTTTTCTTCTGAATTATAAAACATATATGCATTGATTATGCCTAAATTCATCTGCTGGACTGACGATTGAAAATTCATCATTCAAATAGCACTTAAATTTGAAGGAAGATATAGGAATGCAAATATCGGCATAAAATGAAGAATTTTGCGTTTGTGGCTTTGGTAAATAAATAACATTAGTTACTCCGAAATTTCAGAGTTTGCACTTCATTTTATTATTATATCGTTGTTTGTCTATTATTTTTGTTTTATTATTATTCTCATTGATTTTTCACAGATTTCATTTGACAGCTTTCAGTGGAATTCAAGTGGCAGCAAGTTTCCTTATTGCTCAAACAGTGTCATCCATACTGAAACTGATCTTAGTAATGCTGTTGTTGATATAGTTTCCATTCTCCCTTGGATTTACATCTGGACTCTTCAATTTGGGACAATAATAAGGAAGACGGCTCCCACCGTCATATTCCACTTTTTCTTTTACACTTCTCTTGTAAGGTCGAAATATTTATCCAGTTTTCATTTCTGTCAGTTTTCGCTTGTAATCTGTTGAAGATCACATAGCAAATTTTTGTTTCTTTCTTCACAATGGCTACATTTGTTTTTCACGTTTGGATTGTTTCATTGATTAACTATGAAAGTCCAAGAGAATTTTGTTTTTATTCTCTATCATAGATTCAGGTTTATTCTTATATCACCGTTCTGTCTTGTAACAATATCATTTCTCACACATGTTTATAAGGAGATAAATTCCTTCCTTTTAGTCCATTCAGCTACTGGAGTTTCGTAGGAATTTTGTCTCCAGTCCATCTTTGAGTGAACTTAAACGTCGGTGTTTACAGGATTCATGTCTCCAGTTCGCCTTTGAATCGGGAAACATAAAAATTTTATAAATCATTTTAGATAGTCATAAAAATAGTCCTTTGAAGATTTGACCACCCATGTGGCTTGGGTGTGGTCCCAAATCTTCCAGAAAGTCAAGTGGATGGAGTGGTTGGGACCCCAGAATTATTCAGAGAGAGGCAGGAAGTCAGGAGGAAAGTGGGTCCAGCCGTGGGAGAAGTAGGTAGGTGACCAGAGGAGTTGGAACTGCCAGTGACAGATGGATCGGTAGTGAGGAATTGGGAGTCGCCGAGGCCAGTGAAGTTAGGAAAATAGCAGCCCACCTCCCTGAAGAAAGAATCCCACGTTTAAGTGAGAAATCGTATAGCAAATACACCCAACCCTGGATGTCATCACAGATGTAGTGAGTGATGAACGATCGGAGAACGTCGTCACAAAACCCGTCACAATTTCGCCGCGAATGGCGTCATAGTCTGGTCAAAATCCTAGCCGCTTTTTCAGTTCACTAGTCATGTTCATTTTGCACTCTATTTTGTATCTATGTTATTGCATTAATGATTGACGATTAAGATTTGTCTATTTTGCTGTATTATATCTATGTTGTTTTTCTTATGGTTGGTTATTATACAATTGTACTGAGCTATCTATAATTGATTTGTATTCATTTTTCTCTGCAGGCTTATACATGTCAACTCATATGTAATATGACTTTGTGTTATGATACGTCACTGTAGTTGTTTTGCTTCCTATTTTTAAATTATACATCTGTAGTTTTTTTTATCTTAGATTTCTCCTACTGTTAGTTCAGTTTCAGTCTAGCCAAAGTAATAATAATAATAATAATAATAATAATAATAATAATAATTATAATAATAATAATAATTATTATTATTATCATCCAATTGTTTCGGTTTTGCTCATCAAACTCCTACTCTTAATCCCCTTTTCCTTCTCCTCTGGATTATCATCCTTTGTTTTCCTTGATATAATCCCCTTCGTCTACTTTTCAGATTTGTTTTGCTTTCTCATCAGATACAATTCACAACTGAGATCCTTTTTGTTTTCTCTTCACCATCCTCCGTCATATCATGTTTTATTTCTCTGCCTCACCCTCTGCTTCCATTAGATTTCATTGACATATTTTATAGCTTCTCCTCTTCATACGTGTTTAATTAATTTCTTTCCAAATGAAAGTCGGCATCACACAAATCACTGCTAATTACAGTGAGCTATTTTCTTTTGTCTTCTCTTTTCACTTACTTATCCCTGGTAAGTGATTGTAGTTCATATTTAAGACCTCATTCTACATTCTCTTAGCTGTTGTCGGATAGGACATTATAGCTAGTTTTGTTTCTTTGTTGAAAAAACTTAAGCAATCAACTTCATACAGTAGAATAAAATGTTTCTAAAGAATTTCGCAGTTAGTAGATTTTTCTAGTAGCGATCGTGGAAATTCCGGAATGTATCGTTTCATGTTAGAAACAGTAGTCGAAGCGATTAATATGTTTTAATAATTCATAAAATCCTATTAATTACGGTTTAAAATAGTAGCATATTCATTTACCATCTGATTAGAAAGTTTTATATAAAATTTGTAAATAAAAAAATTCTATATCAAAAATGTATAAATAGTCCATTTCACGTTATTTATTTTAACTTCACAGAAACTATTCTCGTGAAAATTACTTTATAGGGAATAATACAATCATTACATACACTGTATGTATGTCACTGCGTTCGAACCATTTATAGATCCATAACTAGTAAAATAATTTTGAGAATTGTATTAGTAAATTTACAGTAATTTCAAGAAGCGTGGCGCTCACAAAAGGTAAATAAGAACGAGTCGATTAATAGTTACACTTCTATTAAGAGCGAAACTATCACACAAAGAAGAGGATAAACCGACAGAATTATCATGCTGTCCAGTACTGATTAAGCCCGATTTGTACCTTGTTTTAAAATATTTAAAGATATCGGACTTAATCAGTAGACTGAATTCTTTGTTAAAAGTTAAAAGTAAAATCAGAACTGCCTCAGCTAACAAGGCCTTTCTTCATTTGTTCTTGACTGTCTGTCCCCCTTTTATTACCTTTAAAATAAAAAGGGCTAATTTAACTTCTAGGACAGAAAATTGAAGAGGCGTTTATTATCAACTTCGTATCTAAGCTCTCTTATAGTCTTGCTAAATTGTATAAGAAATATTATCAATTATGGAGTAATACAATGAGCTTACTTTCCTATTTTGATAGGATTTGTTTTGTCCGTTATGCTGCACTTATTCATGAGCGCAGTCGTTCTCGACTTGCGACTAAATATCAAAAGAAATTGCAGCATTTAATTTGTAAAAAAAATTGGGTGTTCTGCTAATCCTGGTATTGGTCAGAATGTTTTGAATCTTTCTTCATACCAGTTGTCCGTGCTAGAACTATCGATCCTCTCGCAGGGATTGCATATTTGTGTTCCACCCTCGCATATTATGCGAGTAGAAATTTATTCAGAGTTTGGGGTTTTGTTTGCTCAACTAACCAAGCTTCAACCTGACTCTGATAGCAAGGTCAGTGACTTTAAAGCAAAGTAAACAATATAGCACATTCTTACGCGGTTACTCCTGTTTCCCTTAGTGAATCAAAGTGGAACAGGGAACAATATCAGGTAATCAAAGCACTACGTCATAATAAATCTTTGGTGATTACGAAACCTGATAAAAGTTCTAGTGTTGTCATTCTTGATGATCAAGATTATGTTGACAAGATGATGACTATTCTTGGGGATTCCTCTAAATTTGTCCAGTTAGGCCCAATAGATAAATTTGATTGTACATTATCTATTGTGGCTAAGTTCCAAAAACGTCTAGTTAAGTGGGTTAAAAGTTGCCCACTAACATTTCCAATTTAATTAGACCTTCGGGCTCCATTCGTCGCCGTCTTTATGGCTTACCAAAAATTCATAAGGTTGGGGTTCCATTGAAACCTATTCTGTCCATGGTAGGGTCTTCCCAACATGGCATGGCTAAATGGTTTTCCACCATATTACAGCCACTTTTGGAAAAGTATAACTCTGCCTGTATTAAAGATTCGTTCGAATTCTCTGATTTTATGCAGCGTTATTCGTTATTTTTATGTGTTCCTACGATATTTCCAGTCTATTTACCCGCGTTACTCTTGCTGAGACTATTGATATATGTGCTGATGCCTTATACCATAGTCAGTTGCCCCATCCTATTATTCTCGAGGACGTTTTCGTCGAAATAATGAAATTTGCTACGATGTCTGTTGAATTTAGTTTCGACGGCGTCATGTATAGGCAAGTTGATGGTGTTTCGATGGGTTCCCCCTTGTGGCCCATTTTAGCAAACATCTTTGTTGGATTCCATGAAGAGAGTGTATTATCAAAACCTAATAAACCTGACTTTTACTTCTGTTACGTTGATGACACCTTTTGTCTCTTTGATAACGAGGTTGAAACGGATAATTGTCTTTTGTCCCTTAATGATATGCATCCAGCTTTAAAATTTACACAAGAAAAGAAAATTGATTCTTCTCATCCCTTTCTTGATTTTTTGGTTAACAGATATTCGTCGGGTTTTGTTACATCTGTTATCGTAAACCGACATTTACTGGTTTATATACCCGTTGGGACTCTTTCTGTCCCGTAAAACGTAAAATTAATTTAATTAAAACCCTTACCCATAGGGCTTTAATAATCTGTTCTAAGATTAAGTTGGATGATGGAATCATGTTTATAACCACTACTCTCAGTAATAATGCCTATCCGTTGGGCATTGTTCAATCAATAATTATGAATAACATTGCTGAATTCAATAAAGTTAAACTTGCTACAGTACAAAGGTGTCCTGTGTACCTGCGCCTTCCTTGACTGGGTAATATCAGTGATCGATATGCTAAGCGAGTTTCCTTAACAGTTCGACATTATTACTTTGCTGCTAACACACGTGTAGTCTTTTCTCCCAAGCCTGTCCTTCTATCCATACGGAAGGACGTTCTCCCTCCACATCATAATAGTTCTTTAATTTATTCATTTAAATGTAGTTGTGGCTCACACTACATAAGGAGAACGACTCAAAGGCTGGATGTCAGAATAAAGCATCGCGTTCCAACGAAAATCCGCAATCTTAAGTACACTCCTTCGGACATTCTGACCAATACATATGGGTTTTCCATCGCAAAGCACCTAATAAGGTGCCATAATTGTGTCACGAATTTCAGTGTGGACTCATTTACTATTCTTAGCAAATCCTACTCGAATTACCACTTGAAAGTGTTGGAGGCCATTTATATTTTGTCTTTGAAGCCTTCTCTGTGTAAACAGAAAGATTTCGTACTGGGCCTCCAACTAATTTCCATCTATCCCCCACCCCCGCCAATACATATTGTCCATCTCTTTTTAATGATAATTCTATTATAATTTATTAACCTCGATTTAGCTCAGTTGAGCGAGGTTAGCTAGCCCGTTTTTCAGTTTTACTTTTTATCTATTATCATCATGAGTGGTAATGAAAATAATTTTTGTCTTTTCATGGCGGTCATACATATATATATGTGTGTGTGTGTGTGTGTGTGTGTGTGTGTGTGTGTGTGTGCGTATGTGTGTGTGTGTGATAAATATATATGTGCATGTATGTGTATGCGTGTGTGTGTGTATGTGAAAAATATATGTGTCTGTGTGTGTATAACAAAAATAAATGTGAGTACATGTAGATTATACAGGAACAGAAATGAAATCCTCGATAATGTCATACACAAATGCATTAAGGTGAATGAGAAAAACCACAAAAAAGATATGAGTGTATGCGAAAGGTGATTTACTTGGAACTGTGTTGACAACTGAAAAAAAATTATATGCACAAACTAGAATTTACTTCGGAAAGGAAAAACTTAAACATTTTGAGGGGACTTTGAATTCCAATAAATCTCCCATAAAAGTCATATCTAATCATCATAAATAATAAGATACTTTGTCAAATCGTGAATATCTCTGACTACAGATTAAGATTGAATTTTGATTTTATGAGAGAAGTGAAAAATTGTGAACATGAAAGCGAAACTTAACCTTATTAGCGCGAATGAAACAATTCTGAAGGGTTTTTGAAAGAAACTAAAAGACTGGAAATCATCGAAAGACTTGAAATTATTCAGATGAAAACATTATTAAATTCATATAGAATACTGAGGAGTGTGTTGGAAATCCACGTGGGTAATCTTCAGCAACTATTGTTGGGAAAAACAAGAGAGGGCAAATAATAATATTATTAATAATAATAATACATTACTTCTTTCAAGCTTTTATAAATTATAGTTTGTGTTTACATATTTTCAATTTAAATTTAAGTAAATTTAGATACACTTGTTAAAGCATAGTCCATTATTCTCATATATGAATGATTCATCCATACTGGTTGTTGCAGTGATGCACATACCTCTTCTCGCTATCTATACAACAGATAACGGCTACGTTAATATATTCCTATAAATCTGTATAGATGAAACTAATATAACTGCTGGGTTGTACTTTAGTATGACTAAACTAAATACAATGGTTTAGTGCGGGCTTACCACTATTAATGGAAAAGACAAATATAAACAGTCAACCCGAGGCTCAAATATCAGTGTACTGCGTCATGCCTGACAAGTTTTCCCATGATGGAAACAGTGGGGACACGGCCATTACTCCAAAATGGAAACACAACAAAGAGGAGAAGAAATAAAACATACAAATATATTATTTTAAAAGCATTAAATTATGAAAAAGATGGTAGACGAAACGAATGTTGGCGATCTAGAAAAATAGGCCAGGTAAACGGAAATTTAAGAAGTTAGCAAACAGGTAGATATAAATAAATATTGCCTGTCTAAATGAAGTAAAAAAAGACAACCAGTATGTGAAGTGGAAACTTTGAGATCGTAAAAATGAGAGTTAAAACTAGAAGATATTCAGAAATCCAACGGGAAAGCGTCAAAAACCCCAAAATAAGCGCAAACGTTTTGATATGTATAGAAACAAAATTGCTATAATGGTAAAAAAAGAGCAATGACTTCACTTGAGAACATGGAATTTGAAAATAGTCAATGAATGCCAATTATTGCTGGTAACATTATACACTTGAACTAATTAATACGATCCGGAACACGTATTCTCATTAAAAAAAGTTGAATTCCACAAAAGTAAAAATATTTTCAAAATTGCCAGCTCAGGTTGGGAAATAAAAAAAATTCAAATCGCTAAGAACATTTCTTCACGATAAACCGTAGAAAAATAAATGCTATAAAAGTTACATAGGAATCACAAAGGAATTTTATGCAAAGAGAATGGGCTAAAACGATTTCGATATTAAGTTGCACGAGAAAGACAAATCAGTACATTATTAAAAGGAACGTTTTACAGATAGTTAGATGGAGAGATGACAGAATGAAATGAAAGACCAGCCACAACGGAAAAAGTGTTCGGAACAAGTACTTTTTTGAACAATAAAAAAATGAAAAAAAAAAGAACAAAAAAAGATAAGTAAATATCCGATCAAAAAGAAAAAAATAAACCGCTTAAAATGTTTTATATTTTGTTTAAAAAGTACATTTTATTGAAATAAAATAATTTGTTCCATTTAAACTTAATAAAAATTAAATTTATGTTTACTAACACCCAAAGCGCAATAATGTTTTTTCCACCAGCATCAACCAACGAGTTAGTTATTTGATTCTGCTACTTTACAAAGTACAGAAATAACTTGACTGCCGTCGACGAATAGACTTAAAGACCTGGATCTATTGTACACAATGAATTAATCATCATCTTATCATCATAGCCGCGAATAAGAGATTCAAAGCTCACATCACGCATCAGAATTGAGAACACTTGCTTGAAGCATCTATGCAATCAACAGTGAAAATAAACAAACGTCTTGTTAAAATTTTATCGAGATATTTCGATCTTCTTCGTCATTATTCCAAGACATCGAATAGTCGCAAGAATTGTCAAGTTTAATTTTGTGTGAAACACTGATGAACATGAGTGACCCGATATCTTCCTGGATCTCCAAATCATTATATCACTTCTAATAATTTTGAGTAGGGACATTTAGAATTTATCCGACTCGGAACAGCTTACGGAAATTATACGTGTCAATCAAGTGAAATGAAAAAGACTCAGATAATAGATTTCACTGAACAAATAAAATTAAAATTGAAAAATTGGATAAGGAAATTGACTTTGTCAGTAAACTTATGGAACATGAAGCTGACAACTGCGACAATTATAAATGTCTCAGAAGAACAGACAATACAACTCAACAAAAATCATCTGGGAAATTGCGAGACTGCTCATTGTCTATAATGAAGATGTCACCACCATTTCCGACAAGAAAAAATTCTAAAGAAGCGTCTTCTTCATTTTATTCAATAGCTTCCTGGTCAAATTCAACTGTAACTTCTGGAACGATCACGATCATGGTAATCATACCCACCTTTTTATGATCTCGATTTCCCGCTCTTTTTAATTGGACAAAATTCCCCGTAATTTCTTTTTTGAAGGTGTCTCTTTCGGATAGCATTACTATATCGGTGGGCAGGTATCGGTTTTAATTTAATCTGATATGATATATTAAGGAACTTAGCAAAGGAGAAAGAAAAGTGTTCGGAAAATGAAAATCAGAAAATTGAAGGAAAGTAAAGGAAGCAAAGAAGACTACAAGAAAAAAGAGAAAAATAAGTGAAATATATTTACAGAATGGAAAAAAGGGAAAACAGAGAAAGAGATGTAAAAAGTGAAGAAAGAAACAGTAAAAAAAAAAAAAAAGAGAAAGAAGTGAAAAGAATAGGCGTGAGAAACAACCAGTGATGGTGTGGTAGGGGAAGAAAAAGAAGAAAAATGTACAAATAATCAGTTTTGTCCTTGGAATTTGATACAAAATTCACAACTCATCAGGAAATTCCAGCAGTAGATATTCTTTCATTTGATGTTTGTAACACGGCGACAGCGGGAATTTCATCCAAATAGCATCTGTTGGGACTTAGTATGTCAGCAGTTTTACTAAGAGAACAAATGCACTGAGGCAGAAGATTAACCACACAGCACTAAGCTGTAAATTGATTTATGTGCTTTGACACTTAGCAAGCCAAAGAATGGATATGTAACGAAACAAAATTGTGTATTAACGGATGTGTGTTATGCGAAGATGATCTATGTTTTATTCTTATTAACGTAATAAAAATGAGCACAAAATGGGATTTTCAGGTTTATATGCATGAATATTTTGAATTAGCCGATAGTAAATAAAGTTCTCCTGCAAATGGATTTGACTATCAACAAACAGAATATGAGAGTAGTAATCAGTTATCATATTAGATGAACAATATTAAAAAATGGGAATCAATTGGCAGACGATTACAATTTGCCCACTAACCGAAAATATACTCGAATGCCCAGCGAAACAAATATTTCGTCTCAACAAATTTTCAGTTCAAATTATGTTATGACCTAAATTTACTATTAATATATTAACCATTGTATTCCGGTCTGCGGTTCTAACATTTTTTTATTATTTAGATATATTCAACTGGCCTCATTTTTTCTAGAATTCAAACTGAATGTAAGTTTATAAGATTGATTTTAAAAGTTAAACCACACTTTCTGTCCTAACAGGCATATCTCTGCGTATATATCTAAGCATTTGTGTATCTCATTGAACTTGACAAGTAATTTCAACGTGACTAACTTGAGTAAACTCATCAATCAATCATTCTAAAACGGAAGTGTAATAATTAATTGAACATGATCTACAGAAACATTTCTGTTCTGGCATCTGAGGCCCTTAATAAAATAACAATGAACAGAGACCACTTACTTTAGATTCATAGTTTCTAACAACGTGTAACGTTAATCGACTTTAGCACTATAGGTTTATGAAAATGGAAACTATTGATGAAATTGTCAAATTTAATAACTCGACAAATTGGTGCCTCAAAAATCAGCTCTATACATTGTCCCACTTGTGTCGCCTTTTTATCATTCGTATAAAACGTTATAATTCCTTTTCTGACCATAGTCTAAAAAACATTTTCTGTTTTTCTGAGGTAGTATTTCCCATGTTAGATTAACTTCCATTCTCGCTAAAAAGCACCAACAACTTGTGTTTTTGGAGTAAAAATATGATCTGGAAATTAATTAATTTAAATCTCTATGTTAAAAGTTTGGTCACTATGCTATATTTAATTCACAAAAATAAAATGATCAAAATTGAGAAAAATATCAAAATTAAATAAACCATATATATCAATCAATAAACAACTGGTTGATGGAACTTACCAAACTGTAACATACTGGCGGTCGGAC
This sequence comes from Acanthosepion esculentum, assembly GCA_964036315.1. Taxonomy (NCBI): domain Eukaryota; kingdom Metazoa; phylum Mollusca; class Cephalopoda; order Sepiida; family Sepiidae; genus Acanthosepion; species Acanthosepion esculentum. The sequence goes on along the minus strand of OZ038503.1, from coordinate 56,610,927 downwards.
TTAAAAGGATTCAAGTGAAAAACAATGAAATATCCTACAAACAGAATTTGTTGAAGTCGCTAAACTGTCCGACGAAGAACAAATCTAATAGCAAGTGAATGGAGACGCAATCTATTTTCATCTTTTATGCCGAATCAAAATTTTAATCTACTTTGAATTCTATATTGTAAAATATTTTTTAATTTTATACACGTTTGTAACATATCCAATTTTCAAATTAATCGAATGTCAAATAATCAATGTTTTAATATCACATTGTCGGGATAAAAATACGATGGTTTTTTTAATTTATTTATGAAACTGAAAGATCCGAAATAAACTTGGATATTTATCTGCCTCTATTTCATTTTCTCTTTATGCATCTTTTCATATCTATTGGGAGTTTGAGTACATATCTATCTATCTATCTATCTATCTTCTAAACCGATTCACAAGTTGAGTCGTTCGGTTATCTGAACGCAGTACCTTTGAAAAGATAACGTCACGAGGTTCGGCGTGTCCTCAACCTCTAATTTAACTATCTGCTAACTCTATATGTTGCGAAGAAGACTAACCTGCTGTATCCCAAGGCATGATATGTTGTGAGTCATGTGAGCTAATAAACAATTTGTAAGGGACAGAATACAAACAAGAATAGAAGATTGCATCATCCACAACATTGTTTTTCATGTCGAATGTATGTATGTAAAAAAAAAAAACAAAAACAAAAAAAACTGCTGTGTTTCGACTGAAATGTCTCATAAGCGTTTATTGTTGGCGCGTATTTGTTATTTTGCTATTTGTCAACATAGGAAAATTATTTTGCAAATTCATTCAAATATCTTATAAATATTCTAGTAAAATAATTTGACTGATACATGTGGTTTTCATTTAAATGTTTAAGCCGGGTTTTCACAGAGATTAAAGCGTTATTTAAATCATATCTGGTTTTTATGGCAGTCCATATGCTAATACAAAAAGTTACATACAAAATAAAACTGTCAACTGTTCTCGAAAAGGACCTCCAGTCAATCCTGACCTGATATCTCGTCTTTCTCACCGAAAGTGACGTGGCTTCCTTCTGTTTTTTCTACAAATATTTTCATGGCAAATGTTCTGATGAGCTTTTCTCTTTAATGAATCGACTGAATGAATTTAAGCATGCTACAAGATTAGCATGTCATATATAGATGAAAACACCGACTTTTAATAAAAAATAATCTTGTCATCACGAAAATTAATTTCGTCGTCTGTTTGTATCTACATAAGCAATATGAAGACATTTGTAACCGAGGAGATATACGGTCAATTTCGTTTTAAAGAATACACACACATTTGAATAATCTGTTAAGAATTAGTCCACACCTTATCAGACATCAATGAAACGAGAAATGTGAATAATGTGAAAAAGGCCTTACTTATTAGAAAAAAAATAGCTGTGTTATTTGAGAAACCGATTTAACTACTTAGTTGTTTTCACTGGTGGTTTAGATTATTTTTTATGTTTTATAAGATTTGTGCATAGAGTTGGACAGGTTAGTCATAAACTAAAATCGACTTGGTATTTTCCACTTGACTCAAAATAAATACAAAGATCTTCGAAATCTAGATAAAAAGCATCCCATTATATATTTCTGAAATCTACAATTATCACTGAGATATAATTTAGGCTCAAATCTGGAAACGCCGTGTCTGATTACAGCAAATTAAATCAGTATTCGAATAAAGAACGTATTTTGAACCTAGCAAAATTGGCTGTTATTTAAGCAAAAAGAAGAGGTGATATCGCATTGGTGCTTTACAATCTTCCTAATCTTCTTCGAGAGACAGTAAAAATTACTAACATGCAATCCTAAAATCGTTATATGAGTAAAGAGGGAAAATATATGTGACACAAGAAAGCGGATAAAACTGACACCGTAATCGTTGACGACCTGGTGTTCATTTTCTCATTTCTATTCGTTTTCTTCATCCATTACTATTGCGAGTCATTAAAGCTTAGAATTTGTCTTTCTTCAATAACTTTCTACCGTATCTAATTAGAAGGCGGCATGCTATCCATGTTGCTTGCACCATTGCTCTGTTTTCTCGGTTAGGGCTATAGACAATGGCTATCGCTTTCTCGCTCGTTAATTGTGATTCTTGTCTGCCGATAGGATATCGAAACATAAAAGAAAAAAAGAGACAAAAATGTGAAGTGTTCATTATGTTGAATAATATGGTAGGAAAAAAGCATAAGAAGAACAGAAAAAGTAGGTGAAAAAAAAAAGAAGTAGATTAAAAGTAAGGAAGAAAATCCAAAGAAATCCAAAAAGGTAAATAATGAAGAGAGGGAAAGTAAATATGAAAGGTGGAAAGAAGGAAATGGGTAAGACAGAAAATTAAAGAAAGAGGTCAAATGTCAAAAGTATATGTTGCCAACTGGAGACTATGAAAGCTTATAATCTGACAGGAAACTATGAAAGCTTATAATCTGGTTGCAAAAGAATTACATGTATGAATATATGCATACAGGGATTTACTATGGAGAAGTGGGGGGGGTTTAAATTGAAGGAGAGGAACTAAATTATCAGGTGGAAAGGCAGCAAATAAATTAGAGGTAGAAAATGGATTTAAAAATTAGTAAAAGTGAAACAGAAAATGATCAACAAATTCAAAAGAATTTTAAGTGGATAAATTCGAGAATATTTATTTTGCTCTGGGTAATGTTAGAAATGATAGAAATAAAAATAAAAATAATGACAAATGAGAAAAAAAGCAAAAGAAATTATAGCTTTTAAAATGTCCAGGGAAACAGAAAGAGTTTTTTAAAAATTTATTGACTCATATTGAATCAATTTTACCTGTTGATGTAGGTGAGTAACGCACAAACACATACACGCGCATATACATACACACAGAGGAAAACACACACACACACATATATATATTAGTCAAATGTAACAGCTGCTAATGCACATTTACAATTTTCTGTTTATTGCTGTTATTATTGAAATAATGCTATACTTCTCTATTTACCCTTAAATCACAAGAAATGACAAATGAATTTACTAACAATTGTTTTTATTTGATTTGTTGATATATTTTTAAAATTTCTTTCAAATCATAAATCTTTTTTGACATTTTATTATTTATTCACAGAACATAATTTGCAGGTTTTCCCATGTTAGGTATTTCAATAGCTATGACGGGTAAAATACGCGCTAACGCCACACACAAACACATACAAAGAGAGAAAGGGAGAGAGAGGGAGAGAGAGGTGGGGAGAGAAGTGGTGGATAAAGAGAGTGAAACGCTTTTCATTCCTCTTATGAAAGATCCCGTGCTATTGACTAAGAGCTAGTTCGAGGTTTGTGCAAAAAGAAAGGGAAAAGAGAAGAAAACAAAAATCAGAACAGATGGAATATAGTTTCTTTTAACGTCAGAAATCTGATTTACGTCTCTCCTTCTGCTCTCTGTCTGCCTCTGTTCTTATGCTGTTACCTCAATCGCTCTAGCCACCGACAAAATTGTAACTTTTATATAGGTTTAGAATTCGCATGGCCGACTCTCGTTATGCTTATATCAGACATGCCAATCTATACATGCACCTTTATATATTATCGCACAGATCCTCTATCCATTTATTTTCCCACCAGCTAAGACCCGACCCCGACTCCTTAGCCTTAGTTGGTAATCATACTAAGAGAAAGACAACTCTGTATTCAAAACATGAAGTGAGCTCACTTCATGTTTTGAATACAGAGTTGTCCTCCTATTCTACCTTTTCTCTGTTATCAGTTCGATCATGAAGTGCTAAATCAAAACTAAATAGTTAATGCGGATAAATATTGTTGTCAAGCACTTATAATACTGAACCTTCTCAGTGTTGAGACGCAGATGAAAACACTTGTAGTTGATTTTGTAGGAATTTTGTAGGATGCTAATATGGATATAAATAGAACAGGTCACTCTGAAACAGATTTCTTAGGTGACTTACAACAAGAATAACATTGCCAAAATATTAGAAGCAAGTACTAAAAAACAAACATGATCCTTGAAGCAATACTTATACAACAAAACACATCGATGAACAAAACAAATAACTTAAGATCCTGCATCCTTATATATATATATATATATATATATATATATATATATATATATAACCCGTCACACCTAGCTTACATCACAGGACCTATGTCACGACACAAATTAGTTCTACGAAACTCACCAGTTGTTATTATTTGCCCAGATGACTTAAGAAAATCGAAAGCTTGGACCATATATCTTGTACTTTTCTTTCAAAACGAACTGACAAAATTTCCTCCTTGTCTGAGAAAGATATATATATATATTATTTATTTATTATAATTTTATCATATAGACAAAACCATTTTACTCACTACAAAGATGCAACTTGGTTTCAGTGAATTTCAACTGCACATCTACGGGTGAGGGTCGAAAATGAACAATCCTGTTTGTAGGCAAGCCGGATGTAAAACGTCACTTCCTTTTTTTTCCATTTTTTGAGAAGAAAAATAAACATACAAAAAATATATAAAGTATCTGAGTGGAACAATCGTGGTTGTTGATAGCAGTTTGGTGATGGGTGGACCGAGTGGTTAATGTTGATTGGTCTGTGGACATTTTTTCGCTGATAAACATCGGTCAAAGTTTAGGCACGTCAGCTCACAAGCATCCTAAGTTTGAGAGGTGGTGGGAAAGATAGAGATAGGGGATAATATTACATTTGAGTAGGTAAAAATTGTCGAGTTAGCTTTAGTAGTAATTGGGGGTGTTATTCTTTGGTTTTTCTATAAGGTTTCTAAAGTTGGATTGCATTTCTTTGTGTTGGGGTTATCACTATTTATTTTGTAATCAAAGAACGTGTTTTTTGTATTAAAATTTAGGAGTGGTGATCTTATGTAAGAAAAATAAAGGATGTTAATATAACCTTTTATAATCAACTTTTAGGAATATTCCTGTATCGTAGAGTGTGTAGAATAAGTATGGATGTAAAACGATTTAAATGAAATCATTACCTGTAATATATATATATAAAAAAAAATTAAGGATCATAAATATATTAGTGGAGAGGTACATAAGAGGATAGGGATTACATCGAAGGAGGTGATATATAATTATAAAAGGTTAATAGTTGTGGAATTGGGAATTTAGCAAGATTGTAGTGAGTAAAATGGTTTTCTCTATATGATAAAATTATAATAAATAAATAATTATCGCTCTACTATCTGTATCGAGCTCTTTTTTGAATTAACGCTGCGAACGTTGGAATTTATATATTACTTTCGTTCTCATCGCATCGGATATATATATATATATATATATATATATATATATATATATATAGTGCGGTTAATGTGTACATTTAAAGATTAATCGAATATTATAACTTATAGGAAATGATGTAATTTGTAACTCAAATTTTAGGCTCAATCCCAATTAATTTCTAATATCCGTATTTTTAATTAAAATATAGGTACATATGAGAAATTGCCCCTTCAAATTTTCAAAACATATCACAATTTTAACCTGAAAATTTTATTTATAAACTTTCCATAGTAAATACATAGATCTTTTATATTTCGATATTTTTATTAAATGTAAATTTCTGTGTCTAATTAAATCGTCCATTTTTTTGTAACAACAATCAGAAATTTCCTTTTAACATCTTCAAAATAAACATGAAAAAATCAAAATATTCAAAAAACTTTAATAGAGACAAATAAGTATTTTTATTATCGGCTTATAAAATTTATCTATTTATAACCATCCATTTTTCTGAACACTACTGTAATTACTTAGATGACTTAACAAACAAAATAGTTACCCATTTTCATTTTTAAATTTAAAAACATTTTTTTAATTAAGCGGTAATCACTTTTCAATTACAATGATTGAACTGAAGAATGTTTTACCGCACTAATCGTGCATTATATATGGACTAATAGAATTTTGGCGTATAAAAAAATTACCGCACTAATCGAAAATGCATTAATCGAGGGATTTCTATTTTAAATGCATTAATCGAGAGATTTCTATTTTAAATTAGATATAATAAAGTTCAATATTTATCAAGTGCCGACTCAAAGTTTCGTAACTTTTCTATCACACATGGAGACTCTCGACATACATACATATATGTGTGAATATATATACATATATATGTATATAAGAATTTTAAAATTATGTTATGTCGTCTGCCAATTATGACCGTCTCAAGATGTGTTTTGAAATACTTGGCACACCCTATATAGCTTCAGAGGGCCATAATTGGAAGACGACCTAACATAGTTTTAACATTCTTATTACGCTTTCAAACTCATCGACAGCATTAAGATGACAGCTGTACTCGGTTCAATGTAATGAAAGGATTCTGTGCAAACTGATGACATGCCACAGAGATGCACACAAGCTACTTTTATTTAATTAGAGCCGTTTCAGGTCGAGTGGATCGTGGGCTTTCGACGTATGGCCATTTCAAATAATTCCTGCGCGTGTTGGATTTGTCACATCGGTGATGCTTCAATGTTGACACAATGGTCAAATGAAGTTCTATTCAGATAACTTCTTCTCCTGAAATGCTACTTCGATGAACAAACATCCGAGAGGGGTTTCCCAAGAACAACAATCTTAACTTCCTCGAGTCTATGGATGACCTTTATCTATCCTACATATCCTCATATTTTGCACTTACTTCCTCCTATTACGTTCATACAACAACCTTATTTAATAATCCTCTAGCTTAAGTGGTTATTGGGCCTTGGATTGGGCGAATATTTCGTATATATATATATATATATATATATATATATATATATATATATATATATATATATATATATATATATAAAGCAATCATCAAGCCGCATGTGGCCTAATGATTGCGTTTAGCTATGAAACAGTCTGTCGCCTCTTAGTGTTGACTTCAGTGTTCACTTTTACATATCGCTGATACTTTATTCCATAAATATAGTATACCTTAAAACTATACTTCTTCATATATATATATATATATATATATATATATATATATATATATATGTGTGTGTGTGTGTGTGTGTGTGTGTGTGTGTGTGTGTGTGTGTGTGTGTGTGTGTGCAAATATATAGAAAAATAGGAAAGAACCGTTTGGTTAATAATCCGAAGCTCTTTAGTATTTTTGTTTTTATTTTTAAAAAACAGTGCTCAATACACAAGTAGAGCCTAAATTATAATTACTTTTAAAAAAATATGATTCCATTGCTACATAAGAGTTCTCATGTTTCAAAAACAGAAACTAAAAACTTTAATTTATTTATAGAAATTAAATTGAATTAAATTCAATTTAATTTCTATAATTAAATTAAAACAGAACCTAAAAAATTCAATTTAATTATAGAAATTAAATTGAATTTAATTCAATTTAATTTCTATACATAAATTGAAGTTTTTAGCTTCTGTTTTTGAAACATGAGAACTCTTATGTAGCGATGGAATCATATTTTAAAAATAATGATTATAATATATATATATATATATATATATATATATATATATATAATTATTGTGTTCAAATTACTTTTTACTAAAGTAAATGTTTACTATTGGATGTAGCGAATATATACAGTCTGTGGCAGGTATTTGAGAACATTTCTTTTGTGAGCTATAAATGGAAGACAACCTAACGTAATGTTACGTAGCACGCGCCAATTTTTAACATTCTCATTTCATCAGCCAAAACAACAGCTACTAGGAGATTCTTAAAAACGCCACGGCAGATAGCTCTAAGTGGAGCCTACGGACATATCTACACGAAGTCATCTGTATTGTCCCGAGGATTTTGAGCAATGAGAGTGATGTCACGCCGCCTCACCTCTGACAAGGTTTCATAGTCAAACATCGTAGTGTTGGACACAATAGTCATATAGGAGGTGAATGGCTGTACACACTTCAGCATGACCCTGTTCCCTCTCAAATGACCCACGTGACTCAATAGTGGCCAATCGAGAAAATATGGGTTTCTAGTTCTTATTAGGACATATTGTATATATACGTTTCACATATATGTACGTCGTATCCATTTTGGTTCATTTTATGTTAACTTATATATATTGGGCGCAATAGTAATGGCTAGCAAACATTACATGTGGAATTAAATCTGTCCTCATCGGTTGTCCAAGAGACTACTCTAACTTTAGTAAATACCAACATATTTTTATACATACACACATTTGTTTAAAAAATAACTTACTACCAACTTGCACATTTGTACTTTATGCAGTATTACAATTTGATAACTTGAGATCTAATCATTTACTTAACGTACATAGTGTAGCTGATGGCCTTAACGTTGAGCCTGAAGTGTTTGCGTTACGAGTATCGAAAGTAGTGCAGAGTCATTGTTGATTCTTATCAGGGAAACAGAATCGATTTTCCATGATTCGTGTGCAAAAAGTGAGATATTGGAGAACAGCAAGAAGAAGAAAGAAACGAAAGGAAGTCAGGGGAAAACATTGAACAAAGAAAAGGTTACGTGTAAGAAAATGTAGGATGGATAAAAAAAGTATATATAATTCTAAAGATGGAAAGAAAATTGTGGTATAAAGAAATTCAGCAACATCTACGTGGATATTTTCTACTTTCCTATCTTCGATAATATTCGGAATTTAAAAAAAATCGGATCGGTAATGATTTATTAATTTAAACAAATAATAAAAGTATATATTAAACTTAGATATGGCATAAAGTCACAAATATAAAGTATTCATTGAAAATCGAATTCAAACTTAATTATTAATGCATTTCAGTGCCTTCCAGTATTTTATGCAGATAGGGAAAATGACAATAATTATAAAACTGCTGGTTGGAAAGTGATGAAAAATCTGATTTTATCTGCCGCAGTATGGAATAGTAATAGAACAACAAAGCAGATAAGATTATTTACTGATATAAACCGATTTTCACTAATTATTGTTAAGAAGTTAATTTCTAGATTTATTCTTGAGTAATAGCTTTGAAAACAGGTAATATTATTGTCAAATGTTTTTGGACATAAATGCCTTACCACTATCATAACACACACTTCTTGAGAATAGCCAAACGATCTCAATGATACTTAAATCCAGGGAACATTGTGATCACAATATAACCGTGTTGATTTTTTAACACAAATTTACCTAAGCACTCATTAGTCAGTATGAACTGGGGCAGGAAAATACCTTTTCGCTTGAATACCATTGTCTTCTGAAGGTTTGGCCATTATCAATTGAATTATGTAGACCATTTCAACGTCATCATTCACCATCCAGGGATCAACCAAATTCTTATTGATAATTCCAACCCAAAACATACAACCTCCATCTCTTTGCTGACGCGTCAAGCAAACAGGTTGAACCAAATGTTAGGGTAAACCAGCATCACTCTAAACTTGTCGGAACAGCACTTTCAAATTTAATGGGTTGATTCAAAAGAGGGCGAACAATTGTTTTCGTGCACGTCCCTAATCAACGCATTATGTAGCATTGTGGCATTTTAGGTGCATATGGAGCGCCAATGGCTTGAAATAGTTCTTTGTCGATCTTAAGCTGGAGTTTTCGAATCGCAATTTTCAACTTGGTTTCAATTGGCCAAGGGAATATAAAAGATTTCCATATTTTCCATTTGTAAGGCCTCAAACTGTATACAGCTAAGTTTGTAACTAATTATTTGATCATTTGATGGTCGCTTTTTTATTAATCGGAATCACCCAAAGCAAGGCAGTAATGACAATAAAACACAAGGGGTTACAGTGTGGAAGAATTAGGAACAGAAACATTAATGATGAGCAGAAAGAGAAGAGAGTAATCAGGTGAACTTTACATTTTGCATTGTCAAAAAGAAAGAAAAAGACAAGGAAGAAAGAAAGAAAAAGAAATGAAGAGAGAAAAAAGATTTAAAAGAGAAAGAAAAATTAGATTTAAATTCATCTTTGCTAGTGTAAATAGTATTACGGAAATTTATCATGAGAATAATGATAAAGATTATATTACAGGACAATATTATGTAACTACAGACGACTTTTTCTTTTCTCCATCTGGAACATCGGAACATGTTATAGTAAGGGTTACGGAATTGAACAGAGAAGAAAGGCAACGGAGAAAGATGGAAATATTCTTCAAGGCTTCATAAAGTGTAGACATGATGCATTTTTCTTTTTTTAATAGAAAATTTTAAATCGATTATTCAAAATTATAAAAGTTTCCTTATTGTATTACTAAAATATATGCCTTTTGGTTTACCATTTCAAAATTAAAAAGTGCGCTATCACATTTTCTGTTTCTTTTATTTTTCCTAGAATGGTTCAACCGTTCTATTCTACAAACCATTTTCCAGTTTTTACTACTGAAATAAAGAAAAAAACAAACAAACGTTTACATTCTACATGAATTGTATACTTAAAAAAGACCGTAAAATGAATCAGCCAGAATATTGTGAAATAAAAATAGCACGAGATAAATACTAGACCGAAGAACTCTTATGATAATAACTGATCTCAAAATTGCAGAAGAAATAACTTGCTATAAATTATTTCTTTACTTCACTAAAATGGAAGGGATTTAATTTCTAATTGTAAATTTGAACCGTAACTCTCAAAATGACTTCCACCACAGAGTCTAGTTTCTTGACCGATTAGTTGTCATATAAGATAGCCATTTACACCGGAAGACGCAGCTTTCGTTTTCTATACATATCATCTAAACGTCGAACAGTATTTTTGGCCGAGAGGGAACAACACTTGAAACTTTCAGGATTTATATTTTTCTTACTGTTCTTTTTACTTAGTATTTGTTTGAAAATAAAAGTAAAGAGAAACTGGGAAAAGAAAAACGATGAAAGTCTTTTATGAGTGAAAATAAATTTGAGTAAGCTCACATTTTTTCGCTCTTTATTTGGATCCTATTAGTTTTGCAGCCTATTTTATATTTATCAGTGTGTCTGTAGGTCAGAAGCGCGTGTGTGTGTGCTCTCTGTTCGGGTTCTTAATGGAATCATCGTACCAGTCAGATGCTGATATCAGTTTCCTGAAATTCAAGGGTCTTAAAAACTGTCGACTCAACATAACATGAGTCACTGTGATTAGACCATATCAATGAAAATGGGAGTAACAGCTTAAAAGTGTTATTGCCGGCGCATGTACTTAAGGCTGAGTGGCTTAATGAATAAATAAAATAATCTTTTTCGCGGAAAAACAGTATAGCATGAACAGATTAATTTGTAAATTATTACAAAAATTAAATAATTGTCGGATTTTAATGAAACTTTCAGAACTTATGAAACAAATGAAATTATTTTTTAAATTTTTTGTTTTAAAAAATTTTGGTAATTTTTTTACATGTGTTACCCCGCCCCCACCGTTACTTAATGAAATTTCGCGAAATAACTTTCTTCTATTTCCTGAAAGTTTTTTATTAATTAAAAGTAGGACTCCTTGGAAAATGTAAATCACCAAATTTTTTTCAAACTTTTTCTATTCTAACTGAAAATCTGTTCCGAATAGTAAACTAAAAAAATGCAATAAAACTATGATATTATTTAATTAGAAAAGCTTTTAATTACCTTTGTAAATAAGTTATATTAAGGACACTATTGTCTGAAGAAATAAATTTTTTTCGATGAATAATGAATCTTTACAAGAATTTTTTCATTTTTAAAATTTTTTAATTATAATAACTTATAATAGTTTAAAAATCGTTTTAAATTCTGTATTGGGCTATTTCCTGGATGTGATACTGTAATTATGTGGAAACGAAATTTACAAATACAAAATTGAAAAAATTAATAAGCGTCGTTTTACTATTCTATTTTAAAAATATTTTTTTCTTTTTTCACTTTAATTGTTCCCTTTTTTCATCTATGATAGCCTAAACATGTCATTATTGTGAAATGGCCACGTGCTTGAATTGAAGAAAATGGAAAAATGTTTTTAGCTAATGTTAATTAAAATTTATTAATTATTAATGATTAAACAATATTTTAATTATTATAAAACAATTTACAGATCAATGTGTTAATTTTGTTGCTTACTTATTTTTATTTTTATTTCATTATTTTATTAAATTTTAAAATTAATTTAAGAAAAGTTTATAGTACCTTAAATTTTTTTTATTTTTTCATAAAGCATCTTCAAACGTAACTAAAAGTCAATAAAATATTAGATAGTTGCTGAAAATATGTTAATTTGTAAAAATTACTAGGTAGATAAAAACGAAAAAAAAAGATTTCGTAAATTTATGTCAATTCTAGTCATCCATACGAGCTGTTGTTACTTCAGAACTTATTAACACGTCAATAAAAATCAAAGAAATTCAGGATCCGCAGTTAAGAAATGCTTGTATATCATTTTTTAATGCTATAAGTAAGTAATATTTATTTCAAATCAGATTAATTTAACTTTAAATTTTCTAATTTTACTCAAATAACGTGTCAGAAAATTTTTGGGAGATTTTTAAAACCGATAATATTTGTTTTGCTTACAAATTTCTTAAAAGTTAGAAAATAGCCGTTTTCAAGAAAATTTTAAAATATCGAGCAAGACAAAAGTACAAGCGGGCAAAAGGATCATTTTGGCACACCTTGACGAAAACTGTCAGTGTAGTATCATTGTGTGTGTTTGCTACCTGAATAACATTTGCTTCAGTGAAGTAGACACGTTGAGCATTTTCCAAATGAAAACCCACCATCATCTGGGCTTCTACGCCTGTAAAAAGGATATCCGTCATTACCAGTTTGTGTTTCCATAAGAAATATCTTGGGGAACTATAGTGACGTGGGACTTCGGGGTTATAATGAACAGTTGGTTTACACCAAGATTAATGACGGATGGTAATTATGAGGAATACTTAGCTAAAATGAATTTCTTTGAAATTCCAAGCGCTTCGTTAAGGCCGATAATATAATCAACCAGTAATTTGACACTGGCGAAAATCTGAATGCTGGATGTGTGAACAGAAATGAAACTTTTCACCTGACTTCGGACGCACTTCTGTTTCTCATTTAGTTTTTCTTATTTTTTATAAAAAAAGATTTCGCATAGGATCGCTATTTTCTTTTCTTTCTTTTTCTACGGCTAATTCCTGTAAAAACAACATGACCCAAAGAAAATTTCACACAGGTCTTTTTCTTCAACTTGCCCGAATTTGAAAGCAGTGGGTAAAGGAAGTTATTATTATTTCGGAATTAATGTAGTTTTTTTTTAAAAAGACATGTTTATACATATCTAGAAACAATGTAATTTTTTTAAATACTGGTCGTTTGCAGATTGCAATAAATTTTTAGATTTATGATTAGTAAAAATAGTTGTACTTAATAACACTACATTGAAACTGAATTTTAAGATTTAACAACTTTATAAATTATTTGAATTAAAATTGTAAACATAAGAAAACAATTCTTGTAAAAATTCATTTTTCGTCGGTTTCTGTTATTTCGTCTTTTTATTATTGTATCTAAATTACTTGTGCGGCTTAATTTGACTGTATTTTTATTGAATATCTTATGCAGTTCTGAAATTTTGGGGAAGTGTTTAGAAAGCAACTTGAAAAATAATTTACCTATATTACATTTCACATCTAAGTTAAAAGTGGGGTTAAACCAAATAATATTTTTCCTTTTTTTCGAAATGGCATTCGTATGGTATTTAATGTGCTGAGGTTTAAATTCTAGATTTGTTTTGTGGCTCTCTGACTTTAAGTTTATCTCATGTTCTTTCTTTATTTCCTCAAAAATTGTCTTACAAGAAGAGTTTTTGGATAGCCTAGACTCTATTCAATTGCCTAGACTCTATTCGATTGGGGATATGTTTAATTAATTTAATTTGATTGGGGATATATTTAATTATATTTGGGGTGGTTAGATTTAATATTCACGTATCTTAACTTTACGTGAGGTTTTATGTATGGGGAGACACTGCCAGTGAGAAGGTTTAATTCAACTTCCAGATAGTTAAAGTTTTTTTAGTTTTTTAGTTTTTATTTATGTCGACTTCTATTTCAAGGTCGAGGGTTTTAAAGAACTTGAAGAGCACTTTTCTAATAGTGTCATTGGTTCTTTTGTTGTTTGGTGTTATGATTAGGCTGTCATCTCTATATAAATCATGGTTATTTATATGGACGATCTTGCTGATTTCATATAAAATATACAAACCTAAAAATGTCTGCGCCACCAAAGGAATCTTGTAGTACGGAACATCCGTCTTTTTTCGATTTTTAATCTAGGCTGTTCCGTTTAAAAAAATCTAAAATAAAAAACCCGCTTTTACCCTTTAGACACGCAGCCCTCATCCTCCTTAAGAGTTAAGTTACATATTTGCTTTCCCTTCTACTGTATACATTTCCAAATTTACAATACAGTTGCATTCCTGTTCCTTTCCGTTATTTCCTTCAGCACCCTTCCCTCTTCCCTTCTCGTTACACCCAATGTCCTGTTTTTCAATCATCATACACCTGTTTTTTTTTAAAGATGATTATGTAGCGATTTTTGTGTTTTATTTTTAAAATAAAGTGGTCATTTTAAAACTATCGCCCGAAGAGACCGTCGGCTCGAAACCGTGGTCGCGTATTTTAATTCACCTCCGGATTTTTAAACTTAAAAGTACTACATGTTATTTTTACTTATATTTTTTCTCATGTGTATTGAGAACTTTTTAATAGTACTATTCCTTGGTCTGCTTCAACTCTGACGATTAACCTATATATATATATATATATATATATATATATATATATATATATATATATATATATATATAAGGATGTGCAATATATATATGTGTGTATGTGTGTGTGTGTGTGTGTGTGTGTGTGTGTGTGTGTGAAGTATATATACATATATATATATATATATATATATATATACCTTTCTTGGCAACCAATCGAGAAGAACGACAAAACTGAATTCAATTCGTTTGGAATATGGGTTCAATTGCTCGGAAAAGTGTTGTTGATTCTGCACAAGCCTTCACCTGTATAATAAAATCAGATTTACAGAGTGCAATGGATAAAGTGTCACCATTTTATATTTTTATCTTCGCGCATGCGCCTTGTTTGTTTTCGATTTTGTTGACTTCACAGTATAGTAAGGTCAGCTGATCACTGTGAGAAAGAGAGCACTATGCCGCAATTCACTCCTCCAGAAATTTGTATTGCTTGGCATTCGTGCCGGAAGCTCCAATACGAACATTTCAGAGTATCTGGGTGTCAATCTGTGGATAGTGCAAAGGATTTGGTAAGAGTTGAATGAGTCTAATGATGATTATGAAGGTACGGTTGCTTGGAAAACTCACTCTGGTCATTCTGATAAGAAAAGAACTCCCGAATTTGTTGGTGAGGACCTCAGATTCAACACGGAAACCTACATCAAGTGCCTTGAGGATGTAGTCATCAATACGATGACTGCTGGAAGACCCTATGTCTGGCAACAGAACTCTGCGCCATGCCACACAAGCAGGAGAACCTAGTTATGGCTGTCAGACAATTTGTGCGACCGCATCACTTCTTACATCTGGCCGCCTAACTCCACAGAGTCCTTGATTATTATGTGTGGGACGCAGTTGTGCGAGAGAGCAACAAAACTCCTTATGACCCCAAAGATGAACTGAAGGCAAGGATTATGTTAGTTTTCACCACTTTAAACGAGGAGACCGCCCAGAAGAGATGCAGGAGATTCCGAAGTCGTCTGGAAGCCGTGGTTGAAGCATCCTGTACATATAGTTTGGCTGTTAAAATCTAAGTACTAAGTGACTGTTTTCTAAGACCAGCAGTTTATATATATATATATATATATATATATATATATATATATATATATATATATATATATATATATATATATATATCAAACGAGAGCGATGTCTATATACGTTGGTACGTGTGTGCTTAGTACTTATACGTGAAAGAAAAACGTTTCCAAGAAACGAATTTCTCAATGTACTGCACGTGACATTACATCCGCATGAATAAAAGTTTCGACCCATTTCCCCACAACGAGACATCCATTTTTATGTTCTCATTCATGGAGCCTGCTGTTACTTCAGCGTTAACTTGAAAATCTGGAGTACAAGTGTGGTAACAATGGCTATCTTTTGTTGCGTTGTTCTGTTTATTTGGGTATCTGCTACAAATTCAAAGTGCTACATTTCAAAAGGTCGTCTAAAGAGATAATGATTAGATATAATTAATGTTAGGTACGGAAAGGTATGGTTATTGATTGAAGGGCAATCTTTTATTAGTCTGAGTTCAAATTTCTCATTTTATAGTCAAAATAACTACTTCTGAATCGTTGAAAATCTGACTAGTTGATTTGTCCAGTTCGTTCTTATCTGTTTATTACTCACAAAAGTAGTCGCCCAGGTATATCTATCACGTTTATATTGAACCGTTCTATTGATGCTTTCTATTACATTCATTTGAGATGGAAGGGCTTCATTAATATACCCGTGGGACAACAACAATAGCAACAACCATTATATTTTTTGCATATGTTTATCTCTGTTTAACTCTATATAATGTGCAAAGCCTCAAAATGCATTTCTCTTTCATAACTTTTTCTCTTTTGCATAGTTATTTTCATCCTCACATTAATCTAAAATGTGACATGAATTATTTTAACATAGGGGACCAGATATGATCATAACCTGACACCTGGTGTTATCTGAGTGCCGTCATCGTTAGGCTACAGTAACACTATGTAAGAATTAACTATGCAAGTCAATGTTTTCACAATAAAACAGCTATTGGTGAAATTTTCATGATATATTTATATAAATTATACATCGTGAGCGTTCAGCTTATAATATTTATCTGCATACAGTATCATACATCTATTTGTAGGTTATATTTTTCTTACAACCCATACCAATCTTAAGGTATCTGAAATTAAAGATAAATATCAATAATTATACTATATATATATATATATATATATATATATATATATATATATATATATATATTGGAAAACGAGATGTAAATTTTTATATATCAAGAACAATTTTAGTGAAATCTATAACAAAGTGAAAAAAAACATTCGTGTTACGCAGTATATCAGGTATTGGTAGAGCTTCCAACAAACTGCTGAAAGTCAACAAAAAGTTTAACTCCCTTTCCTCGGAACAATCAGACTGTTGCATGGTAGCAATTCAGGTAATCTGGTTGAAAAACTAATATGACTGACAAAGTTATGGCTAATTTATATATTAAATCGCTAACGTTCCTGTTAATTTAACCTCTCCCTACCAATAGCTAAAATAATAAAAATCTGTCGTCTCATCAATGCTATTTCACATTTAGCAATAATTTTTGTAATCAATAATTTGAATTACCAATGGGTTGGCCTATAAGCGGGCTTTTGACATGTATTTTCTCAAATCTGGTCCTCTTCAAGATATTTTACATAAACAATCAATATATTTCCGATAGAGTGATGACACTTTATTCCGAAAAAACTACTTTACTAGACCTTGTAGATAAATAAAGATGAACATACGATAGAATTCACTTATGAAACGTAAATAAACAATAATTTACCTTTCCTAGATATCATGTTACACAGTAAAACCATCGCAAATCAACTAATAATAATGATCTCATAAATTTCTATTCTCACCATAACAAAATAAAATTTGGAATAATCATCAGATTCTATATAAAAGCACTCAGAATTTATAGCCCTCGATATTTACATGAAGAGGAGAAATACATTAAAAATACTTTTAAGTTCCTCCAGTATCCTAATTATTTCATATTCAACTCGAAATCAAAAGCTCGTAAAATATTTCAAAATATAAGAGTGGACATTTCTGAAAAATCCAACGAATTAAAATCTACCCATTCACTCTATCACAACTACAATTGAAAAGAATGTATTTATACTCAACATAAAATATGTTGCGACTATTTCTAAGACAACTTCTCTTGAACAGGAGTAAAGGCTCATCCATTGTTTCTTGTTTAGGTAGGGGTTCCTTTCCTTTTCTCAGGCCTTAATAATGGTGCTGACATGAATTTCTTGTGATATGTGTGGATAGTGGCAACGTCTCTTCATACAGAGGGTACCGAGTTGGCAAATTTCTGGTTGCTGTTCCCGACTCATAGTTAGGAGACCGAACTCTTGTGTAGCGTCTCGAGGCTGCTCTGGTCAACACTTGCATAATATCGGGGTTCTTGCAGTGTCATGTCGCGCATGGTAGGGTGTCCCTGCAAGCACGTCCGGTGAGCAACTCCAAGGCCACACTATGTTGCAGTCTGCGCCAGTTTCCTTCTGCACATGTTATATTAGATGATCGACTGCTACTACTACTCTAGGCCTTTTCCTTACCAACATAACACATGACTACAACCAAATGTATAAACCTAAACCAGCTCAAAAACCCCCCTAAACCTCTTAACCTTTCCTTCTCCAACATTCGTGGTATTCGTACCAACTTCTGCAGTGTGGAATCGTTCCTCTTCGAAAAGTTTCCAGGCATCCTAGCTCTCTGCGAAACTAACCGTAACTCGTCAATCCACTCCTCTGATTTCTCGATTCTTGGCTACCCTCCTCTCCTTAGAAAGGACTCTGATGTCCACATGCATGGAGTTTATATCCGCGAACATCTCCCGCTGGCTATGGAACTCTCTCTTGTATCTTCAGACCATTTGTGCATGTGTCTCCGTCTCTCTTTGTCAGCTATCTCTACTTTCTCTACCGTTCCCCTTCCTCTCAAGACTGTTGCGTGCTAGATAGTATTTCCGATATACCATCTCCCTACACCCGTTTGCAAATATATTCGTGTTCGGTAACTTTAGTGCCCACTATACGAGGTAGCTTAAACACACTGTCATTGACCTTGCTGGCATCCAAACCCTTAACTTTTCAATCACTCAATTTCTCACGCAAGTGGTTGACTTCCCTACGCGTTTCCCCATTAACCCTAACGGAAACGCCTCTCTTCTCGATCTCTTTTTTACATCTATGCCTAACTGTTGTACTACGCAGCTCTGCCCTTCTGGCAGCTCTGATCACGTAAGAATCTCCTTGCTCCCCCTCCCACCAACCAAGAATCTCCTACCAACAGAATATCCTTCTGTTATCAACGAGCAGATTAGGACTCGTTCCGTGATTTCCTTCATGACGCGTTCATCTCCTTGGTTCACACCTGCATGCTCGGCCGCTATAGCCCACAGGATTCACTTCTTCCATCTGTACTAGAGCGACACGTCTGATTGCAATAGATGTCTCTTTGTCTATGCTCGTAACGAGTGCAAGCGCAACCTCAATGAAGAGAATTTACTGTTTGCTGATAGACTGAAACAACGTATAGCATCTCGCAAGTGCGGTTCCAGAGATTATTGGCGGCTCTGATACAGTGTGTCGAACAACAGAAAATCCTCAATCCCACCACTATTCAATCAATTCGAAGTTCTAACGTCTACTGCAGATAAGATGGGATGCTTTACTCGAAAATTCTCTTCCAACTCAACACTCGACTCATCTAGACTCATCTACACCTGATTTCCCCCTAGAACTGAGTGATCTGTGCATAACCCCGTTGACAATTCAGACATTGTTTCTAAATTAGACTCCCATAAGGCAAGTGGATGTGACGGGATACCAGCAGTCGCCCTAAAGAAACGTGCTCCCGAATTGGCCACAGTTCTCTCCAAAATCTACAACTATTCTTCGCTGCTTCCTGCTTTCCAGCTTGTTGGAAGTTCTCTTTTGTAGACCATTCTGGAGAACCTTCTGGCCCCTCTAACTTGTTACAATTTTTGGATACTCTATATACTAGTTAGCCAACCAAAATGAGCTGACTCATTTTATAGTCTACCAATAGAAGGTTAACCAATCAGAAGACTTAAAATATTCAACGAGGCTTATACGAATTACAAACCCAACATAAGTTGTATGCATATTTTTGGTACAATTTGCTACACATATGTCGACCACAGGGCAAAACTTGATCCAAAAAGTGAACGAGGCATATTTATTGGCTATGACAAAGCAATTCCGGCCTATATGATTTATTTCCCAGAAAGTAAAATAATAAGGTAAATAAGATGCGTCAGATTTACAGATTCCTTTGAGCAAGTAAAGGATCCTGAAGCAAAGAATATTAATTGTGAGGAGCTGGTCCCACACGAACCAGTATGGCCTGATCATGAGATAAGCCTATAAATAGAAAACCCGTTCAAGATTCACAATTAGAGGAAGGTGTTATATCAGACGATATAGACGAGGAAAAATCAGACGCAAACCTTGAATTAAAAAGAAAATGCAACTAATGAGGGGGGACAAATTCCGCGTTATCCGACCAGAATTAGAAGAAAGCCAAACTATTTTGGAATGGATCAATGTAATATCTGTGACATTGACTGTTGCTATTTGGTGCAATGTATCCCGAAGAACTATCAAGAAGCCATAAATTCTGATAATTCCAAACGATGGATAGACGCCATGCAAAAAGAAATGGAATCTTTAGTATCAAATGATACTTTTGAATTGAAAAAAGCCCCGGATGATAAAAATATTATCGGCAGCCGTTGGGTTTATACTGTAAAGCAAACTGAGAATGGCTCGCCAGTGTATAAGGCTCGTTTTGTAGCTAAAGGATTTTCGCAGATATACGGGGAAGATTATGTAGAAACATTCAGTCCAACAACAAATATGACAACAATAAGAATTTTAATGCAAATGACTGCGCATTATGGCATGGATATACACCATATGGATGTCAAAGGAGCATATTTGAATGCGCCGATTGACTATGAAATATACATAGAACCGCCAGAAAAAGGTGATAATTATGTATGGAAACTCAAAAAGTCACTATATGGGCTTAAGCAAAGCGGAAGAACGTGGAATAAATTATTACATTCCTATTTAATTGAACAACTTTTTGAACCCTCCCCAGTAGACCCATGCCTGTACACAAGGACATTTAATAATGAAATATTAGCAATTCTGATTATTTGGGTCGACGATATGTTAATTGCTTCAAAATGTAAAGCTACTCTATTAAAAATTAGAAATTCCTTAAATATAAGGCTTAAAATGACCGACTTGGGTCGACTATCATGGTTTCTTGGTATACAGTTCGAATTTAAGGATAACACTATTACAATGAATCAATCCAGATACATCGACAAACTCTTATCAAAATTCAGCATGCAAAATTGTAAAACGCGGACTACTCCATGTGAAATGGATTTAAACACAATTATGAATAATGAAGAAGGTATAGCAGCGTGTGAGAAAGAATACAGAATGTTGATAGGGAGTCTTATTTACGTCATGACATCAACAAGGCCAGACATCTGCTATACGGTTACTAAGTTGTCTCAAAAGTTAAATAAACCAAGGACTGTGCATTTAACAAGAGCTAAGCAAGTATTACGCTATTTAAAAGGAACTAAGAATCAGTGCCTAGTATTTCGACAATAAAAAAACCCACTACAACTGGAAGGATTTTGTGATGCTGATTGGGAAAATTCACCAGATCGTAAAAGTATCACATGATATTGCTTTAGATTGGCAAAAGATAATCCAATAATTAGCTGGAAATCTAAGAAACAAGGGATGAATTCTCTTTCGACCTGCGAAGCAGAATACGTTGCATTGTCGCAAGCAACACAAGAGGCTATTTTTCTTCAATTACTAATAAAAACTATTAAAACACTAATAATAAGTGAGCCTATAAATATTTACTGTGATAATCAGGCCAGTATTGCTTTGGTTAAAAATATTATAATACATCAAAGATCAAAGCATATTGATATTAAATATCAATTTGTTATGGATCAGGTACAAAAGAAAACAGTACAAATTGAATATGTTCAATCGGAAAATAACGTGTCGTATTTGTTTACAAAGCCAATTACAAAATTGAAATTACGGGCTTTCATTCCTCTCATATTTGGTACTGTCTTATAGTCCTGTGTAGGACGTAAAACTGCATCCATTACTTACTTTCTTATAGTCCTGGGTAGGACGTAAAACTGCATCCATTAGTTATTGTCCTATATTGGGGTATAAATGTGAATAGTCCTACTTTTAGCCCAATCCTCCTCCTGAATAACTCTCAGAATCACTCTGACCCGGAGTGATAGTGACTGTTTTAATGGGTCCCAGCTATGGGTAAAATAATAACTTTTTCCACCTTTTTTGTTGTGATCACAACCTAAATTTATAATATTGTTGTTAATGTTTATTAACCTAAAGTACTTAATAGTGAACAAATGATATAACTAATTTTTGGTAACATTAATTTTTCGTTTAAAAAAAATCATTTTATGAATATTAAGAAGAGAAAAAAAATAAATAAAAAAAGAAAAAAAATTCCTTTTATTAATACTAAAGTATTTGTCCCATATAAATATTGACTTTACTAATATTTTGAAAGAAGATTCCATAATGTACCCAAAAATGGGGGGGGGGTTACAATTCTTGGATACTCTATATACTAGTGAGCCAACCAAAATGAGCTGACTCATTTTATAGTCTACCAATAGAAGGTTAACCAATCAGAAGACTTAAAATATTCAATCCGACGTTTATAAAGGCGGCCATTTTGTTTTCTCGGAATATCCACTGCTAACCAGTCAGATGAAAGACCTGAAGAACTACGCTTTCCTACTCTCTCCGAATATTCACTGCCAACCTCTGATATGGAAAACCTTAAGAATTATTGAACAGCTGCTACTGGACATTGGTGTTGCTTCATTGAACAAATTACTTACGTTAGATTTCTACATTCAGACTACGGTGAACATGTATAACATAACTATCGCCCTATTAGTGTCCTGCCGCTTTCTAGCAAAATATTCGAGGCTTTAATCAATGCTGAAGTGGTTAAGCATCTTACCACTCACGACCTACTCTCTGACAAACAATATAGATTCCGTTTTGCTCGGTCTACCGCTGATGTGCTTACGGCCATCACTGAATATATATATCAAGCTCTTGATAATAACGGCGAAGCTCGTGCTGTGTCTCTATATATCTAAAAGGTATTTGACAGGCATGTTGTCTTCTACGTAAATTTCAGAGCTACGATATTAGAAGACGATTGTTTGATTTAATCCGATCATTCCTATCAAATCGTGAAATGAAAATCGTCCTGAACGGGCTCGCTTCCAGATCCTTTCGCATGAATGCGGGTGTCCCCCAAGGCTCTATACTGGGTCCTACGCTCTTTCTGATATTCATCAATGATGTCATCAGTTCCCACGTAGGCATTTATTTAGATATACTAGACACTACCATTTAATCAATAGCAAGTCCGTCAGACCTGACAAAGTTAACCTGGCCGCTGTTCTTCAAAAGAACCTTCAATCTGGGGTTAACTGGAGCAGGAAATGGCTTGCAAATTTTACTGCCCCCCAAATTAAACTGCTCTCATTTAAGCACCATAGAGAAACTTCGCTGTCCGCCATCAGCATGGCTGATACTCAACTCCAGGAGAGCGTCTCACTACCTCTTCTCGGCTTCACGTTTTCAACTGACTTGAAGTGGAACAATGACATTGAATCAATACCTGCATCTACTTCAAGTAAAGTTGGTTCACTGTGTCGTGCCAGAAGGTTTTTCTCATCAGAGTCCATGTTGCACAATTACAAATCTACCATTCGTCCGTGCATTGAATATTGTTACCATATCTGGTCGGGTGTTCCTGCTGTTCATCTCGAGGTTCTTGACAAAATCCAAAGAAGGATCTGCAATGTAATCGATCCTGATTTAGCACCTCGACTTCAGTAACATTCTCATAGACGTGATGTGGCTTCCCTCTGTCTTTTCTACAAATATTTTCATTGCAACTGTTTAGACGAGCTTTTTCCTTGGTGCCCCGGCTACATGAATTTAAGCGTGGTGCTGGATTGACATCTCGGTCCTGTTAAAATAGTTAAATGTAACCACCACTTCTACTCCAACAATTTCTTTTCTTGCACCTCCCGACAGTGAAACTCCCTTCCTCCTACTTGCTTCCATGATAACTACAATCTTCAAAAATTTAATGCAACGTCAACCGCCATCTTCTGTTGACTTGAACCTCGTTCTTTTTTTTACCCTTTCTCCAATTCCTTCTACACCCAGTCTTTTTTCCCACTTTCACTCTCTGTAACCCCCTCCATGATAGTGGCACTCAGGCCTTGCTTGGCATGAAATGATTAAAAAAATGACTTAATTAATACAAAACAAAATAATAAGCTTAAATTTGGAAGAGGAGTGTATTTTATCATCTGTAATAATTGTCATGAGGAATTTAAATAAAAGATTATATGAACAGAAAAGAAATCTTTTTAATTGTTCACCATAATGAGTTTTAATATAAATTTGATTTTTTAAATTAAAATTATAGTCAGCTGCTCCAGTTAAAAGGGGAAGCAATTTATTATTGTTATTATTATTTATAAATGTATAGAATGTATTTTATGCCCGAACTCCAGATGAGGCTCGAGGCAACGGAGATATGGTTCTACAGAAAAATGCTGAGGATACCATGGACCGAACATGTGAACAACAAGGAAGAAGCTTGTATTTAACATCAGGAAGAGGCAACTGAAATGTATAGGACACGCAATGAAAAGGGAGGGCTTGGAGAATCTGATACTCACAGGGCGGATTGAGGGAAAGTGATACAAGGGAAAGCATTGCATGATATATCTAGCAAGTGGATGAGAGAAAAAAGGTCTAGGAGAAGTAGCAAAACATATTGAAAAATAAAAAGAGATCGGAGGAAGTTGAGAGCCATGCTGAAGGGACACGGCACGTAAAAGAAGAAAGAAGATCAGTTCATTTGCGATAGAGAGATGTTACATGACTTACTATAACAAACCGTTGTAAGTACTACCAATATTAACATGTATCTTAACGATGCTAATTTTGCATCTTATTATTCACCTTTTAAAAGAATACCAGAAAATATATATTCGATTTTTCTACCGCTTTCTCTAAAATTAAAATACTTCCAATTTTCTCTGTTTATAATCTACAAATAGGTGATAGAAAAACAATTTGTAAAGTTGATATATTAGTGCTTTTTTTCTTTTTTTACTAGTTTCGACTTCATCGAAAATAGGGAAATAAGTACAAATAAAGAGTGAGAGATTAGTAAGGTAAAACTGAATGAATGAAAAGTGTATCGACATAAACTACTGACACTGAAAATAAAAATGGAGTAATGGGTAGAATGAAAAAATTGATGTAGGCAGGTCGTTGGCTGATATAGATCGATTGATCGATCGTTAAACAGACACTAGCATATTGATAGAGAGAGATAAAAAACAGAGTCTGGTGTTGATATAAACAGTGTGAAATTAGAACAAATGGTTGAAAGAGGATAGGTGTCAAAATCTTCCAGTTTAAAAAATGAAGTCATGTTAATGCAGCGGACGGCGAGGAAGGAAAACCATAATAAATTTCTTTTGAGGCTGTTAAATTGTGCATTTCATGCAACTAAGTGCAGCAGATAGTAAAATACTAAAAATCTTCCGTGTAAAAAATGAAAGAACCAAGAAAATAGGACTTAATTTTGGTGGAAAGAGAAATTGAAGAAAAAAGATGGCGGAAAGAAATCAGTTATATAAAGGATTAAAGGAAAACAGAAAAAACGAAAGTCTTAGAATGAATTAGCCAAAAAAGAATAAACGAAGGATATAAAAGAAAGCATGAAACGGATGAAAGTGTAAAGGAATTAAGAAAGGAAATATAAGTGAGCCACTACAGAATTGATTAAAAAGAAGAACGAAAGAAATTGAAATAAACCAACAATGAATGAAGAAAAGGAAAAGGAGAAAATAATAAAAGAGAAAATGAATAAAAAATTCATAAAAATTTATAGAAGGAACTAAAAGAGAAAAGATAAATATAACTCAAGGTAACCCAATATATTTTAGATTAAAGCATAAAAAAGAAAAAAAGGGGGAATGAATACATCCCATTATAGAATGGATTAAAAAGAGAAGAAAGAAAGAAGTAATCAATTCTAGAATTAAAGCAGAAAACAAATGAAAGACATAAAGGAAAGTGGTCGACTATAGAAAAGATAGATGAAAATAGAAGTGAAAGATATTAATAAATATAATCTATGATAGATTGGATTAAACAACAATTGAAAAGAGGGAAAATCAAGGGATACAAATCAGTATCAGATGGATTCACGTAGAAAAGAAAACAAGCAAGTAATAAAGAGAAGTAACCCAATTCTTTTCTGTTGTATTCCTTCAGTGTGTAGGTGATCATGGCTCTACGCAACTTCCTGTCCTTTGTAGCTCTTGGTCTCGAGCCAGGGTTTCCGCGTACGCCGATGACGTATCTGCTTTCGTATCGACCCGCAGCGACATTGAGGCGGTACAGAAGGCGCTTGATCGGTACGAGAAAGTGACAGAGGCCAAGATAAACCGCGACAAGTCGTCCGACTTGCGGTTAGGTGCCTGGAAGGGGCGTGATCTTACGGGCCGCTTCGGTTGGACGGACGGTCCTGCTTGGAGTGTGGTTTGGACCTGACCTCCAGCTGGAGAAAAATTGGTCTGAAGTACGAGGTCGATTCTGCCGGTCAGATTTGGAATCGACGGAGGTTGTCCGTGAAGGGCAGGGTGGAAGTTTGTGTTACATACATTTCCCCCCTGGTTCTTTATCGATTGTCCGTACTTGCTCTTTGTAAGGCCCACAGGAAGGCGCTCGAGCGCTCGCTATCTTCCATTTTATGGAGGGGACGCGGGAATAGGGTCGACAGACGAGTCTGCACTAAACGTCCGTGTCATGGGGTTCTGGGAATGATGAGTCATCCGTGCCTCTAGGTTGTCTTTCCTACGCCGCGCATTGACTGGAGGAGATCCGATTCTGGAGGGGATTGTTAGGGACGCATTCCCTGGCCTTACTATCCTACTGGTCTTGGGCGCCAGCGGCGGATTATCTCAGTAACCCTGAGTTTTCGCTTACCTGGTGATTGGCTCGGAATCGGCTGCCTCTCAACTACAAGGTTTGCGGCTTGGTGGATTTGCCAGACTGTGAACGGTGTGGCCTTGGTTTAGAAGAAACGGCTTCGCACGCCTTCTACCATTACCCCCGGGTCCGCCCCTTATGGGACCATGACGGCTCGTCTCGCTCCCGAACAGCTTGTGCTCATTGATCGCGCATACGCGTGTGACAATGTGTCGCCCCCGTATTCCGGGGTGAAACGAATGGTGTTTCTGACGCTGCTAGCCACGGCCCGAATGGTGATTTGGACGACGCGAAAGGAGGAAGTCTTGCGAGGCAACCGTCTTTCTCATCAGGATCTAATCCGATTCTTTGAGCATCAGCTCAAGATGAAGATTAGAACTGATAGAAAACGATTGCATTCGACAGTCTTTAGCGAAAGGTGGGTGAAATGGGCGAGCTCGGTTCGTTTGAACGGGGCTAGCCTTGATTTTCTCTTCTAGGTCAACCTGGTTCACATCGGGGTGGTTTCCTGTGGAACCCTCCCCTTGCTTAGGTTAGACAAGCTTTGGTGTACCTAGTTAATGTGAGCAAGTGTGTTCCTGACCTGTTCCCGGTTATCTCTTTTGTTATGATCCAAGTCGAGATTCCCAACCTCCCCAGTTTGTTTTGACCCCCTTTTATCTCGACTGGGTCAGCATTTTATTTCCCCCATGTCCGTATAATTTTCTTATCTCTTTCCCACTCCCTTAGCGAGAGTGCTTCTTGATTTTGTCCTATGGGCAGAATACAGCGGCCTCTCTGTTTTGAGGGTTGGACGGGACCTACTAACATGTTATATTTAGTTTGGTTTTTGTGAATTTTAGTTCGTTATTGGGTTCATCTCCCTCCCCTCTCATTTCTCATTATTATATTATTATATTATTTTTTTCCCCTTTTTTCGGCCTTGTGCCACAATTTTTGTATTAAAACAAAAATAAATAAATGTCCTTTGTAGCTCTTAGAAGGGTTTGTCTTTTCACCATCCCTCCTACTCTGTGTTCTGCCATCTATTTACACAAGCTCGTTAGTTAGGTTACTGGTTGCTTTCCCTTTTTATCCTTGTTTTCAATATGCTGCGTGAGTGTCAAATTCTCCAAGATCTCTTTCCTTATATGTCGTAGAAATTTCAACTTTCTCATTCTAAGTATAAATATAGTTTTTGTTTCCATTTACTTATTACTCACATGTTCAGCCCTTGGTATTCTATTGAATGACATTTTTGTTGCAGCGGCAGCAGAAATGTCTCACGAGGAAATTGTGCAGCATTCACTGCCGTATAGAAGGATCAATATTGCATAAGTGTTTAAAACTCTTTTTTTTTGTTTCTGACAAAATTTTCCTGTTTTTTAATACTTTTCTTTGCGTTTGGAAACATCATTCTATATTCCGATTTGCCTTCGGATTTCGCTGTCTCATTTTCCGTCTTCTATTAAAACAATTCCCAAATATTTTAATTTTTGTACTTGCTTGATTTTGGTATCTCAAATTCGTAATTCGTAACTTTAGTTGTTCCTCTTGTTGATAATCATACATTCTATCTTCTTACAATTGATGTTTATTCATTTCTTCTCACTTTCCTTTACTACATTCTGTAGGAGTTCCTACATGTCCCTTTCTGTGTCTGCTATCAACACTTTGTCATCTGCATATCTTAAGTAGTTAAGATTCTGTTCGTCAATAATGAATCCTGATGTTAGATTCTCTCAGGATCACCTCGCTGTAAAGACTGAATAATTCTGCTGAAAAGGCACATCCTTGTCTGACGCCCGTTTCTATTTTTTATGCATTTACTGAATTCATCATCTATCCGCGTATGCAGGTAGTTTTCTCCCGGTATAAGTTCTGGCTTTTAATTTTAATATATCCTTATTCCCAAATAAATCGAGCCTTCCTAGCAGTAAATGCGATATATATCTTCTAATATACCAATGAATGCGGCACATTTTTTCACAGAGGAAGAAGATAAATGGGGCCACGGAGATGCGCTTCTCTGGAAGGATGCTGAGAATACCCTGGACGGAACATTTGAGTAAAAATGAAGTTTTAAGGAAAATGAAAACAAAAAGTAAACTTATACATAGAAATGTATAAGTTTACTTTTTGTTTCCATTTTATTTTTTGTTTTTCAGAAAGAGTTCAAATTTCTGAGACGCATAATAACATTCACAGGCCATGAAGGCAAGAGTGGGCAGAGAAAAACAGCGAGTAACCTATCTCATGCGCTTGGATAAATAGACGGCAGAACAGGGCTCGGAAGGTATAGTAAGGGGAAAAAAACATTGCTTAGAGCTAGAAATGGTAGGACGTTTCAATAATCATTCACGCACCGAAGGCACATAGTATATAAAAGCAGAAAAGGCCGGATGTGGATGGATTAAGGAATAAAAGTCTAAAAGAAAGAAATTAAACTAACCTACTATAGAATGAATCAAATGTAGGGCATTTGTTTCGGGTTTCCTACATGAAAGGGTTAAAGTTAAAGGTGACAGAATCGATAAAACTCTTTAGAGTGGAAGACTCGGGGTGTAACAATAGAAGAAGAAAATGTTTATTTACACACACAAAAAAGGGGTAAAGGGGTATACACAGAATATTTAAGAAAGAAAGGGAGAAGAAAATTCCTGTAACTTAAAGAAAGAAAAAGTGTTCACGTAAAGGCTTGCTGAAAACATTTCTCTGAGCGCCTAAAAGTTCTTTAAGCAAGTAAATTGTCCTTAAGGGGTTAACACTAACATAAGATTTCCTCAGAGCCTTTGTTGAGGGGGGAAACAATCGGAACATCCGTAGTTTGTAGTTGAGTGAGAAGAATTTCTTGACGACAAGAATTTCAAAGTCCTAGGAAACAGATCTCCAGTAGTTTTTGTCGAGACCAGCACGTAGATTTCTTGCTTGAAACAGGTTCCGAAGATGACTGGTGTGGCTTTCGCAGACCTGATGTCATCACAGACGATGTCAAATACCCACTGCCAATGAGGCGCATATTCTCCATATTTATCGAGATTAGAAAGATTAGAAACATCGGGAACTTTTCTCCCCACAATTTTTTATACACTTTCCCTGCCCTCTCATTCGTCAGAAAATAGATTCTTATCTCTGATAAGGATCAAGGTTTTGGAAGTCGGTTTTTAAAGCAGGGGTGAACGTCGGGGCAAAGATCAGAAAAGATGCTAGAACGTGGAAATTGAAGTAGTAGTTTGCAAATTAAATTCTAATAGAAAATGGGAAATTATAGTAATAAAAATTTTAACCGACAATAATTTTTAATAAAGGATAATCGAAGAAAATGACAAATAAAGGCAAATAACACTAACAAATAGATTAAAGATTAAACAGAACAAAAAATGAAGGCAAATTAACATTATAGAATTATTTATGCTTTTAATTGATAAAGGCATAAACGAGGAAAAGAAATAAAAGGAAGAAGGAAGTAACCCACTATAGAATGGATTAAAGGGAAAACAACAAAACAAAACAAAATAAAGAGAAAGTAACCTAATCCTGAATGAATTAAAGAAAACGAATAAATGAAAGAAATAAAGGAAGTAATTTCCGAGAGTAAAGCTGAATGTATAAAAGAAGAAAAATAAATAATTCGTTATAGATTAAAATTAGAAAGGTATAAGATAGAGGAAAATAACCACGATAGAAAAGATCAAAGTATAAAAAAAGGAAAAATAAATGAAAGTAACCAACGATAGAACATCGTTAATTATGAAGATGAAAAAGGAAGAAGGGAAAATAAATCACGTTAGACAAGATTCATTTAACAAAATGAAAATAAAACCGTGAAAGTAATGTGAGCTTCAATAGAAATGATTAAAAATTTTCAAAATAGAAAAGAAAACAATGAGACAAATGAATGTAAACCACAATAAATGAATGAAATGATAAGACTGTAATTTGAAAGAGGAAAAAAGTCAAGGAATAAATATCTAAATATTTCATCACAACTTGAAGAAAGAAAGAAAAAATTACGAGCAAAAGCAAGAAAGAATAAAAGATATGCAACTATTTCGCATAATTTACAATCTACTTCTTAAAACATTGCAGTGTACTTCGCTAGCAAAGCAAATAGATTAGAAGAAATAAGGAAAATCAAGAATATATAAAAAAGAAACAGAACTCAAAATTACGGAAAGATAGAATAATGAAAAAGAATAATGGATGAGTAAAAAATAAAAGCACCAAAAAGAATGCAGAAAAATGAAACGACATCAATAAAGAATGTAGAAAGTGTATATTAACTAAAAATATCAACGTTATTACAATTTCAATATTATTATTTCAAACTATGATTCTATTTATGTGAACTTTATATTATGATTTTCACATTATAATATTTATTACTTTTAAAAATATTTCTAGTGTCAGACTTTATTAGGCAAACTAATTGCAACTTAATTTTTAATTTACAATAATAGCTCAAAATATTACTCCACATCTCTCAATCCTATTTGTTTTCTGTTTATTGACTACTCTCAAGTTCATCAATTATATCTCTATATTCATACACGTTTCTCTTATATATGGTAGTTTTGTTGCTTTCATGTTGTTAACGAATGCTCTTCATATTCTGCATTTTACTCTCAATTTACTTTTGCAACGCAAACTTCTTCAAATATTTTCTTGCTGAAAAATATACTTTTCTTGTCTATTACGCTGTTATTTTTTCAAATCTCTTTTGGGAACCTTCTTAAAGCCATTTGTTCTTGCTAATGTTCCAACTGCTTTTCATTGTTCGGTGACCTATGTTCAACGTTTTCGAAATTTCCAGCGTTCTGTTCCCATCATTTAATACGTTTAAAATATCATGTTTCTCTTTTGAGGTTATATCTTTCTTTTAACCCATGGCAATATTTATATATCGGAATTTAAAAAGTAAATATTACTGTAAATATTTCCATTAAAAAACGATATTATAAGCTGAAATTTACATTGTATATTATATTGTTCTTTATCTTATGATTGCATATTACTTATAAAAATATAAGAATTCCCTGAATATTTTATTAACATCAGTTAATTCCTATTTTATTATGAAAATATCGAATTTAATCTAATATAATCAACATATTCAAAATAAAAAGTTATAAAAAAGCTTTGAAAAATGGCAAAAAATAAATGGATAATTGATGTATGCTAAAAGAAATAACTCTTAAGAAAAAGAAATAACTCTTAAGAAAAGTTAGATAGCGAGAGAGAGAATTTTGCAAAAAGTAGTATCAATATTCATAAGTGATAAACAGATAATGATGTGTAAATAATAAATATTAACACGTGAATATTTAATAAATATTTATACTGGGATATGTTGTATTTCAAGTTACAATTGCTCTTTTTGCATATGGAAGTACTGCTTTCGTCATTTGTCACATTCACGAATATGAAATCACTCTTTATTGCAATTTAAAAATCTCTTATAAGATCACTCTATATAAACTGAAGGTAAATTTAAATTCTTCTCCCTTTGGCAAACAGAACCCCAAATACACTTCCGTCTATATGTTGACATATTTATTTACTTGGGCGGCCTTTCTATTTTTATATGTACTCACATAATAATAATAATAATAATAATAATAATAATAATAATAATAATAATAATAATAATAATATGAAGAGTCTTAGATAGGTGGATGTCACCCAATACAACAGGAATATATAAATAGTATGATAGAATCTTATATGACACTTTGTTGATTTTACATCCTTAATTTAAGTCAAGCAAACATT
This sequence comes from Acanthosepion esculentum, assembly GCA_964036315.1. Classification (NCBI taxonomy): domain Eukaryota; kingdom Metazoa; phylum Mollusca; class Cephalopoda; order Sepiida; family Sepiidae; genus Acanthosepion; species Acanthosepion esculentum. Next base: position 56,578,257 of record OZ038503.1, on the reverse strand, counting down.
TGTACAAAATCCTACAAATCTTTTCGAATGATATGCACTTGAACCCACTTACACATTAATACGTAGATATGGCTCGTCAAGCTCATATACATCGTAAACACGTGCGTAACTACTTTTCTTTCATAATATCACACCATGTTTTTCCTTCTTTTTCCAAGAATTATCCGTAACAAGGCCTATTTAAGTGACAGTCTTTTAATCCCTTAAATTCATTTCTTTTTATAATCATGTATTTGTTAATGTCTTGCATAATAAAAAATTACAATTAATTCGTAAATATTCTGCTTGCTTATCACAAAGGTCGGGGTTATCGCAATTATTGTGTTCATACATAATTAAAATTCGAATGTAGTACAAAAAGTTCGAGTAACATTTGTTTATGTGCGTGTAGATATATGCATAAGGTGTTCAAAAAACTAGGTACATATAATCAGCCCATAACTTTTTAATAGTAAAGTCTGATAAAAATGGCCGTAGTAATTTGACCTTATTGAACTGATCAGACTTACAGAGGTATCAAAAGTAAATTGTTGTGTCATCAGCGAAAAATTCCTTGTTTGTAAGTTTATTTCTGCTTATTCTATTCTATTCAATCTGGATACAGCCTGTTGTTCTTTATCAGCATGGGCAGCGACCCAGATTTTTTATTATGCCTTTTTTGAAGACTAGCAATAAATTTTTATTTTCAAGGAAAACACACCTCCATCCCTCTAGTATGTAATAAGTTGAAAGAAATATACTAATCATGTTACCTGGTTAATGTTGTTATTTTTTCATCTGTCTCTATATTTTCTTATTCTCTTTATCAACTTATTTTCCCTTTTCTTTTTTATCTTTCGTAATCTTTATAACCTAAGCAATTAGATGGCACAAACCCAGAAAACATCTGCTTACAATCTTTCCACTTTCATTTTTATTCATGTTATTGAGCACTTTAATCCATAAATATGGCATGCCTTAAAACTATTTTAACACGCGCGCGCGCACACACACACACACACACACACACACACACACACATATATATATATATATTTATATATATATATATATATATATATATATATATATATATATATATATATATATATATTAAAAATTGTTTTATATGAAATCGACTGTCAAGATCCATTTACTTAATTTTTTATTTTGTTCCAGATTGCATTTTAAGTTGTCACGCATCTGATAACAAAAAATTACACCAGATAAGAGTTTTTATAAGCTAAATATGTTACAAACTATTCGACACAAAACATATTCGATAAATTTAAATTAAGCTTATAGTGTCCCCGACAAATGCCAAGATGAAGTTAATATAATTTTTTCCTACTGTAACTGATAACATTATTGTTCCGGGTATTCACTCGGGGTAGTTTTATGGGACCTTACCTATAACGACAGAGTGAACTCTTCCTGACACTATGAATACTGCGCCTCTCAAGAGAGAGGGACTAGCCGGAATCGCAAAATGCTATATGGAGCTCTATCAAAGAATTCACTTATGCACCGGACGAAGACAAAACCTTCGCAGCTTACTTCAGAAGATATGAAGATTCATATAAGGAATTGCAGGAATTGGTTAGATACGAAAAAAGTACGTCTACTACTGAGGAAACTAGGGTCAAGCGAATACACTAAATTCGTAGACTACATCCTACCGAGGAAAACGAATGAGTTGACTTTCAAGGAAGCCGTGAAACTTTTAACGGAATTATTTAGTCCGAACACTTCACTATTCCACAAAAGGTGGAAATGTTTAAATTTAACAAAAAGGATAGCGAAGACTATATAACATTCGCTTCCATAGTAAACAAACACTGCGATGACTTTAAGTTATCTGAACTCAGCCCTGACAATTTTAAATGTTTGATATTCGTCCAAGGCCTGGTTTCGACTAAAGATGCGGAGATCAGATGGAGAATTCTAACAAAACTTGAGAGTGAACCAGAATTGACGCTACAAAAATTGGCTGAGGACTGTCAGAAATGTATAAGCGTAAAAATGGGCTCGAAAGATATCGAAGAGTCTGGCGTCGCTTAAATACGAAAAGTACAACGACAAACACGTTTTTCTCCCTCCTCAAAAACAAACCAAACCAATTGTTTTACTACAAAAAGTCAAATGAAATCCCAGAAGAAACTAAGACCCAGTCCATGTTATCGCTGTGGGACTTTGCATTGGTACAAAGATTGTCCATACCGCTATAAGACTTGTCTGTCGTGCAATAAAGTGGGACATAAAAGTTCGCATTTTTAAATATACGAAAATAGGTACAAGTAGAAATGTTAAACAAAAAATCAGATTACAATTAGATTCCGGATCAGATTTAACCATTATTAGCTTACAGAAATTAAACAAACCGACCATGTTGAGAACAGATAAAATAACCAGGTCGGTAACAGGAAAAATCAAATTTGAGGGGGAAATTATCACAAATGTAACGTTCAACGGGATGACCAAGAAATTAAAGATGTATGGTCTAAAAAATACGGAAAATTTATTTGGAACTGACTGGATGCAGAAATTTGACCTCTGGGATTTACCGATAAATACGTTCTGCCAAAAAGTGGACAGGTTACCGACCGAGGCAGAGAAATTGAAGGAGAAATTAAAGGAGAGTTTCCCCGACGTATTTTCAGCCGGCCTCGGGAGGTGTAAAATAATGGCGGCCAAAATAGAACTAAAAGAAAATGTACAACCCATTTTCAAGAAGAAAAGAAATGTACCTTTCGCATCATTAGAAAAAATAGACGAAGAGTTGGATAGACTCATGAAAACCGGTATATTGACAAGGGTGGAATATAGTCAATGGGCCACACCTACAGTTTACGTGAAAAAGAAATCGGGTGAGTTACGAGTATGCGCTGATTTCTCGATGGGATTGAATGCAGCGATTAAGGATTATCACTATCCTCTCCCTCGTCCAGAGGAAGTTTTCACAAAGTTGAACGGAGGAAAATTTTTCTAACAGACAAACTTGAGCGAAGCATACCTACAAGTACCAGTAGATGAGAAAAGCTCGAGGTTGTTGTGCATAAACACATATAAAGGGTTATATAAATTACAGAGATTACCATTCGTGATCAAGGTCGGGCCGTCGATATTTCAGCAAATAATGGACACTATGCTAGGCAGACTGGATTTCACGATCGCATACCTTGATGACATCCTTATAAATAGCAAAAATATTGAACAGCACCGGGAACACGTTCAAGAGGCTTTCAGGCAGATACAAAACTACGGTTTTAAGCTAAAGGAAAATAAATGTGACTTCTTTATGAAGGAGATAAAATATCTGGGCCATATTATTGACGAAGAAGGAAGAAGACCAGACCCAGAAAGGGCCACGGCCATAAAAAAAATGCCGGCTCCAAAAGATTTACCCGAGTTACAAAGCTTCTTGGGCTTAGTAAATTATTACCAAGAATTTATTCCTAACATGCACAAATTATGCGCACCCCTAAACGAACTGTTGAAGAAAGAAAAGTTTTGGAATGGTCATATGAATGTCAGAAAACTTTCGACAAAATCATTAAGACACTAACAGCAGATTTATTTGTAGCGCATTATGACCCAAAATTGGAAATAATAGTCGTAAGTGACGCGAGTGCCTATGGTGTTGAGGCATGTATACTTCATAAAATGTCGGATGGGACACTAAAACCCATCGCGCATGCGTCAAGAACGTTCCTACCAGCCGAACAAAATTACTCGCAAATCGAAAAAGAAGGACTGGGGATTATTTTTGCGGCTACGAGATTCCAGAGATATATTTACGGTAGATTTTTCACCTTACAGACGGACCACAAGCCGTTATTGACAATATTTGGATCAAAGAAAGGTCTACCTGTCTACACTGCTAATAGATTGCTAAGATGGGGGACAATTTTATTAAACTATAACTTTAAATTGAAGTATCTTCCATCAAACAAAATCGGGCATGCAGATGGTTTTTCGAGATTAATACCAAAGAAAACGGAGCCATTACAAGATTCCTTAATTGCAGCTCTACGATATGAGGAAGATATTAGAACGTCATTATTTAGTACAATTCGAAACCTCCCCGTCACATTACAGTAAATAAGAAACGATGCAGTGAATGACGAATTTATAAAGGAAACGAAAATAAAAATTGCAGGAAAAGATAAGCATATATCAGACAGTTTTTCGTTATGTGATAATGTTCTGCTATATAATGAAAGAGTAGTAACTCCGCAAATGCTACAAAGGCGAATCCTCAAGGATTTTCACATGGGCCACCCAGGAAAGAACTGAATGAAATCCTTAATGCGAAGTTACGTGTACTGGCCAAAGATGGATCAAGATATTATACATATGGTGGACAAATGCAAGGGATGTTCCTTAGCAGCCAAAGCACCCCCGATCACTCATAAGCCTAAGACAGATCGACCGTGGTCGAGAATCCATGTAGATTTCGCAGGTCCATTAGATGGTTTTTACTACTTGATTGTAGTAGACAGTTACAGCAAATGGCCAGAAGTATTTCGTTGTAGAAAACCTACATCTGTGACTACAATAAATTGCTTTCACGAATTGTTTGTTCATTTCGGAGTGGTTGATTGTTTAGTCACCGATAATGGGACCCAATTTACATCTGCGGATTTTCAAGAATTTTGTGAAACTTTTCAGGTGAAACACACCAAATGCCCGCCATATCACCCAAGATCAAACGGGCAAGCGGAGAGGTTTGCAGATACATTAAAAAGAGCACCAAAGAAAGCTTATGGCGTACCAACAGAAAAGGCTTTACAACAATTCTTGCAAGTATATACAATTACACCGAACTGTACTACCCCAACGGCATTATCACCGGTGGAAGTAATGTTCGCCCGAAAAATTAGATCGGTATTCGACAAATTACTGCCAAAACAGACAAAGCAATCACCAACGTCGTTTGTACCAAAAAGAAAATTTAACCCAGGGGAGAAAGTTTTTTTAAAAATGTTCATAAACAATACATCATATTGGGAGCCAGGTACAACAGAGAAACGAATCGGGAACGTGATTTACATAATTCAGGGTCCGAAGTTCTCGCATAAAAAGCACTTAAATCAGATCAGAAAGAGGCTGTTAGAGGATTCTAACGGTCTACCCCAGGAAGAGGAGGAAGTGATGGGCACAATATTTGACACATTCAATATGCAAAGGCCTCAAGCAATGTCAGAACCGCGGAAATCAAGCAGAAAAAGAAAATTTATGGAGCCTTTGATGATTAATCCGAAGAGAGAGGAAAAATATTAAAGACCCCTGCGAGGTAAAAGCTTTGGGAGGGGTGTGTTATTTGACCTTACCTATAACGACAGAGTGAACACTTCCTGACACTATTAATACTGCGCCTCTCAAGAGAGAGGGACGAGTCGAATCGAGTCGAGTCAATAGTAGTTCACTCTAAACTAGACTGACAGTCATACTAACACTTTCCACATCTTGTATTATTATTCTGTGTAATATATCTTTGTTATTTCTACTCTTGTGTTCGTGTTGTTCTTCCTTGGTCCTAACCTTGGACCCTAACAGGTAGTCGAATGTGTTTTGACAAGAACATCATGAACTTCAAACAGTTACTTCATAAATTTCACCCGGATGTGAGGATGAGTACTGGAATTTTAATTATTAAAGCTATTGTATTTTACTTAGGACCTTTAATGTGCACAGACACGTACACATGCACACACGCAAAACCGACACGTACGACTAGATAATTTTCTGGCTTAGTTGAGTGAAGCAGAATGAAAAATGCCAGTGAATAAGGGAATAGTACAAGTGCCTACTTGCATAATTCTGATGATATTTAAACGTAAATGCCAACTAAAGATGCTGAGACAATTGGTATAAGTGCTAATGTACATATATCGCACTGGACCGTTTATGCAGCCTAGAAATTTTATTCATATTAAAAATTTCACAAAAGTAAAATGCAACGGCTGTAAAGGCATACTTAAAATGTTGTTACTATGAACATTTACGTACATGCACCCATTTCTAGGTTGGACAAAGACTGAACATAACACCATTATATTACGCATCTGTCAGTGTGGGGAGATTATGGAGTTGTGCTCTGGATAATATTTCAAGTGCATTGTCTGTTGTCTCTTGACATGCCTATATGAGAATAACAGATTCTTCGACATTTTGCCAGACTTTGGGTTTTCTTTTTTTGACTTTTTATGTCCCTTTTACGGATTTTGTAGCGTAGTTGGAATTTGCTTACGAGGTGCCTCCTCTGTCAGCTCTGCCTAAAGAGGAGGTCACTGTGTATTTGAAGAACATCGTCCATGTTTACATGTCCGAGCCAGCGCAAGCATCTGTGCTTCAAGAGGGTTTAGATGTTGGGATTCCGAGTCCATGTAATATTAAGGATATGTCAGAAGCAGTGCATGTGAAAGACATTGACTTTCCGTTCATGTCCAGCACACATTGTCAAAGTTCCAGTATCGTCCAAAAGGTTACTTCCGACACAAGCTTTGTTGATCGGGACGTTGTTGTGTGTTTGCCTGATTCTATTCTCTCTTTATTTATACAGCAAATTATGCATAAAATTCGAGAAACGACTAAGCGATCACATCAGCCTCGAGGAATCTGTTTAAATAACTATAATAAGTACTGTGGGAATATGAAAACGGTTGGGAATAGTACAACAAAGATCAAAACAAAAACAGAAAACACCTATGTAAAGACCAATTCTCGCTTATGTGGGGAGAAAATATAGGAGTGGAAATCACATAAGCTTGCATAAGAGGACTACAAAGAAAACACAACAGAACAGGAACAATCATACACTGGGAATTGTGCAAATGTCTTAAATTCGGAAACAAATAACATCAGCATAAATCTGTAGACATTGTATAAAAAATAAAAAAGAATAAGATAATCAGTGACTTTTGTATCAAAATCAAGTGAGACGACCGGATGTGAGAGGAAAAGAAAACTGTACCAGTAAATTATAGGCAAAAAGCAAAAAGAGCGAACATTTGGAAAAAACAAAGACTTTGATCGGGAGCTAAAAACCTTGCCACTAATCCCTGGTGCTCTTAGAACTGTCACAGAAACACTTGAATCGAGATAGAATGAAGTAAACATTTAAGTAAGACTACCCAGACAGCAACGGTGTTAGGATCTGCGAGAATTGGGAAAAAACTTCCGGATATTTATTGTTGTTAATCAACCTTCACTGATAATAACAGGATGTAAGTTGTAAATATGCAAATGCAGGAAATAATAATGTCAGTGTGCCACTTAAGGCATCTAGAAACTGGAATAGGAAAGAGATCATTTCACTGATACAAAAGGCCAAAGAATAGAATTTTCGAAATACTTTCTGTGGACGATGCAAAAGTTTTACTGTACATAATAAAATTATTGAGAAAATTGCTGGAGCAGTTAAAAGATGTGGTATAACGGGGCCTTTTGTTCTGTTTTCAAGTTTTGCTACATGGCATCATTTCCGTCTTTTTCTCGCTACCGGTCATAGTTGCATGTGATTTCCCACAGATAACCGACATTTTGAAATAAATAATGCTTATATGCCAGCTGGCTGAAACTGTTTTTCTCTTCTTCCAAATAGACAACTTGTGTTCTACGTTCTTATGAACAATTCTTCTAAACTAAGTCTTTTTATTCATGCATTTGGCTAAAAAATACTTTTTTTTTAGAAAAAGATGCTATTATTGCGCAGGTTTTAAATTGATAGAAAAACTATCATTTAGTTCCCATCATATTTTAACATTTAAAATCGTTCTTACTATAATATGAATATTTTCAGAAGTTCTTTGGGTCAAAATTGTCGTTATGTAACAAGTTATCCGATTTTGATGTTCTGATCAGCCAATTATGTAAAACGTAGTGATCGAAACATCAACAGTGAGGTTACTAGTTCGAATCAATCATCGTATAAAATTAATGTATATAATAAAAGATTTCGTTTTCTAAAACTGATTTTTTGCTCTCGTCCTCACTATTGCATCCCCTGTTTCTTATATTCAATATCGAATATCCTCAATCAGTTTTGGAAGTAAACTTTTAAAAATATAAGCATTTTCTAACGATAAATACGTCTTCTGAATACTTTTGTCGATAAATTTTGACGGACGAAAGAAGTAAATGAAGTCATTAATTTCTGAACTCATCTAAATTGCACCTGTTAATACCACTCACTTCTGATATTTCTATTTGCAAATTTCATATGTTTTACATTCTGAACTCTCAAACGAGAATTGTGTAGTGTAGTCATCCCTCTCCTTGCTGTAGTAGATATTTACCCATATTTCCTGTAAAATTCACTCTAGTGAATAGGACGCGAGACAAACTTCTTACCAACAGAGACTTAATCTTATAATATTGCAATGTGCTTGTATAGAATTTTTTAAAATTTTACTTTAATTAGATTTTTTTGTTGTGTTTAAATTTGATGCTAAAACATAATAAGCAATGACTAAATATATAAAAGAAATTCAAATGGCTGGTGTATGTGTTTGTCTGAAGATCCAGGTCGGCATGACCTTTTGTTCATGACGACTGGTAGTTAAATTTTTGTTTTAAATCGTTTTTAAGCAACTAACCTATGGCTGATATATTCTTGGTAATTGTAAAGTTTCTGATTGGTTAGAAATTGAGAAATTCTATTTGAAATTTGTATTTATTATTTCTGGAATATATGCCTCCATCTCGATGCGCAGAAATCAAATCTTATCAATTTGATTTCCATGTTTGAGATTTTCCCAACCTGAAACACGGTCCGTTCTATATGTATGTATGTATGTAGTGGTAATTCACCTGTAGCATATTCCTCATTTCCGAGTATATCTTTCCCGTGCTATATTCAACCTTTCTCAATTTTCATATCTGTCTTTGGTAGCTGACTGGTTTTATGCAAAATCAGACTACCAGCATGAAGATGCACTACGCTTTCAGGCAAACAGTGCAGTGTATCAAAGCGACAGTGTTCATCAAGTCACTGAAGATTGCTATCATTGCATGGACACTAGAAAAAGCAGTAATGTACCATAAAGGGCCATTATCCATATCACTGCATTGACGACGTTCGGTAAGTGTTATGGTCCAAGATCCTCGCATCACTGTTAGGACAAAATTTAAACATTTCCACCTTTTGTGGAATAGTGAAGTGTTCGGACTAAATAATTCCGTTAAAAGTTTCACGGCTTCCTTGAAAGCCAGCTCATTCGTTTTCCTCGGTAGGATGTAGTCTACGAACTTAGTGTATTCGCTTGACCCTAGTTTTCTCTGTAGTAGACGTACTTTTTTCGCGTCTGACCAATTCCCGCAATCAAACTCATATAAATCTTCATGTCTTCTGAAGTAAGCTGCGAAGGTTTTGTCTTCGTCCGGTGCATAAGTGAAGAGCTCCATATAGCATTTTGCGAGAATGCCGTTTCATTTTCAGAATTTTGCCCTTCATTTGTTACTGACCGTAGTAGTAATTCTTGTAGTTCAAGATGCTTCTGTTCGTTTTTCTGAGTTTTAAAATGAATTTTTGAAAAGTGAAAAATCTTTCTTATAGCTTTTATTTTAGTTTTAATTTCATACTAATAGATTACATTTAATATTTCCAGTACAAAATACGAGTTTAATTAGACTGGAATGATTTTGTTTAAATTGCTAAAAATCACTGAATATGACTAAAGACTGTGTGTACGCTATCCCGTGCAGCTGCGGAAAGAAATATAAAGGGGAGACAGGCAGACCCCTTAAGGTAAGGCTTCAAGAACACCGGAAAGCTGTAACACGAGGAGAAGTGGAAAATCAGGCGTGGCTGACCACATATGGAGATAAAAGGGATATCACTGCCCACTGTGGGATCAAGTTGAGATCATAGACAAAGAACATCATTCGAAAATTCGTAAACTTAAGGAATCAGCACATATGATAGGCCACAGAAATCTCCTGAGCCAACCAAGCATAGAAATGAATACAATATGGGAACCAGTAATAAGGAGTGCCAGAGAAAAGCGATAATAACAACAAAAATTGCAATATGAGCTCTGGTAAAAAACATGCAATGATAACAGCAAAAATTGCAATATGAGCACTGGTAAAAAATTGTTTGGTGATTATGGTTTATAATACCCAGAAATTCATACACAGATGTCCTCAAGGTCACATGGCATAGTGGATAAATGCGTTAGCTAGATCCAGTGACAGGACTCAAAGAGTGTGAGTTCAATACCTGGTTAAGAACGTTCAGAGGGGAATTAACACGAGATAACTGACATCCATTAGACATGGCACGTGGAACTAGAACAGTCTACCCCAGTGAGCGAAATAAATGGTTCAGTTCGGCATTCCAACCACCTGAAGAAAGCTGGATCGTTCAACGGCCAAAACGTTGTGATAAACATGGCGACAGAGATGAGGATAATAGTCCGGTTCGAATAATGTAAATACCTCATCTCAGATATATATATATATATATATATATATATATATATATATATATATATATATATATATATATATATATATATATATATATATATATATTAATTTTAATACAATTCATATATTTATATAATTAATTTTAATATAATATATAAATTTATATAATTAATTTTAATATAATTTTATATAATTTTTATATATTAATTTTAATAATTAATATTAATTTTTTAATAAAAATAAACAAATCTATGAAAAAGCCTTAAAAAGTAGTTGACATAGAAGTACATTAACATAAATCTATATGAATAATTCCCCTGAAAGGCAAAGTAAACATAAAAATAGAACCAGAAAAGTATTATAGTTTAATCCCCCATATAATTTAGCTGTCAAGATAAAAATAGATAAAATATTTTTCGAATTACTTGAAAAAAAACATTTCCCTCGGAATAATATACTACATAAATTTTTCAATAAAAATTACGTTAAGCTAAGTTATAGTTGTATGCCTAATATGACTAATCTAATTAGCAAGTATAATAGGAAAAAATCAAGAACAAACCACACACCGGCCCCACGAAGTGTAACTGTAGAAAAAAGAACGAATGCCCTCTTGAGGGCAAGTGCCAACAAGAGTGCGTGGTCTACCAGGTAAAGATATATAGAAATAAATTTAATAGTACTGATAAGAACCCTAAAGTCTATATAGGTTCTACCCAGAGTAGTTTTAAAAAACGTTATTATAACCACCTCAGTAGTTTCAAACACGAACCCTATAAACATAGAACTACCCTGTCCACTTATATATGGAAGATTAAACAGGAAAACAATAATGATCCCATTTTAAAATGGGAAATATTAAAAAAATGTTATAAATATAAGGCAAGTGATAAATTTTGTTCACTATGCATGGAGGAAAAGCTAGCTATCGCTACCCATAAAGAACCCAAAAATTTATTAAACCAAAAATCAGAAATTCTTAGTAGGTGACGACATAAGAAAAGTTGGTTATTAGAGTAACATGTAGGATTTTTTTTTGTCACGTGGTCATGTTTTTATTTGGTTTTATCAATAAATATTGTTCCATTATTTACCTTTTTAGCGAGTTTTACCCTGATGATCCGTTTAGGTGAAACCTAGGTAGGTTTACCTGGCTCCTTAGGATTATTTTAGTTTTTGCTCTACTTAGTGTATTGAGCACTTTACGTTTAGTCTTTTACTCGTTTTGGGTTTTTTTTTCTTTGGACTTGGAGCTCAAGCACTTGACTTGTTCTTTCTTTTTTTGTTTCCAATTTTCCCTCGGACATCAATTTGTTTTATTACAAGTTGAGCCAACCGCGGTTTTTCAAAACGAGTATTACCATTCACACACACACACACGCACACACACACACATACACACACACACACACATATATATATATATATATATATATATATATATATATATATATATATATATATATATATACTAAAGAATGAGAATACACGATAAAAAGTGCCCCAAGATTAATGTGCGTGCGTGTGTGTAGCTACACGAACACACGAATTTATAAACGTTGAACGATTTTCGTTATTTACAATTTCATAAAAATAGAAGTTCAAAAAAAATTTGAACCACCTGAACTAAATTCAAGATAAGAGAGACAAATTATCAGGGTCGTATTTGTTATTAAAAAAGAATATCGAATTACATATAATGATTGATAGGCAACCTTTCGGACAGCTGGCTCCAAGTCTAAACGCGTTTTTTTTTATTTCTTTATGTCCACACATACATAACTATATATATACTTACGTATGTATGTGCTAGCTCACTTATGGAACTTATGGAACCTGTGCATGTTTATTACCTGACTTCCCTACAGACACTACGTATCTATTTATTTTCTTTCTCGGTTACAAAACAAATATGTTTACGCCCATCGGGGCCAACATGGTACAATTTGAATTTAACGTTAAAATGCATATATCACGTGATCTGTTGCGAGATTAACAAACAAGATAAAGAATAAACTCGGAACGCTCACGGATTATTTAATAGCGTTAAACACCTGGTTCAAGACAGTTTGTTTCATGGATACAGAGATAAGATGTAAGGTGGCGGGGTGGGGGGTTATAAGATCCGTTCGTATTTCATCTGACAAGTCAATAACAAATGTGTAAGTATAGTAACATTTTCTCACAGTTGTTGTATTCTTTTAAGAATGGAGAGTCGAGTATTTCCTAAATACACTATTCCAATCTCAGTTAATACTGAGTACGTTGGTA
>OZ038503.1:56530573-56563073 GCA_964036315.1 Acanthosepion esculentum | reverse complement strand
GAAATAAAATTTACCTGCTCTGTTTAAAATTGACACAAATTCAGTAAAAGGTATTACCAAACAAAAGATAAAATTTATTACGGAATTCGTTAATCGACGTTTATACACATTCGCTGAACTTCCCATTGCTCGCTGTATGTGATAATATTCAAATTTAAATACACTGAAAAGGGTGGAGATTATTTAGAAAAATAACTATTTGTGGAGTGGAAAATAAATTATTTATCATCATTACGTTGTATATTTGTTGAGTATTTACACACCAACAATATAATTATATTGTTTAAAATGTACTATATTTATTGGGTAAGTAAGAGTGGTCAGTATCTGGAAGAGAGCGCGTGTAAATATAAACAGTGTGAGCAAGGAAATCAGCATTCTATTGTAACAAATGCGACATCAATTTATCAAGTTATATCCCAGGTTCCTAAGGAATGACACTTGGGGATTATCAAAAAAGAATCATCAAATTTCACCTTTTTTAACAAGTTTTTGCTGTCTTCTCCTGATATTATTGCCTCTAAGATATGCTTTAATTTTAAAAATAATCATTTTTTAAATATTTTCTGAGTTATAATTGAATTGAAAATATGCTCATTTGTCTCTGCACGTTGTTGATTCAAAAGTTGTGACTTTTTCTGCCTGAGTAAAGCAAAAGTGCGATTTTCATCAAAGAAGACGATGACAACGAAGATTAAGTTTACTTTGAAAATCTTTTACGAAAATTTTTGTCTTTTTCAGTATTCAAACGTTTTTTTTATTTTCGATACGCCTTAGATGTTCCTGTATGTATATCTGCAAACACTTTTGATGCACGAGTATCTTTTATCTCTCTTATTTATTTGACAGATACATCAAAAACCATTCCAGCTCCAGTTCAAGTCAAGAAATGTATTGGGCCAATAGAATTTTTTCTCTGATAAAACAGTGGGTAAGTCCCAATTAATTTTAGTTGTGATTTGAATGTCTTTTTTCGTTTAATTTCTTTATCTTTTATAATATTCTTAAAATATAATCTTGTCAACATGATCAAATTCAACCGCTTGTTGAATTCTGCATCTAATAGTCTTCATTTCCTGCTCAAGACTTCCCGATATTTCAATGTCAAAATAGTCAAATGTGTACATTAGTATTTATATCAGAAGGCTAATTTCATTTTATGAGTCGCCATTAGAGTCATTACATGTTTACATGGCATATGACACTTTATTCTTCGTGAACACATTTTTGTCTAAATCATTGTTAATAGTTTGGGATTTTTTGTCAGAATTTAGAGAATAATATCACTTTAATTTTTAGTTGTTGAGTTATTTCTATATTTAGAATTTTGTTTAAAGAGAGAATGAGAGGTTGAGATATGAGTTCTTCTTTCCGTCAAATCATTTGACTATCATATGGCTGGTAGAATTCAGTTGAAAACTCTCAAGTCTCTTTTGACATCAATATCAACCTACCAGCGACGGATTCTGTCTACTCTGGCTGACTGTCGTCTATTCCGACTGAAAGAGTGTTGAATCTCTAGACCGGACGACTGAAAAGTAATCTCCACTGGTTTAGTTGTGTGTGTGAAAATTAGGTTGCAGTGCATTCAATAAATCGGCTGTAATATCAAAATAGTGAAAAGAAAATCACTTATACATTAAAGCAAATAGACAAATGCATCATTGATGATAAATAAATGCTTGGAGATATGGTTCATTGTGATTATTTCAAATGAATTTTGTTTGAATCACCTAGAGCCCATTATCGTGGATTTTGGCTATCGTGTCAATATCAAGGGAAGTGCGGATAATGTAACGGTTATCAGCACGGAAAGTGAATTCGATGTGCGGAGTTGAATCTCTGCTTGAATGTATTTAGTTCACTTCACAGTAATGACCTTGGATGAATCCATCGTCCTCCAGCTATGGGATAAATAGCAGAGTAGAATTGATATGCCAACTAGTCTAAAAGAAGGAAAATCAACCTGAAGAGGGATAAGTCCCGTCAAATTATATTGTCCAAAACACATCACTGCCGCTATGGCTGCGGTACATGTGGTGACCATAGTACACTAATGGGTCATGAGAATTTTGATCATTGATCAGTTCTGAAGGTGAAGTGAAAATATAATTTTTGAAAAACAATCTGCAAGACTGGAGCAAGAAATGGCTTGTAGGTTCTAACGCCTCTAAAACAAAACCGCTTTCATTTAATCACCACGAAGAATCTTTTTCTTCCTGCCAGCGGCATGACTGGTGCTTAACTCCAGGAGAGCACTGCTGTCCGTCTTCTTGAGCTCACGTTTTCCACAGACATGAAGTGGGTGGACTATACTGAATCAATTGCTACGTCTACTGCTACAAATATTGGTTCAGTGTCATGCCAGAAAATCTATCTAGGCAGAATACACCTTGCACATTTATAAATCTATCATTCGTCCATGCATTGTATATTACTGTAATATATAGTTTGATGCTCCTGCTGTATATCTCAAGATTCTTGACGCAATTCGCAGAAGGGTCTGTAATTGTAATCGATCCTGACTTGGCATCTCGACTTCATTCGCTTTCCTGCCGATGTGACGTGATTTTCCTCTGTCTTTTCTACAAATATTTTTATGACAACTGTTCTCACGAGCTTTTTTCCCTAACGACTCAAATACATGAAGCGCTACTAGATTGGCAACTAGATCTCACCTGTTGAACTAGCTAGATGCAATCAACACTTCAATTCTAACAGTTTATTTTCTCACATGTGGAACTACCATCCGATTTCTTGATCCCCTGCTAACGACATTTAAATGCAATGTCAATCGTGAGCGTCTCTCTCCCTACCCTGTTCCTTTATTGTCCTTTCCTCACGTCTCCTCGGTAAAGGCTTCTCATTTCCTTTCCCTACGTGTAAATCCCTGTGGCCTAGTGGTATTATCGTTTTGCATGGGGTGCAATGATTATATATATATGTATATATATATATATATATATATATATATATGTGTGTGTGTGTGTGTGTGTGTGTGTGTGTGTGTGTGTGTGTGTGTGTGTGTGTGTGTGTGTGGAGAGAGAGAGAGGAGAGAGAGAATTAATTAAAACGTTTTTCCACTTAACTCATGTTTACTTCAAAGTTTAACGCTTACATAGATGCAACCACTCTTCAGAACAGAGTCAAACTGTTAATATTTCTTGATTTTTTTCATTGTTATTGTGGTATGAGTGCGTTACTTTCCACTTCGCTTGATGGGTGTTGATAGGTTGCTGATTTTTACTTCCTCTCCTTTTCTTTTATTATTATTTTTTATTCCTTCATTATTTCCTCAACATCTTCGTTGACCTCTGGTTTATTACTATTGTATTATTTTTGGATTTTTGTGTGTATATGTGTTTGTGAGCGTGTGTGTTTATGTGCGTACCTATGCACGCGTGTGTATATACATATATACAAACATGCATGTAGACATCCACTCACACTTGAATGTTTGTGTATTTGTGTATGCGCGTCTAATTGTGTGTTTGTGTTTGTGTGTGTATATATCTCCGTTGATCTCGGTGGGATTTTTTGTTTTGACCATTTTGTTTGGGTTGTGATTGAACTTTTGCGTGTGTATGTATTTTTGTGCCCGTTTTATGTTTATGTGTGTATGTATTTTTGTGCAGGTGTGTGTTTATATGTGTACCTTTGATCGTGTGCATGCCTGTATGTATACTTACATAGAAACATGTACGCACTCACCTGTGTAGGTTTGTGTGTTCGTGTCTGCGCGTGTAACTTTGTGTTTGTTTTTATGTGGGTGTACGTTTGCGCTTCTACATGCGTTCTCGTTTTTTAATTATTTTCCTATCACTTTTTTGTATTTAGTTTGTGTGTGTTTTTGTGTTTTGTGAGGGGTGCAGTTGTGGTAAATTGTGTTGGTATTGTGGTTACTCTTTTCTGGGTGGATTGTGTTTGAAATTGATGTTAGGTGTTGTGGTTTGTGTTTGTGATGGGATTGCGTTTTGTGTCGTATTTTTTCTTTTCTTTTTATGTTTTAGACGCGCATACACAAATACACAAACATACACATGTGGGTGGATGTGTACGTGAATGTTTTTATGTATACATACACATATGCGTAAGCAGGCATAGGTACACACATAAGCAAACATCTACACAAGCACACCTATACACACAAAAATCCGATCCTAACACAATAGCTATAAACCAGAGGTTAATGGAGATGGCGAGGAAAGAGTAAAAAATAAAAGGAAAAGAAAGGGAAAGAAAATATGAATTAAGAACCAATCAACACCTATCAAGTGTAAAAGAAAGTAACACATTAATAGCGCCACATAACAGTACACAAAGAAATCAAGAAATATTAACATTTTCTGAAGAGTGGTTGCATCTGTGTAACCAGGAAACATTGAAGTAAACATGAGTTAAGTGAAAAAACTTTTCATTAATTCTATTAGCGCTCTCTCACTATCTACAATATTGAGCACTCTGCCACAAAACCTGCTTGCCTTAAATGCCTTTATCAGCAAATACTGAATAACCAGCAATTTTAGCTTCAAATACAGTCTTCCAAATTAGCACTATATATATATATATATATATATATATATATATATATATATATATATATATATATATATATATATATATATATATATATATAGTAAAGGTAAAATAAATTCTGTGGTGTATAATGTAAGTGGGTCCTAGTATTATAAAATTATTCAAATCGATCCACAAAATGAGAGCTCGATATATTTTATTTGTACAAAGCAATAAGATGATTAAAAATGTCTTTTTGTCTTATGTGGGGTATAGGCATGAGGTAAATATATATATATATTTTTTATTATTCTTCACATATATATATAAAGAAAACCCTCGGACTACTACAATGGATTAACACTGCTGATGTCATCAACTGGTTTACCAACATCGGATATAAGGACAAATGTACCTTCATACAGTTTGATATTACAGACTATTATCCATCTATATCCAAAAATCTGTTCACTTTGGCCCTGGATTTCGCTCGGGAATACTCCAACATTTCTGAAAGAGAAGTGAATACCATCATGGAGTGCTGAAATTCGGTTCTAATCTACAAAGATGAACAGTGGACCAAAAGTCCTGTAACGAAAAGTTTGACATTTCAATGGGTTCTCTGGATTCTGCTGAAGCTTCTGATCTTGTTGGATTATTTCTTTTGTATAATTTAAGTGCTTTGATTGCCTAGATTCTGATAGTGTAGGATTATATAGGGACGATCGGTTATTAGTAGTTAAGAATTCCACTAAAATTAAAGTAGATCGTATTAGAAAAATGATACATAAGGTATTTAAATATCTAGGTCTCAGAGTAATAGTTTCCACTAATGTTAAACAAGTAGACTTCCTAGACGTCACCCTAGACCTCACTAGCAACACATACCAACCATATGTAAAAATTAATTCCAATCAAATATACGTACATCCAAATTCTAACCACCCCCCTGCAATCATCAAACACATACCCTATTCTATTGAATGTAGGATCAGTAACAACTCTTCAAACAGAGATATTTTTAATAAGCATAGAGACCTTTACAATTCTGCACTTAAAAATAGTGGATATAAAAATATTAATATTCAATATAAAAGCCCTATAAATAGCAACAATAATGGTAGAAAGAGATCTAGAAAAATCATATGGTATACTCCCCCTTTTAACATTATGGTTAAAACTAAATTGGGGCACCTGTTTCTAAACCTCATTAAAAAACATTTCCCCAAATCTGGAACCAACTCACTCAGTAAAATATTTAACTCTAATGCTCTTAAGTTAAGCTATAGTTGTGCTGATAACCTAGAGAAAATAATTAAAAAACATAACAATAGTATATTCAGCAAGTATATGAATTCGGAGAGCCTGACAACCCACAAGGTTGCGAAAAGCAACATTAAGCAAAATGACACTAATAATAAATCATGTAACTGCAGGAATCCCAATAATTGTCCACTAAATAATAATTGTTTAACTAGCTCTGTAGTTTATCTCAGTACTATATCAACACTAGAAAATCCAAATATAAAGAAATTCTACATAGGTTGCACCATGAGACCATTCAAGGAACGCTGGCGGGGTCATCTGCAATCTTTTAATAATAGTAACTATAAATATATGACTTCATTATCCAAATACTTTTGGAGTCTAAAAGAGAAAAATAAAACACCTAAGGTTAAATGGAAATTAATTAGAAAGGCCCGGACATGTAACTCACTATATGCCCCGTGTTACCTATGCCTTAACGAGAAACTTGAAATAATTAGATTTAAAAATAAGACTGATCTTTTAAATCAAAGATATGAACTAACAGTTAACTGTAAACATCGTTTAAAATTTAACTTAGTATAGAAATCATATACTTTCTATGATAATGATAAATTAAACTTAATAGACTATTACCTTTTTAGCATGATAGTCGCCGTATCGATATGAATGTGTACTGGGTACTTACAAAGTATCATACGTGTCTGTATTTGGATGTATATATTTGTATGTTATGTATAGTTATTTCTACTGTTGGATATGTATATGTGTATATAGGGGTATATATATATGTGTTTTTTTATTTTTTTTATGAAGGTATATGGTTGTGTATATTGGCATCTATCATAGGTTAACCTGTTTATGTGTACGAGTAAGGGTGTAAATTCTGGTAAGTGTCTACCACTAAATGTTTGGGTATATAGAGATATATATGTGTACTTGTGTATGTGTAGATATGTGTATGCATATGCATATGTATGTATATGTGTGTGTGAGTGTGCATATATGTATGTATATGTAGTATGTATGTTTCTATGTGTATGTATATGTTTATATATGCATATATATGTATATATATGTATGTTTAAATATGTATATGTATGTGTATATGTGTATGTATATGGGTGTACATTTATATGTATGTGTGGGTATTTATATGGATGTGCTCGACTGTTTGTGTACTGTATATCTGGATGTGTCGATATGGGTATTTATATATGATTAGATATTTATGTATATATGTTTGTGTGTCATTGTATGTGTATTTGTATGTATGCTTTAGTGTCTTGGAGTGTATCATAGATACAAACTAAAATCTACTTTTGTTGATAAGGAACCTTTAATTGCTTACAGACCGTTGTTCTTTTCTTAAATTATGATAAACTTTTAATATATTTTATCATAATGTTGTTGGAATATTATTAGAATATAAGTTGGTCTATGTATGCTTATTTCTTTTTCCTTTTTTATGCATGTGTCTACATCTTTATGTATATATGTATATGTGTTTGTATATGTATGTGTGTATGCGTATATATATATATATAGATATATATATATATGTATGTACGTATATATATTTGTATGTATGTGTATATGTATATTTGTATGTGTGTATGTATGTATGTGGATGTATATGTATGTGTGTAGATATATATGTGTGTATATATATGTATGTATGTGTGTATATCTATGTGTAGTTGCGTATGTATGTGTGTATATATATGTACAAGCGGATGTGTATATGCATTTTTATATTCATATCGTTTTAATTTACGTTTGTTTAATTTTTCATGTATATACTTGTATTTGTAAATGTCTATGTATATATTTAGTTTATATGCATATATGTATACGTGCTTATGTATGTACATCTAGATGTGTATGTGTATGTATGTATGTGTGTGCTTGTATATAGTTGCATCTTTATATATATTTCTTCACTTGCTTTATTTACTTTCTGCGTCGACGTATGGGTCAATATATTTATATGTGCTTATCTATGTGTATGTTTATGTGCGTATGTCTGTATATGCGTACCTATTATGCATATATGTGTGTATGCGGGTGCATGTATTGATTTATATGCGGATGTGTGAGTGTACAATTATATGTGGAGGTGGTTATTTACTTTTGTCTGTAATGTGTCGAAAACTATATGTTTTTAAAAATGTATATATATATATATATGTATATGTATATATATATATATTTATGTATGTGTGTATATTTTTATATATATTTATTTGTTTAAATTTTATCTATGTATATTTGACCGGTTTAGTTATATTTCAAGTTAAAATTCGTTTAATAACATATAAAGCCACGAATAGCTTTGACATCTGACCGTCTAGATCATATTGAATGTAGATGTATGTGCCTCTGTGTATTGATGTGTATATGTAAGTAATGTGCATTTGCCTATGTGTGGTTTGATTTTTTATATGTGTGTGTATATATCTAAATACGTCTGAGCGCTTAACA
This sequence comes from Acanthosepion esculentum, assembly GCA_964036315.1. Classification (NCBI taxonomy): domain Eukaryota; kingdom Metazoa; phylum Mollusca; class Cephalopoda; order Sepiida; family Sepiidae; genus Acanthosepion; species Acanthosepion esculentum. The sequence continues at coordinate 56,554,808 of OZ038503.1, read as the reverse complement.
TGCGTGCGTTCGAATGATTCGCGTGAGAGGCGACTAACATGTTGAAATGAAACTAAAATGTATACATTTATGTCTGGGATTCTTTCAACATAATTTCAATGAAAATACAAATTAAATAGCATATATATCTTTTATTTTTATTTTTATATTTTTACATTTTTTCTCCTTGGTAATTCTACAATTTAAAACTTAATAGAGATTTGATTTAGATTTCTAAATAGGTAATTTTAATTTTTTACTTTTAATTTTAATTTCAAATTTTATAAATCTTTTAATATATATGATAACCTTGCTTAGTTGTCAAATTTTTCGAATCATCCTATACTTGTATTTTGATTGGTCACTCTAGCTTATGTAACAGCGTTTACTCCTGGCTAAGGATCGTTGATTAATTTGAAACTTTTAAAACCATTTATTCTATATTCTACATCGTCACTTGACAAGACACTAGAAGTGTTGAAACAAAATGGCTACTTTTGTCGTGATTTTATAACATATTTATGTTGTAATATTCAAATAAATAATTATATCTGCTCTACTCTGTATTGAGCACTCTTTAAAGAATATTAATTGTTGGTTATTGGATCTCACTCCGTATATACCAATCCTAAACTTGGGTATATATATATATATATATATATATATATATATATATATATATATATATATATGCAGAGAGAGAGAGAGAGAGAGAGGGAGAGAGAGACGTGGAAAGCTTGAAGTGTTTGATTGTAAAACTAATTTTTATATTAATTGTAAAAAACAAACATTTGCAGAATTTGTATCTACAAATGTTTTTCTTTCATTTTACACATTTACAAATGTATAGTACACATTCGCAAAAAAAGAAAGAAACAGCATTGAAGAAATAAGCTAGAATTGTTACGATTTCTGTTTTCCAAGACAATTTCTAATTTAATATTAGTGGTTTGTAAAATGCCTTGTAATTCACTGTATCTGTCTTGTTTTAGTTTTGTATTGAACATAATTTACTACCTTTATTAATATGGTTTAAAGTTTCGATTATCTGTACAGGGGGAAACTTGCTTTTTTATTTAATCTCATCTTAATTATTTTGATAGAGATCATTTTACTACACTTCTATTAGCGGCTATTCCAAGTGCTCCTATTTGAAAATCCTTTCGTCTACAGATACTTTTCACTCATGAAATTTATACATAGTTACTTTACGCTGATATACTCGAACTGGTGACTTTATCTTGGTTATTATAGTAATAATGTTTCAGTCGTTATACCATCCATCCTTCTTCAGATGTTGATCGTAGTTTATAATCTGGTGAGAATTTCGAACTGAGCATTTTACTCAATCTACCGGGGTAACTAGTCGTTTTAGTTAATTCGCCCTTGTGATGTCATTTATCACTTCCAGTCAACCAGTGAATAAATTTTACTCCACCCAACCGAAAGATATATCTCAAGACCACTAGGTAAAATGATCCGCTTAACCAACTCTCTTATCGATTCAGCTACCTGTCAAATAAAGATCTATAGGGAATTGATTTTCTTCTAATTTTTGTTTTTTTGTTTTTTACATTTCGATGACATTTGTAAATCATTTTGTCAGTTTTGTAATCATTTTTACCAGTCATAATTTTTCACTCTCTACTGTATGTCAACCGCTAATCCTCTGTTGTTTTGATATTCGCATATAAGTCATCTGATTCTTTTAATAAAACGAAAAAAAAATGGAAAACTACAAAAGGCACTGAGGTTTAAGGAAGTTGAAATTATAAAGTTAGCTGAAAGATAATCGATAGTTATACGAATAAATGTTTAATAAAGCCAAGAATAAAAAAAATAACTTAAAGGTTTTGGCCATCCGGTATTATTTTCTTCATAAAAAGTATTTAACACCTACTGGAATGTCAAGGGTGGTTTAGTATTATCATATCATTAAATAAAAGCTCTCTGATCTTCATCACATTGATTGCAATTTCCTTCAAAACTGCTGTGATTCACAGTTTCTCAATTTTTTCTCTGTTCTTCAGTAATACAATCACGTTTGGTACCGTTCCTGTATTTTCAGTTTATGTGGGAACTGCGGTAGTCAGAATTAACGCTTTATTTAATGACTTTGTAAACCAACTTGATTAATTATAGGTGAATAATATTGAAACAAAAGAAAATTATTAAAGATAGGGTAATAAATGTTCTACGAAAAGAAAACAATGAAAAATAAACTAAGAGATAAAGACGAGATGAAAAGAAAATGTACAAAAGTAATTCTTGGACGATGAAGAAAACTGTCTATTGTTCATGACAGCGGCCACTTAGAGAAAGAGAGAGAGAGAGAGAGAGAGAGAGAGAGAGAAAGAGAAAGAGAGAGAGAGAGAAAGAGAGAGAGAGAATTGTGCCCCTGGGAAACCCTTTTCTATTAACTGCATTATTTCCGACGACCCTCAAATTCCGTTCAACCAATTTCCTGTAATCCAAAGATGCCATAGGATCTAATAGTCGTAAAAAGACGGAGAATATGTAACAACGGCGATAGGAGCCAACGAGTATAGTCGTAAGGTAACTTCTTCTGCCAGTCTTATATTATTGTAGAAGTGCTCTAAGGAATTTGCATAACGATCATCACTATTTACATTTCATCATTTTTGAAAATTTTCGGACAAGGTGACGATATTTATCAATCTTTTTACTCCAGTTCATTTGTACCCTATAGTTTTTTTGGGCATCTCCATCAACACCTGAACAGATTTATCTTTACTTGTCCACAGCAATTAAAGTCATGTGGTGATCCATCACTTTTTTTAAAAATCCCTAAGAATTTTCCCTCTTTTGAAAAATATTTCTGTTTTGTGTTCATATAATTTCTTTCTGTAGTTGAATTCAAGTCGTCTGAACAATTCTATACAAAAGAATCAGTTTACGGCATTCCCTGGTATGTACCACCTTTTATCTATTTTCCACGCTAGAACATATCTACTGTTTGAATCTTTTTAAAGGCAAGACGTAAAAATAAGTTTCTACAAATATCTGCTTTTTCTTACTGTTTGAAAAATGAAATATTCTGCATTACAATTATCTTTTCAATCAAGAAGTGTCAGGTCAACTGTAATGTTCAATAATGAACAACGCTTAATTTCTTTGTTTTCTGGTCAGTTATCAGTGATTCTCGAATGTATTTTACATCATTTTATTTGTATTTATTTTTCTCATGAATTCTCCATCTACTGTTAATACTGTGCTCGCTAATCTTTACACATGTCATGATGCATGCCCATCATTGAAAGACATACATTATTACATGTGTAAAAAGTTAGCGAGCACAGTAAATTTCAAATAACAGCAAATCTCTTCAATTTTCTAGTACTTTCTACCGTATTATGGGTGATTTTCGCAATACTGTCGCCTGGGTAGTTTAGTGTATTCCTCGTAAATTTAATCCATTTAATATCGCTCCACGAGGTTGTTTTAATCCCGCTAATAATAATTACAACAGGCATTTTCATGTTACTCACTTTTCTTCAAGGTCTAACAGTTCCTTTTCTTTCAGTTATACTCTGTGGTCAGCTGGATCAGCGGCGTCCATTATCTGACAAAATTTCTTTTTCACTACGATTACGTCAGGTCTTCTGAATCGAACTGACTCATTCTAACCAGAGAGTCTCCAATTTCTTTTCTCTCTTCAAAGACAGATTCCAGTTTTTGTCTATATAATTGATATGCATCGTCACAGCCGGCTGCTGAATTCTCATTTCACCATTCTTACTAAGTCATGTTTTTTTTTTGTATTTTTCTGGGCTAATTTGCAATATGATTGCTTGTCTCGTGTCTAGTTCTATATAAACAACATTCGCTATTATTGTGTATCTTGGCCATTTTCCGAGTAGAATTTTTCTTAGTTGCCATTATTAGGGATTCACTTTCTCTTTTCAAATATCTTCATCGCAGTTGGTCCATGGCATTATTGTTTAGTTTTGTCTGCGAAGTTGTATCTGATTTTGTAATCTTCTTTTCGGTATTTTCCAATTCAACATTTGTCAGTTCCTTGACCTTTCATGATGAATATTTGATTATTCTTCCTTTTGTCGTCTTCAAGTCTTTTGATAGTCGATATCATCATCGATGGTTACACATGTTCTCTTTTTCCCTCTTTACTTTTCACATCAATGTAAACGTTAATGCGAAAGGTTTTCTATATAGTTATTCATTTCTTCGTTCTTTGGTCTAGAATTCGCCCTTCTTCGCTAATTTAGAAAGGGCTCTGAATATCTTACTGTAGATAATTCCTATGCATTTATGTTATTATTAATATTATTATGGCGATTTACTAAACGATGTGACACAAATCCGCAAGTATGTGGCACCCATATTATTGCGTGTGTAAAAAATTTTCCAGCGTTCTTTTTTGTTGTTGAAAACTCAAGACTAAATACCGAGTAAGGAACAGGTTTTTCGATGGCAAATTTACGCACAACTAATATTAAAATTGTTATTGTTGTTATCTTCATAATACTTAGAATATAAAACTCTTTTTGTTGACTCTGTTATCCTCTCCCCAGAGCAATCATCAGCGCTGTTGTTATCATCATCATGGCAACTAGTATAATTAAGATTCTATATTCATTCGACGGTGATGTATCGTTTTTTTCTTTCGTCACTAAGTACTGTTTCTTGTCCCACACATTTAACTTTGTCAATGACCTATTAAAGAAAACCTTAGTCGCTTGATATCCTATCCTTTATTATTCATCCTCCCGTAAATCCGATCATCTCGATGAAGGTGGGAAGGTGCTGGTCTAGCCAGGTTGGGAGGAGAGGAGGCAAGTGGAGGAGGAGTACACTGTGTTGGCGGAGATGATAGAGCGAGGTGATGAATGAAATTCCAAGGGCAGTGATAGTCACTCACCTGCTCAGTGTTACACATTACAGTCATCCTTAGTAAATATGAATCAATGTTTGTGTTTGATCGAAAAACGATGTGGTCTTAGTCTCATTGTCAAAATGTCCAGTTACGATTGAAGCAAAGGGTTTTACCTTCAACTAGAAACAAATAATTTTAAAGTTTATGTCTTTTATATTTGTATATATGTATACGATGCGACGGATAAATTATCAAGGACCCCGTGTTGAGTCTGAAGCCCTGTGGGAAGATGAATGTAGGCACAATATCGCCATCACTAGTGATCACTCGAAACACCTTAGTAATCAACATCTTTCCAAACTCTCTGCATTGACACCCAAACGCTGTGAAATATTTGCATTGGAGCTTCCGGCGCGAATACCAAGCAGTATAGCGTGCCGTTTCCAAATTTATGGCGGGTTGAATTGCGTCATGGTGCTCTTTTTCTCACAGACGGTGCCCAACTGACCGTACAATACTATGCAGTCGACAAAGTCAAAAACAAACAACGCTCATGCTCAAAAGTAAAAATATAATACGGCGACAATTTACCCATCGCACACTGTATGTATGTAGAATGGGAGTGCTGAAAAATCCTCGTCACGTCCAAGAAACATCTAAATAATTCGATGTTATAATATAATCTGCATTTTCAAGGTCAAACATCGGTTATAGGTCAACGCCCAATCACGGCGAAAGTGCTTTGGTATTAGGCAGTTGATTTTCTATTCGACTATTTTACAGTTAGTTTTATATATGTATTAATTCAATGCTACTGTATTTGACACTACAAATAATCCTATAAAATTATTGCTGCATTGAAAAAGCTTAATCAATTAGAAAATGTACAATTCGTAATTTGCCTGCGGTGTAACGAGAAAAAAACGACTGCGTCTCTCCAGCCATCATTTATTCCTTTCTTATCCGCTTTTCCACTTAGATGTTTCGAAAAGAAAAGAGAATGTAGTGGAATTCATTAGACTAATTTAAAATGCGTTATTTCATTCTTTAGATTTTAAAATGTAATTAGAATCAATAACACCTTTAAACTTTACTTGTATAATATATTTTTGATATGACTAGGCATAAAAACAAAAAAACATAGGTATGTGTTATGGTCCAGGTTAGGACCAAGGAAGAACAACACGAACACAAGAGTAGAGATAACGAAGATATATTACACGGAATAATAATACAAGATGTGGAAGGTTTTAGTATGACTGTCAGTCTGGTTTGGAGTGAACTACTATCGGCTCGACTCGATTCGTCCCTCTCTCTTGAGAGGCGTAGTATACATAGTGTTAGGAAGAGTTCATTCTGTAGTTATAGGTAAGGACCCACAACAGTATACTTATTTTAAATTGAAAACATTTATTCGGTGATATAAAAACATTTTAAAAAATCTTTGACTATGTAGATTCAAATTTGGCTGACCAACATATTTTTAATTTTTTGATATTTTTGGTATCGGATTAAAAGTATAAGCAAATAAAAAATCGCGCGCGAAAAAATATTGAATTATTCCAAATAGCCATCAATGAGTATCATGCCTGGAAAATGGCTATGCATTTTTTTCTGAATTGAAAACCAGAAAATTCAGGAAATTTGGATGATCACTGCTCCAAGTTGATTCCCAGACCATAATCTAAACTCTGCAATTTGACATTACCCAGATAGTACAGGGTGCGATGGATAAATTGTCGTCTAAATTACGCAAAAATGGAAATAATACTGGCATCTCATTTTAGTAGATATATTTATCAAAATTACACAAAAATATCTTCAAATACTAAAGAGTAGAGTTATTCAATAAAATCGCCATTGGCTTCAACCATGGCCTCAACCACGACCTGCCGACGACTTCGGAATCTCCAGCAACTCTTCTGAACGGTCTTCTTGTTTAAGTTGGTAAATGCTGCCATAATCCTTGCCTTCAGTTCATCTTTGGTGTTACTAGGATTTTTTTTAAATTTATTTTTTGGTCTCTCGTCCAACTGCGCCCCACACATAATCATCAAGGGGGTTGCAGTCTGAGGAGTTAGGTGGCCAGATGTCAGGTATGATGTAGTTTCAGAAATTATCTGACAGCCATGACTGTGTCCTGCTTGTGTAGCAGGGTGCGAATTCCTGTTGCCAGACATAGGGTCTTCCAGCAGCCACCCTCTTGATCCAGGCACTTGATGTAGGCGTCCGTGTTGCGCCTGAGGCCCTCATCAACAAATTCGGGAGTTCTTTTCTTAGCAGATCATTCAGAGTAAGTTATCCGAGCTGCTATATCATCGCAATCACCATTAGTCTCATCCAATACTTTCCGAATCCTCTGCATCGTCCTCAGATTGGCACCCAAACACTCGAGATTCCGGCGCAAATGCCAAGCAGTACAACATACCGTTTCCAAATTTCGGGCGGAGCGAATTGCGTAATTTTGCTCTTTTTCTCGGAGACAGTGCCCAGCTGACCCTACTATACTGTGAAGCCGACAAAACCAAAAACAATGCGCATGCGCGAAATGAAAAATATAAATTGGCGACAATTTACCTATCGCACCCTGTATTTATGTCACTTTTCAATCACTGATCAAATTAAGATTCTTCTGATAACTTTAAAGTATACCAATAGCTCGGTTTAACATTGATTTTTCTGATTAAATTTTAACTTTAGAAATTATATTCCCGTGTTTCCTCTACTATAATAAACCTTGTGATGAATATACTGTACTGCTATTATTAGGCTAATTTCAGTATAGTGTTAATCTAATGTCTTACACAACTTTATGATGAATGAGGTCGACTTGAGATACAATGGTGTCTCCTTCCTCTTCTTCTTCAATAGTATATTATGCAATCGCATAATTCACGCATGAAAGTAGAATTCTCAAATTCGATGTTATTTGACGATGTTTGCACGTTCAGATTGGCTAACGATACGCCCTCTTTTGTAACCTGGTATTTCCCATAGTCATGGAATATGAAGAATCGATGTCTTCTCTTGACGTTTTATAATAAATTGTCTCATTGTCAATGAGTATAATATCTTTTAGTAAATATTAAATCTAAGTTAACTAATGCAATTTATTTACCTTTACCTGTATACATATGTGTGCGAGCGTGTTAGCATCTTGGTACGTACTTTAAAAAAATCAAAATTCTCTTAAGTTTCTCATTTATACAATAGTATACACCAAAGTCATTTTCTTACGCCCTTCTGTGCATACTTAGATAGAAGCGAGCGAGCACCCGCCCACCTCCTCCACATACACACACGCACCTGTCATCAGAAACCCAGTATGAGTAAATATACAGAAATGTGGTTGCACAAGATGCCATTAATGGATAATATGCGTTTACAATATAAACACATGAGGTATAGTCGAGCGATTTTAAGCGTCTAGTTTTACAGATACTGTAACGACATATTTTTGTGTATTCGCAGGTGCGTTGGATCTGTTAGCTTAATATGTCACCCAATTTAACCCCGGCTCTTGGCTATTATATAATGCATTTTACCCATTTATATAGTTCCATATTTATTTTGGCAAGTATGTATTATTTTATTCAGTATAAAGTACAATTTCACAATATACAAGCAATTATATATATTATATATACGCATATATGAACTGATTGTAAAAATACCAATGAAAGAATGTTTAAATACTTAAAAATTAAAATAATTCCGATAGAACAGGAGGCAATGAAAAAAAAATGCAGGAAGTGTTTCTATATTTATTCATATCATTTTCAGATTGAAAGTAACTCTCGGGTAAACATTTAACTACAAACATATATCTCATATTCTTGTTTAATATTTAAATATAGAATTTTCAAACGCATGTTTACCAGAATTACATTTTTTTATATATCATTTATGACACCTCAAAGACACTTGCGATCATTCCCGCCGCAAGACCTGATAAAATGCTGTATTATTCGAAAACAGGACTTGGACCGATTTCTTAAAAGTCAGTTTCCAAACCTGACAAATTTGCGTTACACACATTTCTAAAAAGCCTGGTTGTCTATGAGGAATTCCTCAGAAAATTCATTTATGCTGAAAGTCGTGCGTAAAATACTGAATTTGATAGTATCAAAGTGGGACTGATGATATAGTCTTCTGAATATTATCGCTCTGTACCACTAATATGTGTGCATAACTGTTAGCGATTTTGCATCTAACTTCAATAATTAGCGTTTGAATCCAGATAAAGAAAAGTTTCGTATGTTTAATTTCATGACAATAATTTTATTTTAAACCATGGGAAATTGTACCAATATTCTCTTTCGGAAAAGTATAAAATTTTTCGTTTTATTTTCTCTTTTAGGTGGTCAAATAAAATGTTATTAGCTTATATTGACAAATCTACAATATTAATGCAAGTGTTTAAATACTTGTTTAGTTAAAGTTTACTTGGTATAAATATCTGATATTCACATGTATAAAGTTTTATTGATCTAAAGTGAGCAAAATATAAAAATCGTCACGTTCTCAGTGAACGCCGAACTACTAGCATAATGAAAATATTTTAAACAAATAAAATCTTATAAAGAAAACCTTGTATCTCATTAGAAAACTTATTTACCAAGTAGCTGAGATAGTTTCGTATTTTCCTCTAGCTTCAGTGAAAAAAAAAAGAAAAAGAAATGTTGATTTTCAAGTGAGAAATGCTTTCTACATTTGGGATGAAATTTTCTCACCGCCATTTTTACTTGTATCGTTCTAAGCTATGATTAATAAATATCAATAAATATATACCGAAAATTTTGCTTTCAACAATTAAAAATCGACAAGAAATACAGTAAAATTCCTCAAGTCTTACAAATTACAAAGCACTTCCAAAATACATCAAAAGCTCTGCTCAGTTATATTCAACGAAATATGTAATTTAAAAAATCTACTAAAATAGTACATAAGTTTTTTTGCTACTGTTTGTAATAATGTGATAAACCTTAATTCGTGGACATGCACATGTAGTGTGTCACAATCGTTCACTAGGATTAACACATAGGAGTACATGTAAAATTCTCTCTATGAAAAAACAAAAAAGAAAACACCAGTATAGGACTATTCACCTGTGTAGACTAACGCTGACGTTTAAGCCGGATTTAATCACAACCAGGTAAATACATGACATATACTCTGTCAGTTTGTCTATCTTTTTTCTTATTCGCTTCTCACTCGTCACTGACTTCATTCCTTTTATTCCTCATAAACCCTCTCTTCGCCCTTTAGTTCCTTTTCCTTTCCTCTCTTTTTCTCATTACCTGATTATCTCTCTCTTTCTCGCTTTGTTGCTTTTCCTCACTCCCACTTCCTCTCTCTCTCACTCACATCTTGCATCTCTGTCATTTGATTACACACATATACTTGATCTGATATATTCTTTTAGCAGTCAAGTTCATTTAACAATTTAGATATTTTGAGGTTCTTCTCACTGATAACATTTCGCATATGTGTATGTATATATGCATGGATAGATATGTTTTTGTGTTGTCATGGAGATTGATGAATGTTTTTCATTTACAGATACCTGCTGCCGATCACAGGAAATATACCACAGCAAAACGGATCAGTAAATTACCATAGAAAGGATTTTGCACATCATACACAGAGCACGGATTCTTTTTGTCAGTATTTTCCAAAGCATTACATCTTGAGTGTTTGAGAATGTTAAGATTGCCCGGAGAAAATATTAGCAAGGTTAGTTAAAAACCTTTAACTCTTACTAGCACAAACACACGCGAGCATTAGCGCGTGCGCGCACACATACACACTCACACACACACATACAAGATAATGACTATATATATATATATATATATATATATATATATATATATATATATATATATATATATATATAGTCATTATCTTGTGTTATTATATATGTGGCTATAATTGCAACAATACAACAATAATTTTGGAGCTCCTATGGGACTTTCCCCATAGCAGCTCCAAAATTAAATGTATTTTTTCTAAATAAACCATCTCTTTATCCTCGTATATCTGTCTTTCCCTTTCATTCTCTCTCTCTTTCTCTCTTGCTCTATTTCTTTATACGAGTACGTGCGTATGTGCACAATACCTGTACGCATATATACACATACGCTCATTTATTATTTGTATGTTTTTATGTTTTTATTAACACTGTTCAAAAAATCTGTTTCAGTTTCGAGAATTTTTGTATAAGCTTTAAATATTTTTTGTATTCACTTACACTGAGGAAATTACCATCATAATAACAACAACACTAATAGCAATAATAATGAGAACAGATTTATACAAAGATTATCAGCTTCATCATTTTCTTGATGTTCTGAATATCTTAGAAGTAATTTGCATCTTAGATGTAATTTATTCAATTCTGTTGTTTTCTGACATAAGTTTGGTGAAAGAAGAAAAACAGCACGAGGACTTGCAGTAAATTAGAGAATGAATTAAGCGAAGTAAATCTCCCCGTTGTTCTTAATTGTATTGAATGCAAGTACCCCAAGCCCATTGTTGGTGGTGGGAGGGAATGTCCGTTGACCGCCCCCCCACCAGCTCTGCGTTCATTGAAACAAGGAGCTTGGTGATAAAGGTAGCTTGAATTTTCACTAGTGACCATGAGAATGAAAGCGGACGAACATGAACACTTACTGCCATAAGTGTGTAGGCTTTTATACCATATCCACAAAGCCGGATAACCATATTTTTTAAATTTCCTTTTTAGAATGGGTCAATGGGACTTATACTAAGTTAAAACTTATTGTAGTGAAAGGGTAAAATACGAATAAAATACCATTCCTATCTCCCAGTACATACGTCCCCTAGCGTCAGCCTGGACTCTTTGTCAGCTACCTCCCCCGCTTTTCTTTTTGTTATTGTTGTTGTTGTATGTGTTATATGTAATAGGAGTAGGTAGGCTTTCCTACCGCCCGGTCAGTACTCCTCCCCCTTCTCTTTGGCAAGAGTAGAGGCTCACACCTTGTTTCTTGTTTAGGAAGGGGTTCCCGGAACTCTCTCTCTCTCTCTCTCTCTGGCCTCTGTACTAGTGCTGTCGTGTATCTCCAGTGATGTGTGCAGTCTGTGGCATTACCTCTTCATTCTGAGGGTATACGGTTGACAGTTTCCTGGTTGCTGTTTCCGAATGGTAGTTACGAGCCCTAACTCTTGCGTAGCGTCTTGAGCGGCCTCTCTGATCAACAGTTGTATAATACCGGGGTGTCTGTAGTGCTATGTCGCGCATGGAAAGGTATCCCTGCAGTCATCTCCGGTGGGCAACCCTGAGGCCACATTATGACGCAAGCTGTGCCAAGTTCTCTCTGTCCACGTCACGGTCGATAACCGTCTGCTTCTTTTACTTCAGGCCTTCTCATCTTCCAACCATAATTCCTCATGATGACTAACAAAGATCGAAAAAGTAAATCTAAACCAGCCCTTCAAAAATCACCTAAACCCTTCAGCATCTCATTCTCCAACATCTGAGGCATTAGAACCAATTTCTGCAGTGTGGAATCCTTCCTCACTGCAAACTGCCCGGATATACTGGCTCTGTGTGAGACCAACCTTGACTCGTCTATCCCCTCCTCTGATCTCTCGATCCCCGGCTACTTTCCTCTCCTTAGAAAAGACTCTGAAACTCACATGCATGGCCTTGGTGTTTACGTCAAGGACCATCTCCCACTGGCTAGAGAGTTGTCTCTCGAATCGCCAGACTATTCTTACATATCTTTTCTCAATGCTGTAAGCTATCTCTTCTTCCTTTATCGCTCTCCATCCTCTCAAGACTGTGGAATAATCGATAGCATTTCTGACAGCATAGACAAGGCTATCTCTCTCCATCCGTTTGCCCACATATTAGTGTTTGGCGATTTTAACGCCCATCATACCAAGTGGCTTAAGAATGCTACTACTGACCTTGCAGGCATTCAAACACTTAATTTTTCAGTTTCTCAATCCCTCACGCAGATAGTTGACTTCCCCACGCGTTTTGCCTACAACCGGGACGGTAAGGCCTCTCTTCTCGATCTGTATTTTACCTCCATCCCCGAGTCTTGTAGCGCCACGCAGCTCTGCCCTCTTGGTAACTCCGATCATGCTGTAGTATCTGTCACCATCTCCTTCGACTCCACCCACTGCAAAGAACCTCATACCACTAGAACCTCGTTCTGCTATAAACGAGCTGACTGGGACTCGTTCCGTGATTTCCCCCGCGATGTCCCCTGGGATGTTGCCTTTACGTTCCCCGTTCAAGAATGTGCTTTTGAGGTCTCCTCCTGGGTTAAAGCTGGAATCGACGCTTTCATCACCTCAAGAAAATTTAAGGCCAAATCGCGCCCCCCTGGTTCTCCGCTGCTTGCTTAGTCGCCATTGCCCATAGGAACCACTTCTTCCACCTATATCGTAGCGACATGTCCGACTGCAATAGACGTTTCTTTGCCTCTGCCCGTAACGAGCGTAAGCGTGTCCTCAACGAAGCTAAGTCACTATTTGCGGCTCGAATGAAGGGACGTATTGCATCTCGCAAATTCGGCTCCAAGGATTATTGGCGTCTCTGCAAGAGCGTACTTAATAATAGCAAACCCTCTATACCTCCTTTGTTCGACCAATTGGAGGTCCTGACCTCCTCTGCCGACAAGGCTGAATGCTTTGCCCGGAAATTTTCATTCAATTCAACGCTCGACTCTTCCGGTGTACCCTTACCCATTTCTCTCTTAGAACTGAGGCCCTATTGAGCGAGTTGCACATAACCCCGTCATTGGTATTGGGCATTATCTTTATTTTAGACCCCACAAGGCTAGTGGCGGAGATGGGATACCAGTCATTGTCTTGAAGAAAAGTGCGCCTGAACTGTACCCGCCCCCTCAAAATTATATAACTACTGCCTCAAGGAATCTTGCTTTCCAGACTGCTGGAAGTCCTCATCAATTGTTCCTGTCTTTAAAAACTCTGGCGACCCCTCTGACCCTTCTAATTATTGTCATATCAGTCTCCTACCCATCTTCGGCAGTCTTCGAAGCCTTAATCAACGCCGAAGTTGTTAACCACGTTACATCCCAGGATCTACTCCCAGACAAGCAATATGGTTTCCGCTTTGCCCGATCTACAGCTGATGTGCTTACGGCCATCACTGAAATTGTCTACCAAGCTCTTCAAAATAACGGAGAAGCTCGTGCCGTGGCCCTAGACATCTCCAAAGCGTTTGATAGGGTTTGGCATGTCGGCCTTCTTCGCAAACTCCTGGTTTATGGTATTACAGGTCGATTGCTTGACTTAATACAATCATTCCTCTTTTACATGCCAGATCATCCCTCGATAACTTCGTTTATTTTATTGCGCTAAAGATTTTGGCCCTTTAATATATTTCTTATTTTTTGTTCTGTCGTCCACTCACACAAATTCGTTGATTTTCTTACAGTTAATATATCCTGTCAGTGTTAAATTCTCCAAGCCCTCCTTTCTCATTATGTTCATCATGTGTTCCATATTTTGTCTAATGTATTCTCAGAATTCATCGATAGAATCACATCTTAGTCGCTTTTTATCTGTGAGGAAATTATTAGATTTCATAAGCTTTTAATATAAATAATCCCACCTTTTATAGTGTCTCTTAAACTTGTTTGAATAATATATATGTCTACAAAATATTTGTTCAAAATATTAAAATTAAAATTTGCATAATTATGAAACGTTTACGGAACTAAATTGTATATTTCTTTGTAAATTCAATTTTATTAGAGTATCTGAATTTCTTTCATCAAATATTTTACTTGTTAATTTTACTCTATTTATCTTTTAACTTATTTTAATGTTGCTACTTTTTAACTTTATTCATGATATATAAGAAAGAAGCTTTTAAAAGCAGTTATTTCACAATAAAACAAAATAAACATTTTTGGGGAATTCGGTAATTTGCTGGTTTCAATTGAGTAGATAATACATAATTACAATAACAAACTTGACATTTAAAACTTAATATAAAAACGTAATATATAATAAAAAGTTTATTCTCTTTCTGGTATTCATATTCTATAAGTAAACATCGCATTGTCAATTTTTTTAATTATTTCACTCGAAGCAAGGCGGGAATGTCACTCGTACACAGGAAGTTACAGAGACTGGAAGTGAAAGAGAAGACTGAGTATAGGGAGGATTAAGGAAAAGACAAAGGATGAACGGAATTTAAGAAGACAGAAGATGGCGATTGACGTTGCATTTAAATTTTTGACGATTGTAGTTATCAGGAAAGCAAGGAAACGGAAAGGAGTTCCACTGTCGGGAAGTGCGGGAAAAGAAACTGTTGAAGTAGAAGTGGCGGTTGCATTCCAACAGTAAAAGTGTGGGACTTAGATGCCTATCTAATAGCACACTTAAATTCATGTATTCGGGGCACCAGGGAAAAAAGCTCGTGAGAGCAGATGCCATGAAAATATTTATAGAAAAGACAGAGGAAAGTCACATGACGTCGGTGAGAAAGTGACTGAAGTCGAGATGCCTGGTCTAGATTGATTAAATTACAGATCGTTCTTTGTATTTTGTCAAAAATCTCAGGAGCACAGAGTAGTGTAAAATGATCGCTTCTTACAGCAGCCATCTTTGACCGTATCAAACCGATCGGACTTATTAAGAGAAGAGTAAATAGTTGTTTCATCAGCATAGATACAGATTTGAGAAATGATGCCATCCAGAAGGTGATTGATGAAAATTAGGAACAAACATCTCCCACTGGCAAGGGAACTCCCTTTTGAGTCTCCGTGCTGTCCTTTCTCTAATGAACTCAGTCAGCTATCTCTTCTTCCTTTATCGTTCCCGTTCCTCTCATGACAGTTGCGTGCTAGATATAATTTCTGATAGTATAAATAAGGCCATTTCTCTACACCAGTATATATATATATATATATATATATATATATATATATATATATATATATATATATATATATATATATATATATATATATATATAGGTGTTAGGTGGGCTTAATAATTCTGTCACTGTCCATAAACTTCTCTATTATTCCCCACGCTTTACCCAGTAACTCTGATGGACAGGCTTCTTTACTTGATCTTTTCCTCGCCTCCACCCCGGACTCCTGTCGTGCTTTGCAGCTCTGTCCTCTCGTCAACTGCGATCATGCGGTGGTGTTTATAGATATCTCTTTCCGCTCTCCTATCAGTCATGAACTTCCTATTAGCATAATATCTTTCTAATATCAAGGCGCTGATTAGGACTCGTTTCGTGACTTCCTTCGCGATGTCTCATGGAATTATATTTTTAATCACCCTTTCTCTTGGAATGATATTTCTTCCTCGGTGAAAGCCGGCATCGAAGCTTTCGTTCCAGCACAGAAATGCCAAGTGAAACCACAATTGTCTCCTTGCTTCTCACCTGCCTGCTCATCTGCTATAACACACAGAAATCACTTCTTGCGGCTATATCAGAGTGACCTGTCTGATTGTGACAGACGTCTCTTTGTCATTGCTGGTGTCCTCAAAGAAGGAAAGTCACTATTTGCTGATAGAATTAGACATCGCATAGCCTCTGACAAGTTTAGTTCTAGAGATTACTAGCAGCTCTGCAAGAGTGTGCTGAACAATAGAAAATCCTCAGTACTGCCTCTCTTCAATCATTTTTAAGTATTGATATCTACTTCCAACCCCACTCTCAACTCATCTGGAGTACCTCTGCCAGATTTCCCCCTAGAAAAGGGGTTCGACTGAGTGAAATGTGCATAATCCCGTCACCGGTTTCTGACATCATTTCTAAATTAAGATTACACATGATAAGCGGATGTGACGGTATCCCTGTCATTATCCTAAAAATGTGTTCCTGGGCTGGCTCCTGTTCTCTCCAAACTTTACAACAGATGGCTCGCTGCTTCCTGCTTTCCAGCTTGTTGGAAGTCCTCCTCTGTAATTCCTGTTTTTAATTATCACCCTATTAGTCTTTCGGTAAATTACTCGAGGCTATAATCAACGCCGAAATGGTTAAGCATCTTACTTCGCATGGCCTCCTTTTAGATAAACAATATGGCATTTGTTACGCCAGGTCTACTGCTGACGTATTAACAACCATCACTAAATTTGTCTATCAAGCTTTAGATAAGAATGGCAAAACTCGGGCTGTGCTTATAAATATCTCAAAGGTGTTAGACAGGATTTGGCAGTCTGGCCTTCTACGCAGGCTCCAGGGCTACGGTATCACAGGACGGATATTTGGCTTAATCCAATCGTTCCTAACAAATCGTGTAATTAATGTCGTGTTAACGGCCACGCTTTCAGACAATTTCATACTAACGCGGACGTCCCCCAGGGTTCTATCCTTGGATCTACACTCTTTTTGATCTTCATCAGTGACATCCCCGATGTCATCAGTTCCAAACCAGGTATTTATGAAGATGGCGCAAAAGGAGCAAATCCTAGAGATCCGATAAAGTAAAGCTGGCAACTGTTCTTGAAAGGGATCTCCAATCAGTGGTTAACAGGTGCAAGATATGGTTTGTAAATTTTAATGACTCTAAAACAAAACTGCTTTCATTTAATCACCACACAGCGCCAGGAGAACAACACTCCCCCCCCCCCGCCGCCTTCCTGAATTCACGTTTTCCACTGGCATGTCACTATACTGAATCATTTGCTGCAAGGAAAGTCGGTTCACTGAAATCTTTTCTCGTCAGAATTCATCTTGCACATTTATAAATCTACCATTCGTCCGTGCATTGAATACTGTTGCAACCCCTGTTCCGGTGCGATTCTTGACAAAATTCAAAGAAGTGACCAGGCATCACGACATCAGTCACTTTCTCACCGAATGCAATGTGGCTTCCCTCTGTCTTTTCTATAAATATTTTCATGGCAACTGTTCTGATGAGCTTTTTTTCCTCTGGTGTCTCGACCACATGAATTTAAGTGTGCAACCAGGTCTCATCGTTTTACTGTTGAACTAGTTAGATGCAACCGCAACTCCTACCCTAACAGTTTTTTTCCTCGCACTTCCAACCCGTGAAACTCCCTCCCAATTTCTTGCTTCCCTGATAACTACAATCTTCAAAAATTTAAATGCAACGTCAATCGCCATCTTCTGTTTTCTTGAACCCTGTTTCTTTTCTATTCTTTCCTCAATGCGGCAGTAAATGGGCCTCACCCACTGTAGTTTTGCGAAAATCATATGGAGACTTAAGAATAAGTCGTGATTTTAAAATAGGCCTAAATCATAAAATATGCTTGGATTCATTCCCTATTTCCAATATCAAAACTGCTATCCACAAATTTGGCATGCTAAACAATAGAAAAAAATTGATTTAAAAATTTGCCTGTAATTAAATCAGATTGATGATAAATTCAAAGAAATTTCCACAATAAACAGCCTTATAGGATTATTAAGATGGTTGAAAATGCATATTGGAGTGAAAACAGCGAGTGCCATTTTTAAGATAGATACCTACCAAAATACAGCAACTTATTAGAACCATTTGCTGATCTCCTTAAAAAGAATAATGACTTCAAATGGGCTGAAAGGCAAAACTTTGAAGATTTAAAAAAGATACTCGCAGAAAAACTCATTGTAAAAATCTTTGATCCCATAAAGGAGGTTATGTTAACTACGGATGCTAGTGAGCAAGCTGTGTCAGCAATTTTATCGCAAGAAAGCCATCCAATAATGTATTTTTCAAGAAGATTGACGGCAGCAAAAATAAATTATTCAAATATTGAAAAAGAGTTATTGGCCATTGTCTGGAGCACAGGCAGAACTCTACAACTTTTGTTAGGTAAGAAGTGCCTATTAAAGTCGAACCATAAACTTCTATTTACTTTTAACCCTGGAAAGGATCTACCAAAATTTCCTTCTTCCAGGATTCTAAGGTAGACAATAAAATTAATGTTATATGATTTTGACATTGATTATGTAAAAGGAAATACAATACCAAATGTCGATGTGCTGTCAAGCGTACAATTTAATAAAGAAAAAAAAGAAAAAAATGGAAATCCCGGATGAAGAAATATTATTAGGGTTGAAACTGACATATTATCTTTACAAAGATTGGCATCGGAAACTCTACATGATCCGATATTAAGCAAGATTGCTGAGAGAATAAGAAGAAACAGGTGGAGTAATTGTTCCAAAGCTGAAAGATATTATAAAGAAATAAGGCATAAATTAATGATGGAAAACGATGTTATATGCAATGGAGATGTAATAGTACCACTAGAAATAGTAAGTTGACTACTGATCACATGTCTGAGAACAACACTATACGACAGATAGTTATTACGTGAACTTAGATAAATGTTACAATATTTGATAAACATCTTCAATTATACCGACACAGATACAGATAATATTGCTGATATGTTGGTAAACTTCGAGACTTTCAAGTACTTTCTACGTATAGTATAAACTAACAACTTACCATCGCTTACCTCATTGACTTGGTTTGAAACCAGAAATCTCTTAATCGAGCCGCAGTTAACCATAACCACACATAAAATTATTACCTTTGAAGTGAAGAATTCAAATTCAGAGTGATGCCTCATGATGAAATAGATTAAAAACTTTTCCTTAAAAATAATATATTTATTTTTTTTTTTCTCTGAATTTATTTATAAGCCGATCCTGTAATAGCGAGGGAAGTGTCAGATGGAATCTATGTGACTTCACTATAATGATGTTTATTTTCATTTGGGCCATTACAACATATATCTATATATACAAACAATACAAGACCATTACTTTTAAAGTGGATTCGAGGTTTTATGAAATTTGTACAAATTAACCTGGAAAAAAACCGTATAGTTGACGGATATTTCGATTAATAATATGTTGCTAAAGCATAATAAAATGTGATTCGGGATTTAATGGATATATAAAAACAGTAAGAAAATAATTTTTATCTTGTCACTTTGTAATGATTGCACCTCGTTTTGAATTTAAATTTCTTCAAATTTACTTTCGAATTGTTCTTATGTTATCTTCTCGTCTTCTTCTTGTTTTCATGATTATTATTATTATTATTATTATTATTATTATTATTATTATTTGAGATCCTCTCCGATCCTTTGATGTTTCGGCCGGATGATGATGATGGCCATATCTTAGCTCATACCCGGAGCTTTGAGACACAACACTTCCTTTAGCACACGAGCTGGTCCAAGCAGCACTATCATCTGCACACACCCAATGAAGCAGGGAGATTCTTGGAGTAGGCCAACTACAACAGAGACAACTTGAATTGCTGCTTGATACATGTCTCTGCTAGATCTTGGTACCTCTGTATTTTCGCTTACTCTGCATTCACGATGTTCTTATCCCGAAGTACTGCAACATCTATCAGGACCCATTCATGGCTGCTCGTGTGCGTAAGCGTAAGGACGGCCGCTCTCTTTTTCACTCCCATTTGTTTCGTTAGTCTCTTTCGTTCTCTCATCTCTCATTAATTATATTATCCATTTTATTCTCTTTACTTTTCATAACTTCTTTCATTTGTCTCTTACACTATTATCTCTTCTTTGTTGTTGTCCTTTATTTGAAATGCGACGAACAAAGCCTTGCTTAATCTGTATTGTGAACAAAAAATAGACTAGATAATTAAATACAATGGAAGTAAATACAAGTTATCGGTTCGACCCACATTCCCAAATCTGACTAAATGACCAAACATCGGATTTTTTAATCCGTTCGGTAACTCCTTGAATATGTTTTTTTTTATATTTTGTAGTTAATAACTGGTTTGTTTGTTTTATTTTACGTCCGAGAATTTCAAAATTAAGTTAACTTCATTAAGGCTTTAAAACGGAATTTTTTAAAAGTATATATTAACATATAATATATATTATATATCTTAATACATTTTCAGCCTGGTTTAATTTGTAAATTCCCTTTGTGCCTGAGTCGGTAAACCCACGTCGGATCTAACGGAGGCAGTATATTTTTCTTTAATAATATTTCTCAAATATTCAGGCCGGAAGACGAAAATAAATAAACTGAGCGTCTACTCATATTAGGTCTAAGTGATAAAACCTGTCGGATTAATAAATAAATAATCCATTACTTCTTTGGAGATATATATTATTTCAGTTACATTTTATTTGCGTTTGTTTTAGTTATAAAGTTGTTTTAATTTATTATTTTTATGGTTCTCAGAGTTATTGAATACATTCCCATTATGATCTCATTTAACTAAAGTGACCCTGATAGCTAAGAACTAGGTCTAAGTGCATGAAAATAACGTACCTGCTATTGTTTTAATGCATACTAACTTCACTGTTGTCTTATAAAAGTTCGGGTTAGTTTGTACTTGGTAACATTTTTCACTGATTTTTTCAGACACTTTCTCATAGTTGATATCAATAGAATATCATTTTTTGTGACGATCGTTTGAAAACTGGTAAATAATTAACCACTTCTCTAAAACCACTTTTAGGTAGCTGTATGAATGTTATCAGAATTGAGCCCCAAACACTGTAATTACTACTTCCTGGCTATCATAATAATAACGGGCCCACACAACATTTTAAGATATGAATGCAAATGAAATCTACTAAGGAGTAAATAAAAGCCAAATCCCGTTATATAAAACAAAATTTCTTTCATTTGATGTTTTAGTTCTGTTGTGGTGGGATCCACCTAATCTGCATAGGTGACTACCAACTATATAAATAATGGTTGATACCGGAAGACGAGAGAAAAGGAATCACGAGATCCAACTAGAGACTCTGATCGACTGCGACTAGTCAACACATTCTCCAGGAACGTCTTCCCAGAAATATACAGAAATACTATATGTACTTATTGTGTACACTTTCTTGTTATAATACATTCTTGTTCCAAGTACATTTTGTGTTGCATTATTATTCCATGCAATAGGCGAGATTCAACATTGAGTCAAGACTCAACAAGTTCAATGGTCACCATCAAATGAAAGAAATTTGAAAATTCTTTAAAGTATAAATAAATAACAGTCAAAGAAAGGGGATTGGGTTATAGTCGATTAAAAACCAACATTCGTCTTCAAATAAATAATTTTTGGAGGCAAAACTGAAAGCGTACTTAGAAAAGTGACGTCATTCAAACAATAGTGTTACTAATTTGGGAATAACAGACTGTTTGCATCGCATGATTGCATAGTAAAAAAACCTACTTTATAATTATTATTTTTATTTTATTTTTTATTATTTGCCATTACTTATAGAAAATGTTAAGCTCGATAAAGGTAGATTTTTATACTCAATCTTTTTTCAGGGTTAACATTTGTCTTATCTCGGTGACCTGTTGTTACTGCATCTAAAAGTGTTAAAGCTTAACGAGGTCAACATATCGACCAATTCATGCAATCCTATATTTGATTATCTAGCGGCATATAAAGAGGTTCATCAATAAGTCCGCAGCCTAATGATGTAAAGAAGCATATAACAAATAAATAACAAATATCTATTCATAATATAACCGCCTTCTTTATCAATGTAATTTAACCAACGCTTCCCCAATACTTCACATCGACTGAAAATTATACATACAGTAAAAATTTAAGATAAAACTACAGCTAATAAATATTTCCTATTAAAGACTTACTGATGAGTCCCGTGTGGGTGACGACAGATATTTCTATCGCAAATATTCAGGGTATAAGATTAGAAAACCTGGAAGGTCACAAACCATCAATTCTCCCTTTCTTTCTTTCTTTCTTTCTTTCTTTCTTTCTTTCTTTCTTTCTTTCTTTCTTTCTTACACACACACACACACACACAAAATCGTATACACGTTGAATGTGGAATCGCCCCACCCCCGAGTCAGTTGACACTTACATTTATCTGTATATATATATATATATATATATATATATATATATATATATATATATATATATATATGATAAACAATAAAATCCCAAATCACCTCGAGAATAACCTATTTCGACAGACTAAGATCTTCGTCGTCTGCCTTATCAACCCCGGTGTGGACACCGAGGTTGATAAGACAGTAAGTGTGTATTGCAGGCTAGCTGTCAATGAATTCAGTTCGATTCCCAGCTAAACCAGGGGTAACCAATAGGAAGTTTGCGCATATG
This sequence comes from Acanthosepion esculentum, assembly GCA_964036315.1. Lineage (NCBI taxonomy): Eukaryota > Metazoa > Mollusca > Cephalopoda > Sepiida > Sepiidae > Acanthosepion > Acanthosepion esculentum. The sequence goes on along the minus strand of OZ038503.1, from coordinate 56,531,891 downwards.
TTTCCTCCAACCCACAGACCATTTGGAATAATAATTTCATATTATTTTTCCTTTGATGATGTATAAAATAAAAGTCTTTTGTTTATGTATCATTGAGGACGTCCCCTCTACAACTGGATATATATATTGACAAGCTGAATTAGAAATATGAAGATGAAAATTTAACTGACTTTTACAAATGCCCCCACAACGTTTCTAGTCAACGATTTGCACAATTCGTATGCAATACCTAAAGCCCCATAAATAGCATTCATAAAAACTTTACTAGAAACGCTATCATCACAATTTCTTGGTGATCATAAAGATGTTTAGTAACAGCACATCTGTTCAATACTACATACGGGCAGTACCGGCGAGAGAATTTCCAAGGTCCGGTAATCAGATTATTTTGAGTCCGGAAAAAGATATACGGGGACAAACAAACACGGTCTAGCGTGTCTTACAAGGCTTTTTAAAGAGCGTATGTTGGCAACCCTTGCAATCGAGTGTGATTTGGCACGAGAATTAGACTTTGAGGAACTCATCGCGCATCTTGCTTCAATGGAAGTTCGAAAAATGCACTGCGACTATGGAACTGGTTTTAGTCTTCGTATTATTTTCAATAAAATACCGATTCGTAATTTTGCTCTCTACTTTTTGTAAAGAAGCCCCCACTAAAGCCCTAAGGGTATTTTCTTCTGGCCCCTCGGGTTTCGAGTCCCGGCAGCATTGCGTCGGCTGTCTCCACCCCTCTCACTGTCATTGCATACAAGGCTTCTTTGATAATTGAAGCTGCAGAGAATTTACCGACGGTGTCAATAAGTAGAGTTCAAGTGAAGCTTAAGATTTCATGCTATGTTTGTTCCCGTCTTTCTTTTGGTGGTCTTTTAGGTTTGGTCACTTTAATCAGCATTCTTTTAGGATTGGAATATTGAAGTTGTATATAGGAATATATTTTTCGTTAAAAAAAGGCAGCCCATAAAGTAACTTTAAACAGTAACAGCAATGAACAGGGTCATATTAACGGTCACAATTTACTTACCTTGGCCATAAACTTCGATCACTGGCCACCATACGGCGCTGCAGTCAATACTCCGAACGTGTGTAACATTATACAAAACATAAAACTCAGCCAGCAAAAACACTTCTTATTTCTGACGACATATCAAATGCAGCCGCCTGCTAAGAAGTCGTTTATTATCATTATAGTCAGCGGGTCTGTGCGATTAACAAACGGCCATAAAAACGACAGTTGGCAGTAGAACCCAGTTAAAAAGTAAGTGAGCAAATCCTTTGAATGTTAACGTTTGTTGACAGTTGTGCGGACAGCCACATATAT
>OZ038503.1:56291189-56530373 GCA_964036315.1 Acanthosepion esculentum | reverse complement strand
CTTTCTCTAATTCCTTAGTATATGAATATGTCAAAAAAAGAAAATTGATTCATTTCTTCCACATGCAATGGTCTTTTGGGATTGAATAATATATATATATATATATATATATATATATATATATATATATATATATATATTAATATATATATGTATATGTATATATATATATATATATATATATATATATATGTATATGTATATATGCATACACTATATATATATATATATATATATACAGTATGTGTATATATATGTGTGTGTGTGTGTGTTTGTGCGCGTATGTGTGTGTGAATGTATGTGTATACACATATATATTTATATGTTCATGTATTTGTGTGTACATGAGTAAATGCATTTGCAATCTGAATAAGACAAAGTAGATCGATAAATGTAGACGATGGCTTTTGAAAGTTCTTATTCATTTTAGTCCGGGTAATACGAAATAATGTTGCAATCAAAGAGAGCGCTTCATTTGTATGTAAACAAAGTCTGGTATACGATTCACAGTATTCAGTGGTTCGAATGCTGAGTTCTCGAGCCATTCATTCAAGATAAAAGAATGGTTTTTGAAAGAGGATCCTATACTTAATACCTAATAAATATGCACATATTGACGGCAGTAACACAGTAACTATTACCAAATCATTCCACTAATCATTCCCATTAATCAGTTATCGGTGCTGCTGGATTTACTTACTTTTTACACTTATATGCAATCGTCACATCTGGTGACCAGAAACCAAAACAAACTTCCGTTTTTAAGCCCCAGAAAGAGATATATTCTGATATATATTTGGCACTTCAATCATTTGGTCATCAATTATACGATAGCTGTAAGTTTTTTTTCCGATTATTACAATGAGTGTTATTTGCTAAATGCCTTTTCTTTTCTGAGGTGGATTGAGCTAGAATTAATTGGCAACATTGATGGAATGGATGTATAATACTTGTGACAGTCGCATTTATTTTTAAGCTTGAATTTAAGGATGAAACATTTTACGTTACGTTTTTTCCCTTATAGGAAATAAACAAATATGTTTCACATGCATCAGTAGTAAAAGCTTTTATTTCCATCCTACTGTAAATTAAGGGCAAAACTGTATTTTGCGTCGCTTCTCGCGCTTATATTTTATTCCAGTTTCATTTTAAAAAACGAACTTGGCATCACGAACAACTTCTTACAACGGGTCGCTAAAAAGTTTTCAGCACAACCAAGAAACAATTTCAGTTTTACTCGTACTAAATACTGGATGAAATCTAACAATTTACAAATAGCATGATTAGTTTTATTTTAGAGAATTCTTAAATTTGACTATAGGAAAAAATTAATTTTTTCTCCTCAAAAATCTTTTTTTGGCATTGGAATCAACCAATATGCAGTTAATTTATCCGTACTAAATTCAATTTTACCGAATTTTTATTTAAGGTGGCGACTACAGCTGGATTTAATCCGTATTTAATAAACTATGGAAACCTATTAGTGCTTTCAAGACAAAACGCTTTTCAAAATAATATATATCTAATATGTGCATTTATATTTAATTCTTTTATTCGACGAAAAAAATTTATATTTGCTATTTCGTTTGAAATCAGAAGTTGCTTTCTGTTAAACTGAAACAACAACGGTAGCATTTCCAAGAAAGCTTATATCACGGAATTGCTTAACTTTCTACGTTGTTTGACACAGTGTGAGAATACGAGATAAACAGATTCCGACTCTTTTTGAATACCGAACATGACTTCGTGGTACATCTTCAAAATCATAATTCGATAGAAATTATCATTATCACCTATAACTTTTGCAGTCATTGTCTTCCTTAAGAACTTATGAGTTCAACAATGTTAATTAAAATAAAGTAAATGACGATGTTAGATGATATGAGTTCAACAATGTTAATTAAAATAAAGTAAATGACGATGTTAGATGATATCTGAAAAGAAAGAAAAAAGCACGACAAGGATCTAAGACGACAGTGACGCTCCAATTCATATGGCCTTCAATAACAAAACAGTTTTACTGAAAGTACTCTCCGAAATTTATTTTTACCGGTAATCAATTTTTATTGACAGTTTTGTAACAGTTTTTCTTCATTTGGGCAAAACCTCGACCATTTTGTTTAGTCATTACGTTTTTATCTTAAAAGATATTTGCAACACTCAACAATAATTGTTCTAAATAAGCAGTTTACATCTAAGTTAACTATATTCTGAGGATGATGTGAATAAATATTAAATATTAATATAAATCATCACCAGAAAATTGTTAATTATCAAAAAGCCTTATTTCAGTTCCCTTCACCAGTTTTGTTTTAAAATCTGTTTTCGTAATTACACTGTCTCTCCATCGTTTCTTGTGAAAGATAATCACAACTTTTGAATGAAGAAGCCGGTCAAAATTACTGAAAATAATATAAATATTTAATAATAATCTCTAATCATAATCTAAAAACAATTCCAGAATATGTCTGTTACCATTATTACGGTAATCAACAACGAGAGAGAGAGAGAGGGAGAGAGAGAGAGTTGGTATTTGAAATAGTTAAAGCTTTGTACCTTTATAAATGACAATACCCCTATGTTTGGGTTATGAGTCCTAGTCTTATTAGAAGCTACACCTTTAATTAAAATTCCCATAATTTAACATTCGAAGAAGAGATCGGCTACAAACTATTGCAATACAAACGAGGAAAAAAGTTTAGGACCAATAACATTAGAGATTCTTTTTTGTGTTTTATCACAAATTTTTAAATATATAGCAGGAGTATCAGATCAAACGTAGTAGCAATATTCAAAGCAAGGACTTATAAATATATGTAAGATAGATTCTGGCGAGAAAAATTTGTCCAGCACGATAGAGTGAACCAACTCTCCTAGCAAACAGACCTAGCAATTGATTCAATATAGTCTTTCCTCTTCATGTCAGCTGAAAACTCCGAGAAGGTGTAATAAGTCAGTGTTCTGGAGGTTAGCATCAACCATGCCGATGGAAGGCAAAAAGGCTTCTTGTAGACGATTAAATGAGGGCTGTTTCGTTTTGGATGCATAAAAATTAAGAAGACATTGATTATCCCAGTTAACAACAGTTTGTAGGTCATTTTGAGGACCAGCTGCCAATTTAACCTTATGGAACCGATCAGACTTATTATTAAGATAGTAGTAAATAGTTGTGTCATCGGCATAGATACCAAGTTTAAAACTGCTGACACCAGGAAGGTCGTTGATGAAAATCATTAATACATTATCAATTGACCTAGAGAAGCGAAAGCCATATTGCTTGTCTGAAGACCCTGCGAGTTGAGATACTTAACCAATTTAGAGTTGATTAGTGCCTCTAGTACATTGCTAAAAAGAGGTAGAAGGCTAATAGTCCGGCAGTTTGAAGTATCAGACTGTTCACCTGAATTCTTAAAGACTGGAACTAGAAAAGAGAATTTCCAACAAACAGGGAAGTATGAAGCAGCAAGACATTTATTGTAGAGTTCAGGGAAGACAGAAGCCAGTTCAGGAGCACATGATGGTCTTCCGGCTTGGGAAAGGAAAGAAACCGTTTTGGATTTTATATCAGCCGAATTCAGTGCGTATATTACAAGAACAAGTATTAATAATAGGTTTTAAAACTATAACACTTAGTAGAATCGTAAAATATGCGAGTAAATCAAGATAGATTGATTTACAGCAAATAGATCAACAATACGTCTTTAACTAGTTGAGCTTGACAAAACGATTTAGTCTAATCTATTTAAACCTAAACAGATTCATGCAGATTAGACTAAATGATTTTCATTCGATCACAAATCGATAAACTACTTATTAGCTCATAGACAAGAAAACAAATCAGCATATGCTTTATTCAAGTAGAAACATTTTCATTCAGGCAATTCCTTGCATGTCAGCAAACATACTCTCTTATATATTATATATAAGATCTCTCATATATTATGCCATGATACTCACTTTCAAAATATTGAAAAGAATTGATTTGTTTCTGATTAATTATTTTGTTAAGGTTTTAAATATGAATCTCAGTGTTGCTGCAATTATCGATTTATTCTAACCTGAATATGGACACCATAAATAATAAATGTTTGAAACGTATATCTACTTTCATTCTCTCTTTTTGCTCTTTGTTTCATCATTTTAAATTTATTTTTATTTTCCTCCTTTTCTTCTTTGTCTTTACTCTTTTCTCTCTTTTTCATCTATTTCTTGTTTTCTTTCTTTTCTTATTGCTACTCCCTACCTTATTCCTTTTCCTATTATTGTCTTCTTTTTTCTTTATTTATTATTCCGTCTTTAATTTTATTTATCATTCTTTTGTTTGTATTTCTCTTCCCTTTCTTTATTTCGATTTCAAGCTCCATTTTCTTTATTTTTTCTTTTCTTGATTCTCTTTGTACGCCCCTTTCTAATCCACCTCTCTTTCTATCTTATCTTTCTCAAGTTTTTCGAGATTCTTTTGTTTTTTACAGTTTTTATTCACTATCAAAATATCTAATTTTTCTTCCATTGTTTTTAAATTGTTCTCTTTTGTTTTTCTTTTTCTTCTTCTTGCCATCAGTTCAAAATCAAGATTTTGACAGGTAATACGATGTAGACCATAAAATATCGCCATAGAAATTGTTCCATATAGAGTTTTATGGACAAGTAGAAATCATTGAATTAAACTGGTTGATTTTTGGTTTTTCCCTTTCATGAATGTCTTCCCCCCTGTGTCTTTATGTCCATCTATCTGCATCACCCCAGCCTTGGTTTTCTTCTCTTTCTATGTATTTCTGCCCTTTGTTCTCTCGTTTTCTTTTTTCTTTACTCTCTTTACCCATTCATCTGTTTGAATTTGAGTAATGAATCGGTCATGTGACTTTCAACTAGCAAGCCGTTAGTTCCTGTCGTTTGAGTACAATGATAATATTTTGTCATGACAAGATCATCGGTCGCTTTATAAATATAAACAAATTGAGGTAGGTATATTTAGACTGGAAAAGATTATGAAATTAAACATCGTTTTGTAATTAATTATTGATACGTTGTTGGCTACATCTAATTTTGTCTCCCTGATTTATTTGCTGAAAGCATCGTCTTAATCACAGCATTATCATCGCATTATCACCTGCGGACTAAATTATCATTCTTTGATGACACCACATTTGGCACAAGGTAGCATTCATAATGCACCCGAGACTCTGTCAAGTAAACCCTGGAGTTTCTTGTATAAGCTTGGAATATTTGAATTAACTGCTAGTGATACCTGTCCTCCTTTACGGCAGGGAATGTTGCACGGTCTACTCAGAGATGAAGAAGAGACTCAAGGCAGCGTAGGTATGGTTCTACAGAAAGATGCCAAGGATACCATGGACCAAACATGTAAGAAACGATGACGTCTTAGTGAGGATGCAAGTCAAAGAGGAAACTTGTACTTAACATCAAGAAGAGGCAGCTGAAATTTCTGTAATGAGAAATGAAGGCTTAGATATTCTGATACCTACAGGGTGGATATAGGGAAAGAGAGACAAGGAGAAGAAACACGTGAAATACTTAGCGGGCTTAAGCAAGTGGATGGCAGAACAGAGCCTGGGAGAAGTAGCAGAAAGACAAACCTTATTGGGAACTACAAGGGATAGGAGGAAGTGGAGAGCCATGATCGCATAGGACACGGCGCATAAAAGAAGACTTATAAATACAGTAAGGCCCAAAATGAGTACCCTCCTCTCATATTTTTTCCGAGAAAGTTAATACTTAGTAATGGTTTTATTAATTCTAATAGAACATTATATCAAAACATATGTTACTAGGTATTACTTTTGTATTGTATCCAAAATATGTTTACAAAAGCATGAATAATGTGTCATAAAAGTAAATAAATAAAATCAAAGTATGGCCGCCTTTATTTTCTATCACAGGCATCTATCTTGCCGACATTGACTTCAGTAGATTTTCTAAATAACTGGAATGTCTTTTCATTCCGAAAGTTGCATTCTTTTAAATCTCTTGTCAGATGGTTGTCCTTTTTCGCAATTTTCTTTCTGTGCATTCCACAATGAAAATCCAGTTAACTGAAAAGCCAATTACGAATTTTTACCTTTTGCACTTTTTCTTCTTTTTGTCAGTACCTTTTCGATTAATACTATGGTAAAAGTTCTTTTTTAGTATTTAAGTGAGGGTAACATGTTTTCTTTTTCAATATATCGTAGTAACCTTCAGCACTCATGATAATGCCATCGCAACACTGGTTGCATAGTATCAGACCCACATAGGTTGATGTATCTATCATATTGTTGCAATGTTAACTTTTATCTTTATTCTTCTGTGCAAGCATTCTTTTGTGTCCCGATTTCTGTCACATTTGCCTCTGCAGTCATCGACAGTTAGGCCGAATTTGTTTAAAGTGCGTTTGAATGTTGTAAAAAAGAAATTACGGCACACACTTCGCTGATCTCATCAGCAATATTAGAAGTTGATTTTCTACCTATCTCCTGAAAAATAATGAATCGAATGGTATCATTCTTATACAGTCGATGTGATTGTTTCTGCACACTTCTGGCATATCCACTTACGATTTTACAGAATTTCGGTAACGTATCTACATTCAACTTTCTTCATCTTCAGTAACTCATACCAATCAGTACAGAAAACTCTAAATCGAATGAGATAATTATTGTTAATAATTCACAACTTTTAATATTATTGTTTCTATTTATTAAAATGTATAAATGTATTTATAATTGATAGTTAATTTCAATAAAGCAGGACAATATTTTAAAGTTAATTTCAGTATAGCAATGATCGTAATTTACTTACCACTAACATTTACCCACACTTTCCTGCCAGCATGAAAACATCGATCCATGTTAATAATAATGAATTTTTCTGGGCAACCAAGCTTTTTCAATATTTTCCACAAAGCAATCCTGTTGACTTGTTTGACAAATCAACAAGGACTTGATACAAATACATTCTCTGCTCCACGCATTTTTCCTGCAATTGCCTTACAGAAAAGATTATATCTGTATTACTCCGGCCAGCTCATTGACATTATTCAAGCACGTCATTAGCAATATGTTGGAGCAGTCGGTTCAACATTATCCTAAGTTGTTGTGGTAAGCTGTCCGAAATATTTGAAGTAAAAAATAGAGTGAAACAGGGAGACAGTCTACCGTTTTTGCTCTTTGCAATGGTATTTTACATAACATTCAAGAACTGTGATGTTGGTGTATATATACCCCACTTAATATTAGGAGAATGTTAGCCAAGACGATGGTATCTGTTAAATTTTCACAAAACTTATATACAGACGATTACGATCTTGTGACTCATATGAAACGCGTAAAGGACACCTTCAACTAGGTACCTCCAATAATTCGCTAAAAACAGTATAGCATAATGATAAAAACTTAATAAAAACAAAGTTTTAACCTCAAAATGTTTATGTTATTATTAAGAGGAAAGAACGAAGTATTTTTTAATTATTTAAAAAAAAATTTCTTCCTTTCTAACATGTTCTAAATTTGGCTCGAAAATCTCGTTTCTTTTTTGTCAAAGCTGTTTCCAGTGTAAAACGCATTAGTTTTGAAATTCTTGCAAAAATTAAATAGTTGGCTGATTTTAATGAAACTTTCAGAACGTATTCAAAAATGAATTAATTTATTTTTGAAATTTTTATTTTTAGAAAATCTGTTAACAACTGAAACCCCCACCCACCCTTATAGCTTAATTTCATGAAATTTTCTAGAATTTCAAAGATTACGAAAATTGTTTTATATATATAAGCAGAACTCCTTGGAGAAAATAAATCATCATTTTTTTTCACAACGACTCTCAACATTTTAAAAATCTGCTCCAAATTGTAAAATAAAAACTACAATAAAACTATCTAATTATCTAATCAGATAGGCTTTTATTTACTTTTATAAATAATATACATTACGGACATTATTGTTTGAAGAAAAAATATTTTTTCGATAAATAATTAATTTTTACAAGAATTGTTTGCATATTTCTTTAATTTTTTCAACAATTGTTTTCACTCTTCTTTAAATTTAAAAAAAAGTGTTTAAAAACTCTTCCAAACAGAGTACGAGGTAGGTTAAGTTATTAATTGAAGACTATATTTACTAAGCGAAAATTAAAACCTTAATACAAATCATAACCCGAAAACTTTTTACCATAATAATGATTAAAGATAATTAAATATATTTTTTGTGCGTCAAAATGTTATATTTTTTTAGTATGGTATACGTTAGTGATATTGCTGCTTAAAAGGTCACGTTTTCAAGGCTTTGACATAGAGGTTTTCGACTGCCGGCAATACTTTCATTTCACTTCCGTGCTTCATCAACCCTACGTTTCAACAGGCTTCTTTTTAAATCTTGAAAGGATGATTTCTTAAGTTTTTTCCTATTTCACTAAATATTTTTTAATTTTGTTATGTAGTTATCTTACTTTATATCGTGTGTACACTTTTCATAGTGTGTGTCATACATAATTTGTTTTATTTATTAATTTTTTTACTTAGTTAAGAAAAATAATTTAATTTGTTTTTAGTTTATTTTAAATTTTTGTTTTCCGAGTTAAATAAAATAACTTTAACATTTCATAACCATCAAAGTATAGTAATTAATAATAAAAAATATAAATATATTATCTCAGTTATTTAAAAATTTAATAACTGAGAGTGAGTTAATAATTTAATTTTTAATTTACTATAGATAATATAATTAAAATTATTATATTATCTCGGTTATTGTGACCAAGTAAATGGTTAAAGAAATAACAAAACAAGTGTTGCAGATATATCATATATTAAACACTAAGTACAACAGAAGAGTATTACACGACAAGTGGGTGTGTGTCGGATGACCCGGCGTTCAATCTATTCGACTTTTCTCCCAAGGCCTTCTCTCCTACTCATCTTATAGGAGGCGGAAGAGTCCAACATAGACTCTAGTTATCAATTTAAAAATTTAATAATTGAGAGTGAGATAGTTATTAAATTATCTCACCCTCAGTTATTAAATTAAAAATGAAATTGAGATAATAAAATTATCTAATTTATCAATTTAAACAATTAATAACTGAATGAGATAATTTAATTATTAATATAATAATTTTATTTATTATTTTCTCAGTTATTAAATTAAAAATGTAATAACTTAATGTAATATTAATAATTAATAAAATTATTTATCATTATCTTAGCTATTAAATAATGAAATACCATTATAGAGGTAACTTAATAATGTAAGAAGATTTTGTAGTATAAAATACGACAGAAATTTCTTACATTATTAAGTTATTATTATTATAAGAAACAAAAAAGTTCTTACTTAGAATTATGTCAATTCTGGTGCACCATACTAAAACTGTCAACACATTCGGCCATCAAATTATCGATGGAAACGTGAAAATAACAAGACCTCGAGGTCAAGAAATGTTTGTATAGAAAATGTTATGCTATAAGTAAGTGATATTTGTTTCAGAACAGATTAATTTAACTTTAAATTTGCTAATTTTATGAAAATAAAGTTTCAGAAAAGTATATTTTATTTTAGCGGGATTTTCAAAACCGAAATATAAGTTTTATTTACATTTCTCTAAAAAAGTTTAAAATGGCTGTTTCGATTGTTTTTTTTCGAAAGAATCGACTAAAAAGCATTCTATTTGAAATACTCCACAATATTTTTGTCTGGAATTAGAAAATTTAATCCTTTAGCTTTCAACTGAAGCTGAGGGAAAGCTTCAAAAAGGATTTTACTTTATGAAAAATACATTTAAACTTTAGGTATACGAATTTTTGGAGGTACCTACTTTCAACAGTGCATTGGGTGTACTATTGTGGGAGTTACCAATATCGGGTTTATGTGTTTACAGGTGATTATCCTCGGATAACGTCCTTAATCCAAATATACACCAATTTTGGTCTTTTAAAATGCACGCAAAGATAATACAAATATATATTTTGCATGTACTGATAAAAATTGTATCTCTTAAAATTTACAATATTCAAGGACGTCATAAATTTATATCAGAAAGTTCTCGTGTTGAACGTTTAAAGTCCTTTAGCCTATAATAGAGAGAGAGAGAGAGAGAGAGAGAGAGAGAGAGAGAGAGAGAGAGAGAGAGAGAAGAGTCCTTGTAAATGTGTATATAAGAATGCATGTATCTCTTGCTAGTTGTCATCTTTTTGACTCTCTGTGGGATTTTTAGATGTCTGAAAATTTAGGGCATATGAGAACGAACAAAATATTTTATGACTCTCTGTTTGCCTTGCCTGGTCGTTTCTAAGTTTATCACTTTTTCTAAACAAAGGAATTCATTTCAGAATTGACTGTCCCTTGTTTTCTCATTGGTTCACAGGAATTATTTGATATTCCCTTTTTCTTCACAAATATTTAGGAAGGATAACCTTTTGGCCTCTTTAATTTCTTTCTTTTTTATCTTTCTGTCGCGATCACTTGAAGCGATTTGAGCATATTCATCAACAGTACTTGCGTCCATTATATGCAATCAACTGGAAAATGCATGTCAGCGATGTAGAAGTGCTTTTCAGTGCGACAACTTTGAAGCAACAATTCTGAAATATAGGTTACGTTGGATTGGCCATGTTGCTCGCCTGAGCGATAGCAGCATTCCAAAGGAACTTTTGTATGGAGAGAATGTTAACGAAAAATGACCATCGTTATAAGGACGGCCTAAAAGAATAACAGAACATCAGGACAGATGACTGGGAATCAGCGGTGGAAGAAGTTTCCTAACAGAAACGTTACTTTCGAAATTTCTTGGACTGCAAAAGAAAAGCTGAAAAGAAATGTTTGAAAAGATCTTCTAGGCCTCATAGCAGACAGGTATGACCTCACTTGTAATATTTGTGATAGGTTTTGAGTGTGCAAAGCAGAAAAATCATATGCGAACTGATCGCACCGACAAAATAGTATTAACTACTGAGAATTCATGTAATTTTGCGGAAACGTTTGCAAGTCAGCTTCGGGGAGGGGGTACTGAAAAGACATAGAAACAGTCACAAAATCTGGCCTAATGACAACAAGATGCATGTTTTTTTTTATGTCTGCCAACTTTAAGTCATCTATATCTATAAAACAGAAGATGTCAGTGTGTGTGTGTCTGTGTATGCTATTTATGCACGTCCAAATTACCCGACATAATTTCTATGAAATTGTACACACATGTTGTAAATTTACCAAGGTAGGTCAAGACTAACGTTTCAATCTTCAGGACCCCCCCCCGAGTTTGGTAGAAAAATCGATAAAATTGAAGGTGAGTACGACGTTTTGCAAAAACCAGCGCAAAGTTACACATGAACAAAATTTTTACTGGATGTGCTGATGTTCTTTGCACTTAATGCAAAACATCGGCTCATGCTACGACGTTTATGTCGAGTGCTTCATAGTTTTCCTGCGACACTGGCGTCGGACAAAAAAATGGGTGTTTCGTACTATTTAAAATAAGAACTTGAATAACTTTCTCATTTTTTATCCGATTTTCTTCAAACATGTCGCAAAAAGTTTGCCATCATGCAAGAAATAGGCGATATTCTCCCTATTATTTATCATTTAATGGTCTTATATATTTATATATTTGGCATATTTATACTATTTATTAGATATATACATATTCTTTTCATATTTATTGATTAATTTCTATTATTCATCATTTCAACAGAAATTTTATCGATTGCTTTCTTTATGACTCATAAATTTTGGTAATAGTAAGGATAAGTGTTCCATTTTACAATGATGTCTTTATTTTGAAATCCAGTGTAAAATATATAAGTATGCGCACGCGCATACGTGTGTGTTTAAACTTATTAATTTTAACTAAATTAAGTGATCAAAATTTATGTTAATATTACTTTGATTTCAACTCTTAGGATAATCTTAAGAAAGGTTTTAATAATTTAGTAATTCCCATTGGCCTGAAAGGACTCTAGAGCCTTTTTCGGCAACCTTCCTAAAGATGGTGTCTAGATAAAAGTGCCTAAAATCCTTAATAGGAGTAAATAGGTTCGCCTATCACACGACCAGTACACCTTCCACGGTTATTGAACAGAAGTAGAGTTTTATCCCTTGTTTTATATTTAGTATATGGTTTACTGGTTCTTTTATCCATGGCTATAATTATTTAACTGTCTTAAGTTTTTAGTTAACTGACTGATCATGAGGGTTGGCAGTTTTCTGGTTACTGCTTCCACTGGTAGTAAGGAGCCCGAATATTTGGTAGCGCTTAGTGAGGCTTCTCTGATCAACAGTCGCATAATATCAGGGTATTTGTAGTGCCATACCGCGCATGGATAGGTGTCCCTGCATGTATATCCGTTGAGCAACCCAGAGGTTACATTATGCTTTAGTTTTAGCCACCATCTGGTCAGTTTGTATTGCCATAGACGATAGATAGTGACAATTATTTTGACCTTTTACTTCTTAAAACAAAATTTTATCATGACAAATAAAAAGAAAAGATATACGGGTAAACCAGTAAACAAAATATCATCTACCCACTCAATATTTCTTTTACCGACATTCATTCGTTCCAAGTCCTGTAGCTTTTGAAAAGGTTTCCAGATATCTTCCCATTTTTAAAAAATCTAATCTAAATTATTCTATTGTCACCAATGACGTCTCTGTTCCAGGCTATCGTCCTCTTCACCGAAAAGATTTTTGTAGATAAGCATGATCTCGTTGTTTATATTTGGTGACATCTCCCAATTGCAAGTAAATTGTCTCTTGAATCTCCAGATGTTTCTTTCATATACTTTCGACTTCCGTTATTGCACTCTGTTAGTTATCTCTTTTTCTTTTATCGCTCTCCTTCTTCTCAGGACTGTAATATATTAAACAAAAATTCTGATAATATAGAAATAACTCTCTCTCTCTCTACATTCATCTACGAATATTTTTTGTGTTAGGTCATTTTAATGCTCATCACGTCAACAGCAACAGTATAATTTTACTGATGTTGCCGGTGTTCAAACTTTCAATTTTTCTGTTGCTTCGTCTCTCAGTCAAATAGTGGATTTCCCTATACGTTTCCCTAATAAATCAGATCAACATTCTTCTTTACTTGATTAGTTCATTACCTCCTCTCCTAGCTCTTTTCGAACACCACAAATCTCTCCTCTTGACAATTCGGATCAAGATGTAGTATCTGTTGATACTTCTTTTGAGTCGTCTATTCGATAGGATTCACCTATTCACAAGACTTCTTTCTATTACCAGCATAATAAGTGGGATTAATTCGTAATTTTATTCGAGACGCCCCTTGGATTGATATTCTTAACCATCCAACTGAGAATTGTGCAACAGGGGTTTCTTCCAGGGTTAAAACAGGCATTGATGCTTTGTACCTTCTCACAAATACCAGCTGAAAACGCAATCTTCTCCTTGGTTCACACCGGCCTGTTCAGTCGCTATAGCCCACAGGAATCACTTTTTCCGAGTGTACAAGCGTGATAATTCCGATAATGCCTATTTGTGTTTGCTCGAAATAATTGTAAACGTGTCCCCAAAGTGCTTGTTTGAAGCACCGGATAAGTTTGATTCACGTGACTACTGGTGGCTCTCTAATAGTGTGTTAAATAACCCTTCTATATCCACTCAATTAGAGGTGTTGACATCTTCTGCTGATAAAGCAGATTGTTTTGCTCGTAAATTCTCTTCAGATTCTACACTTGATTCATCTGGAGTATTTGTGCCTGATTTTCCACTTAGAAATGATTCTCTTTTGATTGATATGCATATAACCGCGTCTAACATCTCTAAACTGGATCTTCTAAAAGCATATGGACTTGATGGTAACCCTGCAATAATCTTTAAGAAATGTGCTCCTGAAATTTCTCGTGTTCTCTCCAAACTCTTCAATAAATGCCTTGCTGCTTCTTGCTTTCCTGCTTGTTGGAAATCCTCTTCTGTAGTTTCATTCTTTAAGAACTCAGGAGAACCATCTGATCCTTCTATCTACTTATTAGCCTCTACCTCTTTTTGGAATAGTACTAGAGTCTCTAATTAACTTTGAATTGGCTAAGCATCTCGCCTCGTAGCGTCTTCTTTCAGAGAGGTAATATGGCTCTTGGGTCTCTAGATCTATCTAGCTTAATATAAGAATAGTGAAACTCCGGCTGTTGCTTTGGATATCTCGAAGTTATTTGACAGGTTTTAGCATACTAGTCTTCTTCACGAGTTGAAAGGTTATGGTATTTCTGGAAGAATTCTTGAACAGATTCAGTCTTTCTTATCAAAATGAAAGTTGTCTTGAATGACCAATTTTATAGAATTTTTTTACATTAATGTATTTATACGCCAGGGCTCAATCCTTAAACCTAAGAAGTTCCTAATTTTCAACAACGACCTTCTCGATGTCAACAATTCTTAGCTCGGTATCTATTCTGATGACAAAATTATTTACTCCTGTCTTAATATTAAATCTGATCGATAAATTCAAATTGGCAATTCAAAACTAACCTACAATCTGTTGTTAAATGAGGCAAGGAGGGATTTGTTAATTTTTGCGCCTCCAAAACGAAACTTCTCTTTTTAAGACTCTGAGAGAAACATTTTTGCCTTCCATCAGCTTGGTCGATGCTAACTAACCTCCAGGACAGTGACATTGCGCCTTCTTGGACTAACTTTTTCTGTTGACATGAAGTGGGAGGATTATATTGCAGCTAGAAATGCTGGTTCACTATGTCGTGCTAGACAGTTTTTCTCGTCAGAATCTATCTTACATATTTATAAGTCTGCCATTCGTCCATGCTTTGAATATTGCTGCCATATCTGGTCTGATATTCCTGTTATATATTTAGAGATTTTTTATAAAATCCAAAGAAGAATCTTCAGTGTTATTAGTCTTGACCTGGCATATCGGTATTTGTCTATATTTCTGAGATGAGGTATTATGTACACTATTTACATTATTCAGACTATTGTCCTCATCTTTGTTGCCATAATTGTCACAACGTTTCGGCCGTTGAACGCTCCGGCCTTCTTCAGGTGGTTGGAATGTCGAATTGAACCCTTTATTTCGCTCGCTGGGGTAGACTGTTCTCGTTCCACGTGCCATGTCTAATGGATATTAGTTATCACTTATCTCCTGTTAATTTCCCTCTCCAAATTCTCCGCCGCCTTTCACAAGGTATTGAACTCACACTCTTTGGGCCCTGTCACTGAATCTAACTAACGCCTTTGAGGACATCTGTGTGTGAATTTCTGGGTATTATAATATTATAATATATATATATATATATAAATTACATATAATGTGTGTTTTATTAGATAGAATTTTATAATTTGTCGTCTCTGCTAGTAAAACTATTTATTATTAGAATACAGCTGTTTATCGTCGTAATTAGCATTCTTAAATTTTTTAAGTTGTCTCTGTTTATTACTTAGTATTTAGTCGAAGAATTTACTATCGTGTTTGTTTGCGTTTCTTACGTACGTGAAGTAAAGAACAGAAACAAAAACAAAAAATTGAAACGGCGTCTACGACTAACCGCTGGAATTCGGATTGACATTTCATAACAAAAAAGCTATGTGCAATCAAGAAATATTGGTATACAATTCTTACTCACTGACTCAAACAAACCAAGTAGTCGGGTAGGAATTTTACCATTTTTCATTTTTATAATTATTTGATAGGCGAAATGTTATATTTTCGCTTCTCATAATGTTTTGAAATTTATCCTCTTATTATCATAATTTAGTATTTTATTATCGGAATTTGTACTTTTACTGTTAGAAAATTGCGTTTATTTGTATTTAGTTGAAGAATTTTGTATCGTTTTTGCGAAAATTTCTTACCTTTCTTTCACACTAGACATTAACAATGAACTAAAATATGAAAAGAAAATGTCAGTTAATTATATGTGTATATAATGGATAACCATAACTATTTAACTAAACATATCTATATATCTGTATAAATATGTATAAGCATGGGCAATGGACATATATGAACGTTTACATGCATATAAATTTTCTAAAGAATTAATAAATTTACTTTGTTTCCGACGCTTTTATTACTTCAACCGTTATTATAATGAATACTTAGTATATTAATAAGCATGATAACTATATTTAAAAAGGGAAAATAGAAGTTGGCTCGCTGTGACGTTCTTCGTGATCGAGCCGTAAAGTACACTGAGTCAAACAGTGGTTTCTTCTACAAAGCGGGACGCAGGTTCGATCCCTACCAGAAAGCGCATTTTCGAATACGCACAATTTAATAAATAAAATTGATAATCTATTTGAAGTAATAACGATTTGTGCACATGCAAATTCTTGGATAATTACATATATATATATATATATATATATATATATATATATATATATATGCTAAATGAATATGGGAATATCATATACCGGATGTAACAGAAAAATTGTCCAATGGTTAGATTACGCTTTGCACCGTTGTATCTTAAAAATGATTAAAGATATATTACTGGAATTCTTCGAGGTTTTTATAACACTATTAGACTCTACTTTGAGCAATAAGAATGTATAATTACTCTCTAGGCTTAACAGAAGTATCGTGATGAAATCAATCATAAACGAAAATGACATGTTCATCATTAATTAATCATAGCTAAGGATCGGAAGCTCATGAAGGATTGATATAAAATTCACACACACACACACACACACACATATTGTGTGTATTTAAGCAGCATTTTTTCATTGATGCATGTTTCATTAAATAATATAGACAAGTGTTGTCTATTTATTTTATGTAAATTCTTTTCATATCGTCTGATAACCTTAATAACGTTATCATTAAACGAAGAAAGAAAATCACAATATTGACACATATTTTTTAATTCTATCTAAGCTTTCGGCTTACATAAGCTATTATCAAAGATGACAATTACATTACAATATATTAAACAATACACGGACAAAACAATGATGATAGTCTGTTTCTGTTTACATGGAAGATTTCTAAGCAACGACAAACTCGTGCATACAAAGCTGGAAGCGAAAGTCGCACCGCATCTCATGACGTCACACATGACCACGCGAGAGCGAAAACGAGAAGTATTAAATTTGGAAAGCCGTTTATATAAACCAATGGCTTCTGTTACCAATTATAGGCATTTAAGAATAAAATTAGTAAATACTAATATATCTACAACAGATCCTAGCAAAAAATTTAAGTTAATCATATACTACACTAAATCTTGTATATCCAACTCAATTATTCGCAATAATTCTTCTCTCCCGGTTAGCGATTTGCAAAAAAACAACATAGTTTACAAATTCAAGTGCCCTTTGGGAGATTGTATCTCCAACGAATTAAATAATATTTATGTTGGTCACACCACAAACTCGCTTCCACGACGCTTGACACTACATTTGAATGATAACTCTAACATTTTTAGGCATTTAAAACAACATGCCTGGCCGCATACACAATTCCAGAAAATCCTTGTTGACAACACAACTATACTTAAACAGGAAAACAATAAACAAAAACTAAAAATTCTTGAAGCTATATACATAAAATAGTTGAAACTTAACCTGAAAAAAATAAACTATGAAATCCCCACAAATATTCTCAAATGCCTATAATTGGTAACAGAATATGGAATAAGGATATAAAACTTCAGTTGCCTTATTGATGAAAAACAGATGACACAATTTAGATGCATTATAGGCGCAAGTAAAACTGGGTAATCTAGCATAATGAAACTTGGAATAAGGAAGAGAAATGACAGAAACAAAATGTTAACTTTTCACAAAGATGCGAAATTGTGCATATATTTTTAAATAGAAGTTACTGTAAATGAAGTTCAAAAGGCCAAAGAGAGAAACACAAAATGAAATTAACTTCATGATCGCCGATAAAACTAGTACAGATAAATATGTAGCCATTATAAACAAATTTAATATTGAAATGATCGTAGAATGGTAATTTGCAGAAGCAAGTTTGGCATTATAATTGAAAGAAACAAAAGTATTCCTAGAAAGAAAAAAATATCCTAAATAGGTTCGATAGAACATCAGCTAATTTCAAGTAGAAATCAAGAACATATTCTAGGTTTTGTGGAATGAGGTAAATGACATAGAAAATATGGATAGCAAATTGGTTAACTATAATTAAGGAAGAAGTAAAGATAACCCGGAAAACAAGCGGAAATTGCAGTAACAAATTGAAACGATGTAAAAGAGGATAGATATTGTCTGAAATACTAAGACAGCTAAAATTTAAAATATTGAATTCAGCAAACTAATCAGCAAAAAATGAAACAAAACAAAGGAAGGAAACTTGAAAAGAGTAAAACTATCAAGAAAATGAAGAGCTTAATACATGTTCGTTCCACACAGAGAAAGAGAAACGGACAAGTTAACAAATGTAGGAAGAATAACCAAGGAGCCCTGTGGCAAACTTGTACGTTTCGGAAATAAAAAAAGATACCGCCTACAGTCATTCTGGCAGATAGTAATGATGTTTCTGAAGTAACAACAGATAAAATAATGTTAAATGAGGAAAAAAAAATATAATATATGAAAAACCGTTTATAAGGAGCAGAAGAAGAATTGCACAAAGAATTACCTCAACTATTTACCCAATGCCTACGGAAAAGAAAAGTACCTGAATCTTCAGTCGAGGAATAGTAATTCTACTTTATAAAATATATAAAATATTCTGTCAACTATCAACTCATTACATTACTATCAAATATATACAAATAGCACATGACTATAAAAGTATAGTCAAAATAAAAACAGACTAAGAAATACTCGTAATGAAAGCCAGCTACGCGAACTATGAAAGGCCATTTCTCTCTGTAAAACACGTGGTCTTTAACTTTTGAATGTTGTACTCACAACGAACAGAGTATTAAGCAAAACTACGTAAACGTCATTGAAAATCTATGTAGTAACATTCCTGCAATAATCAACGACACGAAGAGACAGATAAAATATTGTTTGTAAAAAAATTACAGCAGACCTTGAAAGCATCTTCCCCAAAATTAAATGTGACGTGTTGGGGCGTAACATAAACGGAGATTATTTAAACCGTTTACGATTTACTGCAGACATTTTACTAATAGCTGAATGATAGGATGGATTACAAGAAATATTATTGTAATGGGATTAGTTTAGCTAATAGGTAATTAGCATAAAGAGAGCTATATCTATAGCTCACGAGCAACTTTGAGGGAGATACGTAGAACACCTACGGCTACTAAGTTTGATCATCATAACAAAATGGCGTCGCCTGATGAAACTCTGTTCAGCACAGAAGAACCTAAAAACATAAAGATTTGGATAAAATGCTTTCAGGCACGTTCCGGAATAAAGAAGTTACGAGATGACCAAACACCTAGAAGACAGAAAGAAATCACGGATCTATTTTTGTCCACTGCGGGATGCAAATCTATTAGGCAGATTTCGTTAATAACTTACACGGTTGAAATTGAAAACTTGACATTTAAGTAAGTCAAAGAAATAATATTAAGAAATATTCAACCAAGGAAAAGATTGGTCATAGCCGAACAAATCAAATTTTTAGCATTCAAACAGGAAATTAGGGAGCCTATAAGAAAATATCTAAGAAGGTTAAGGAGATACCCGCAGATATTTTGAATTTCATGAACTAGGACAACAAGGAATAAGCACGGAGGAAGAATTACTTCAACTGTGGTTGGTAGAAGGACTAGTACATATCAAGCAGCCTTCATTAATTTTAAAGAAGCTCTATCTAAAAAACTCATGGTCAAGAATTTTTGCCCTAAAAAGGACGTTACATTAACCACAGATGCGAGTGGCCAGTCTGTATCGGCAATTTTATCCTAAGAGGGACATCTCGTGATGCATTTCTCTAGTGCATTCACATCAGCTGAATTGAACTACTCCAATATTGAAAAGGAAGGACATGCGATTGTATGGAGTATGACCGGAGCAAGACAATTTTTGTCAGAAAATAAATTTTTGTTGAGATCCGATCATAAGCTCTTAAACTTTACATTCCGTCCTAGGAAGGAATTTTCGAAAGTTACATCATCCAGAATATTAAAATGGGCTATGAAGTTAATGGCTTTTGATTATGATATAGAATACGTGAAGGGAAACACGATACCACACATAGACACATTGTCCCGAAAGCAATTTGAAAGGGAACAAAACGGGAAAAAAAACATAAGTTGAGGATGAATTTTTGCATTGAGTGGAAACGGATGTGTTGCCCATGAATAGACTAGTCATTGAGACCTTACAAGATCCAATCTTAAGTCGAATTTTGTCTAGAATAAGGAACAATAAATGGTGTTAGCGTTCAAAAGCAGAAATACCATACAAATTAACAGACACGAACTATCAATAGAAAATGGTCTAATGTGTAGTGAGGTACGACCGTGCATGATGTGCATTGTGGGATAACTGCTACACAAAAACGGTTAAAACTGGAAGCGTGGTGGCCGAGACACACCCGAGATGTGAAGAGTTACGTACGCGAATTGCTAAATGTGCCGAAATAAATATTTTCGCCACAATAAGTTACACTCTTGGCCTAAGGAAACAGAGCCATAGTCTAGTGTTCATATGGATCACTCACGAGTTAATGGGTTAGGTTTATGTCTAATACTGGTTGACGCTTTTTCCGCCTGGTCTCAAGTTTTCCGAGTTCAGGATAAAAAGTCTATTACTGTAAAACAAATATTACGCATATTTGCTAGAAATGGAGTAGCAAAAACATTGATAATGCTCCCGAATTCTGTGACGAAAGTCTATGCTCGTGGTTAAGGAAGATTGGCTGTGTCCCATATAAAACATCTCCTTACCACCCTCAATCAAATGAGATTGCTGAATGAAGGGTCCAAACAATGAAGATGGCATTTTCTTCTCAGCAGCGAAAAAATTGAATCTGTCCTACCATGATTATTGCTGAGTTACGGAACAATACCACATGCTGACAGATCAGAGAGCCTGTCTGCATTAATGGGCAGAAAGATTAGAGCTCTATTAACCATATCTTACTCTATTAATGAAAACATATGGTTTAAAAGAAATAAAAAAAAACAACCTGGAAATGGCGAATTTCATAATGCAAAAAGGATATAACATGGCATTAATAGGCAAGAATGGTAAAATTATTGTTGCTCATGCAGACCAGTTAAGAGCTAGCCAAATTTACGAGTAAGTACAAAGTGAAACTGGTTCGAATGACTATGTAGATGAACAAGAAAGCAGGGAAGAGGAATCAATGGACATTGAAAGTTTTCCGGAAGACTCCAAGTTCGCAACATGGGACACTGAGTATAAAAGAACTAGATCAAGGCCCCCCATAACGAGAAATACTCGTGAAACCAGTGAGGGGGTATGTAGAAAAAGCCGTAGAACCACGCATGGTGTGAAACTCAAAAGATTAAGGGAGATGCAATGGAATTGGTTTATCTAATATGCAATTAGCATAAAGAGAGCTATAACTATAGCTCACAGGCAACTTTGAGGGATGTATGAGGAACATCTATGGCTACTAAGTTTGATCATCATAACAATTATATTACCTAAATAGGAAAAGTTACAGAGTAGGTTTTAAAATGGACTGGCATAAAAGAAAAATAATGTCGAAATGTAAATTTCTCAAAAAGATCATAACAATATAAGATCCATTATTTAAAAAATATGTACATTTAAGATATAATAATATTAAATAGAAAAACAGCGACGAAATTAAAAGTGCTATAAAGAAAGTGTGACAAAAATGTAATAAAAATAGAGATATAATGAATAACCATGTTGCCAATATGCTTAGAAAATAGATATTAAGAAAATTGCATGGTCAACAATTCAAATAGATCAGTGGAAAGTGTAATGTTAAGGATAAGGATGACCCAATTTGTCTAAGTCTACTATTCATCTATGTGTTGAATATTGCTGCCACATCTACTCTAGTCCTTGTGATCTGCTGCTTCTGCTATGTATTTAGAGATTTTTGATAAAATACAAAGAAGAATCTGCAATGTTATTGATCTTGATTTGGCATATCGGATTCAGTCACTTTCTCACCGCCGTAACTTAGCTTCCCTGTATTTTACTCTTAATGTTCCCATGGTAATTGTTCTGGTGAGCTTTCCTATTTGGTAACTTTACAATTACTAATACTAGATTGGCGGTAAAGTCTCATTTCTTTTACAGTTGAAATGACGAGATGGAACCGTAGGTTCTATATTAATAGTTCTTCTCGCTTGTGGAATTCTATTCCAGCTTCTTGCTTTCCAGTCAACTTTGATTTCCAAAACTTTAAATGCAATGTCAATTGTTATCTTGTCTTCTTTTTATTGTTCTCGCTACTTAATAATGTTTTTCTTTTTCTCAGCAACCTCTTGCGTCTTAGTGTCTTTATTGCCTTGCTTGAGGGAATTAATAAAAATAAGGGTATCTATCTATCTTTTTTATAGAATCTTTCTAACAATTTCATTTTTACCTATATATATATATATATATATATATATATATATATATATATATATATATATATATATGTGTGTGTGTGTGTGTGTGTGTGTGTGTGTGTATGTCTGTTTGTGTGTGTGTGTGTGTGTCTGATTGAATAAATTACAAACATTATGTCTGCTTATTTTTATCATATTTTCATATTCACGAATATTTTTCCGTATATTACAATTAAAAATATTCCTGAATATGAAAGGATTATGATAAAATAAGCAGACATAAATTTGTAATTTATTCAATCAGATATACCTAAAAGAGAATCTGCTGCCTAAATACGCACACACACACACACACACACACACACACACACACACACACACACACACACACACATATATATATATATGGGAATTTGATTTTTTTACATTGACATGTTTTGTCAATGATCCGGCAACAATTTTGTGACACAAGAACAAAATATACCGAGACGAAGAATGATTTACGTTAAGCGCATTTGTACGCTTGATTTTTAATTTAAGTGCATTGTTAGATAAATTGGATGTTAATTAATTTCAACTTTTTAAAATATTTTCAAAGAGAAAGTAATAACTTATTCGGTTGTCAACCGTTAAAATTTGGTAACTTCTTATTTAAAGCTTTGTAAATGCCTTTAGTAACATGAAGATATTACCATTGGGACATTTAATATCAGAGGACTTGTGAAAAAAGAAAAGCAGGAATTATTGGCTCAGGATGTTGATAGTTATGACAATGATGTATGCTGCCACCAAGAAATCAAAATCAAAGAAGAACTTTATATTAATATCGGTCTTTCAGAGAATTAGCTAATAGCTTTTGAAACGGTACATTTTTATTGAAATGGTTTTGACATTAATGGTAAATGTAAGAGTAACATTCATAGACATTGGAAGGACAACCATAGTATACACATTTAAAACGACATTAAAAAAACTATCATTAAAATTCCATAATTCCTCGCAAAAACTTTCTGAAGACCTTGGGAGGTTTGGAGAGGACTGATAAGAGAAATTTACAAAGTTGCTGTAGATGAGAAATCCCAATGAATTGCAGTGTGCCTTCAAGTCGAAACAGCTTTGATGATGATAAATTCAACTCAATTTTTAATGTTTAAATTCTCCATATTGTTTCAATAGCAATTCGAATAATGAAGATATATTGAAATAGCCCGGTGTTAAGAGACATATGGGGGTCTAAGAATTGGTGTTTAGATGTGAAAGTCACTAAAGTAGGGGTTTACTTGTTTACAGGTGGTTATCTTCGGATAACGTCCTTTATCCGAATTTACACCAATTTATGATCTTTAAAAATATATGCAAAGATAATACAAAGTTATATATTACTGTTAAAAATATATATCTCTCAAAATAAAATATACAATAATATTCAAAAAGTTCATAAGTTCCTACCAGAAAGTTCTCGTGTTGAAAGTCATTAAGTCCTTAGCATATATATATATATATATATATATATATATATATATATATATATAGAGAGAGAGAGAGAGAGAGAGAGAGAGAGAGAGAGAGAAGGCTTTGTTAATGTGCATGTACGTAAATATTTCTTGGAAGTAGTAATTATTTTGACTCTCTGTGGAATTTTTAGGGTGTCCAAATCTTGAGGGTAAGAGACGGCAGATGAAATTCTTTTCAACGGCTGATCTGTTCCGTTTGCCTGCCCGTCACTGTCTGTCTTAACACTTTTTAGGCAATAGAATTCATTCGCGAATTATTCTTGATTTTGATTGGTTCCAGAATTCACTCGTTTGACAATTCCTTTTTCTTTACCTAAATATAGGAATGATAACCTTTGACCTTTTTTTATTTTTTCTTATTTTTTTGTTTTTATTTCTTTATGGCAAATGGTTTGTCAACTTTTAACTATGATTTTTAAATAGTGATCTTTTTCTTTTTCTATCACTACAGACGCGTTCATAATAGTGGGAGTTTCAATGCATCTTCATATTTTATAATTGATGTAAACTTTGTATGAAATCGGCGTTTCCCTGGTCAAAATTATGATCACAAGATTTTGTGGCCCTCAAGTGCATTGGGTGTGTTGTTTGATTTTTTTTTTTTACCACTGATAACTTTGATATAAAACAGTGAATTTGTGCCACTGAAATTTGTGACACACCAACGACGAGATTTATCTTCAGATAAGTTGTGTCATTGATGTTTTCAATTCTCATCAGCAGCCAAACATTTTATAGTTATTCGCTGTTTGAAATTAAAATCGGATCAATTTTTATTCATTGATATTGCCCTTTGACTGCTCAATGTTTTTTTAAAATCTTCTTTCAATTCAAACAGTATGTTGATAAAGCTTTGATGTCTGATTAATTACTCTTTTCATCGACACATTTGCAGTGATACCACATTTATTAATGGAGTTTGTTTTCCTTAATAGAGAAATTTATCACTTCTGCTAATCTTTTAATTATTGTAAAAGTTTTGCTTTTTTCTCCTTACCCAAAGGAAAAACTCTTGGAAGCAGTCGATTTGATGTCTATAGTCATTGTACCAGCATGAACATTTTCAAGCTTGTTTTATTCTTTTTCATACATAAAATCTCTTACTCCATTCCATGCAGGATCATCTTTATTAGGGAAAAGAAATACTGGAATGATATAAATCAGCCTTTTCTAAAGCCTTTTTTTACTCGGCGAATCGTGCCAAATTAGAATAATTTGTAAAAGAGAAAGAAAGAAAAGAAATACACACATGCGCTACCAAAATGTCATATATTTTATTATGAAAGGCAATGTTTTCGCAATAAAATGTTGG
The DNA here is from genome assembly GCA_964036315.1 of Acanthosepion esculentum. Lineage (NCBI taxonomy): Eukaryota > Metazoa > Mollusca > Cephalopoda > Sepiida > Sepiidae > Acanthosepion > Acanthosepion esculentum. Next base: position 56,505,139 of record OZ038503.1, on the reverse strand, counting down.
TAATATTTTGCCTTGGAGGTGGTGGTAGAAGTCAGATTTTATTATGCAAATGAACTAAATCTAACATGAACTTTTAGCAAATACAACAGATATAGGCTACTGATTAACACGATATCCTATATACCCGAATAAATTAATTGATTTTTTTTTATATATTAATATGTAAATTATTTAATATTCTGTGACTTTCAGTCTTTCATGTTTTGATGTTGACTTTTTTTTTTATTGACATTACTTGGAGTAGTTTTTACCGCTTCCCAGAGATCTTTATTGAAAGTGATATGATTCCAACAATTTTCAACTTAATTTCAATATTTCAGCCCCCAAACATCACCCATGCAGGGAATTTCAGAATCTTTTACCTCTATTCTATTTTCTCTCTTGGATCGAAGCTATTTCCTGGGAAAAAGTCGTTTGTTATTTTTTATTTTTTGTCATCTCATGGTTGGCGGAGGGAGGCAGTAATTTTTTTGTTCTGAATATGTTATGCACATTTGACTCACATACGATGTTTTAGTTAAATATCACGACTGAAAAATTTACTGCTCTCCATTATATAACATGAATCTATCTTAAATACTTTTCTTAAGAAATTGTTTGCAAGTAATTTGAAAAATTTCTGAAATGAAAGTAAAATTCCAAAATGTTTGCGTTTTGAAATTATTTATCAGTTATGAATAATATAATTCACATTCATTAGATTTTATTTCTTCAGTTTCATGTTTTTGTATTTTTTATTTAATTTTCTAGCGCATATAAAGATTGCATTGTACATTATATCACTTTCGTTTTCATGAAGTCAAGTTCACCGGCATATAAAAATGACAGCAATCGATAAAAAAAATTGATGAATTCGTCTGATGAAATTTCCTTGATAATAAATTTTAGACTAAAAAACTAGACTGAAATTTCCTTGTTAATAATTTTAGACTAAAAATGCCAACGCATCCAATTCTGAGTCAGCTGAAGTAAAAGCAGCGGTGGCTTTTAACACAAAGAAGAATGTATATAAGTCCACACCTAGGGAAATTTAAAATATAGACAGACTTTGTATCTTTTCTATCTCTCAATCAGTCAATGAGTTTCTCGGTCGATATTTAAATCTCTTTATTTTCCTGTCTTTAATAGGAATAAAACAGATCGATGTCAACATTCAGGAATTTATTGGGCGTTCTGTTTTTAATGAAAAAATTAGATATAGACTGATTTTATGGATTTTTTAAGATTAGGAATGTCAAATTTAATATCGATTTCTTAAAATTTTCTTAAAAGAGGCCATTTTCTTAATTTTAAGAAATTTGTAAACAAAAAAATTATCGATTTTAAAATTCTTTAAAAACATATATTTCTGATACGTTCTTTGAGTAAAATTAGGAAATTTAAAGTTAAATTAATCTGATTTGAAATAAATATTACTTAGCATAGAAGAGTAATATGCAACCATTTATTTAATGATTGGTCCTGCTTTATCATAACTTATCTGAAGCGATAATGAATGGCCGATTGAGTGACGAAGCGATGACAGGTAATGGGTGGTTAGAGTTGATACAAAAAATAAACAAATTAAATACTATAAAATTTTCTTAAATTAATTTCTCTGTAAAGAGACAAAACTCCTAGATCACGTGACCATTTCATTATAATATCACGTTTAGACTTTCATAGATGAAAATAGGAAACAAATTAAGTAAAAAAAATAAGAAATAAAAATTATTTTAAAAACAGAATAGCATAACAAAGTGTATTAATCTTTTTAATTTTGGATTCGTAAATTTCGTTTCCACATAATTACTATATCACATCCAGGAAATAGCCCAATACAGAATTTTACACGATTTAAACTATTATAAATTATTACAAATAAAAGTTTTTAAAAATGAAAAAAATCTTGTAAAAATTCATGATTCATCGGAAAAATTTAATTTCATCAGACAATTATGTCCTTAATATAACTAATCTACAAAAACAATTAAAAGCTTTTCTAATTAAATAATGTCATAGTTTTATTGCATTCATTATTATTCAATTCAGAGCAGATTTGCAGTTAGAATAGTGCAAGTTTGAAAAAAAAAGATTAAGCAATTTAGATTCTTCAAGGAGTCATAGTTTTAACGAATAAAACAATCAGGAAATGGAAAGTTTTTTTTATGAAATTTCATGAAAATAAATAGGTGGGTAACATATTTAAAAAAAAAATTTTTTACCAAAATTTTCTAAAAAAATTTCAAAATAATTTCATTCATTTGTGAATAAATCCTGAAAATTTCATTGAAATCGGACAATTATTTGATTTTTAAATAATTTCCAGATCAATGTGTTTTCAACGGAAAAAAGCGCACAAAAGTCAATGTTATTATTATGCCACCGTGATAACGAAAACAAAAGATTTTAACTAAAATTTCGAACGTTTTAGAAAGGATGAAAAAATTTTAAAAAATAATTCAGAAATACTTTGGTTTTTCATCTTAATAATAACGTAAAAATTTTGACGATAATACTTTATTTTTATTAAGTTTGTGGCCTTTTTCATTACGCTATGCTGTTTTCCAGTGAACAAGTGGAGGTACCTACTCTTAGTCATCGTCCATCGAGCAACCCATTTGTTTCGTTTTCGTTCACAAAACCTTTTAATTTATCTTTTTGTGAAATGAAAGAATTTTCTTCAAATGACAGTAATTCCCGTCTTCTGTTTTTCTTGCTTCTGAAATAAGGAATGCATGAGATTCACATATAATGAAGAAGAAAACAAAATCCGAAAACTAACGAGAATTATGGAGCATTTACATCAAAGTGTTCAGTTCTCTTCACACTAGAGTCAATTCACATTATTGAGTTTTAAGTTATTGAGTTACCTGCCTTGCAAATAGCATTCGAACCTTGACTTTTACTTTGGATTTGCTGTTTGTGGAAAAACCAAAAAGCATTATCCTGTTCAACATCGATGTTGTCAAGTAAATATTTATGAGTTCATCTGTTCTCACATATAAGTAGTAGCTGCAATGGCCAGCGTTAAATAGATTTATAGTTTATCGACTTCTATAAAATAGGCATGTCTTTTCAAGTAAAATGATTTTGTAACGTTTTAAAGTTTCGAATTGTATGATCTTCATATTATGTTAATAATATGGAGATGATACAAGAGGTTGCTTAATATTAAATACTGACTTTCTTTACATTCTCGTTTTTCTTTGCCTTCTTTCTTTCCTAACCTTTCTTCGTCTTCTTTCTTTGTCTCGTTTCACAATGTTTTCGTTTTCCTTTTTACATTGCCAGATTTCTTCTATTTTCATCTATTGATTTTACTTTCTCAGATTGGATCACTCCCTCCCTCTGTCTCTGTCTCTCTCACTCTCTCGTCCTCTTTATAACTATTCTCTCTCTTTGTTTCTTTCCACACATACATGTATATTAGCAATTTTAAGGATTAAGTTGAAGAGCTGTTAATATTCTCATGGAAAATGTCTATTCGCATTTAAACATATATGCATGAATTGCAAAAGAATTTCGTCTGATACAAATCTTTAAAGTTGATTGAATTCAGCTCCAATGGATTTTGAAACGTGCTCGCTAAAAAATAAAATATGCATCTGTTTGCCATGTTTATTTGTGCATACACTTTTATAAATGCAGGCTAAAATGTTGGCAGACGTACTTATTAATTTATCTATTATCAAAGAAACTATGAAAGTAATTACGAAAATATAAGTAATCAATATTTGGATTTGATTTTGTTACTTTATTGTATTAGATAGTTTCGCCAATCCCGAATAGTTAAAGGATTAAGTTAATACCCGAAGTTAAAGTATCGGATGAAATAATGTTTATGTGCGTGGTGAAATCATGTAATCAACATAACACTTCATTATCAACTTTATGATGTTGCAATATTTAATGCAAATGATGAGCTCCTATATGTAATCAAATTCAATATTATGGAAAAATGTTAAAATATTGTTTGAACATGAAGAAATAAGATTTAGTAGTGTAATATTTACATATACACGTGGTTAAATAATATATATATAAACACAGTTTTAAAAATATACAAAGGCATTTTATGTATTTTTCTTGAGGAATACTTTAAGCCAACACTTCGTCAGAAGGAAAACGTTGGCAAGACTTTTGACGGTACAAAGAAATGAACAATTCACACAGTGAAGAAAAGAGAAGGAAAAAAGAAAATGGAGTGTTGAGGAACAACGATTAAAATAAATTTATTGTAAAATGATTTATGAATAAAATATATAATTCCAAGTGAGTATGAAATGGAAAAATTTTACTCTCAGGCCTCCTAAGAAATTGAGGGAGGGGATAAAATGCTTCTTCTATTTGCACAGAGATGGTTGATGTAAAATTAATATGAACCAATCAACGACTCAAATTGGTCAACATGTTCCTGCCAGTATAAGACTAGGTAGTTCGAGTCACTCTTTGAGTGTATTTCAGTCTGCACATGAATCGGTTTTTGGCCAGCACTTATTGATGACCCAGACTCTGCTAATAAATATGTGAACAATTCTTTCAGTTTTGCACAGAGACCGGTCTACTCACCATTTACGTCTCCAGGAAGTAGTCCTTATTAAGTTAAATCAACCGTCTCAGTGCAGATATATTCCCATTTTATACTCACTTGGAACTATATATTTTAGTCGTAAATCATTTTACAATAAATGTATTTTAATCGTTGTTCCATACAAATACATACACACGGAAACAATACATATATGAATGGGAGTAAAACAATGGTCTATTTAATTACATTTTGTTCTATTTGTCCTTTCTTGTATTTCAAATTTTCTGTACTTTCTCAGACATGTTTACGGTATATTTCTCAACTGAAATATATTTTAATTAACATTTTAGAGGGAATTAAAATGTTATGCAAACATTTATCGTACGTTTAAACGCAGGCATACAGAAATGTTTCAACAAATTTTATTAAATAGAATGAACAAGGAATGTTTGCTAATATTTTGGTGACTTTCTCCTCATGTCGAATAAGTCGTTTTATGTCTGGTGGAAACTTGTGAATGAACTTGCCATAATTGTGTGTAATGTTCCGAGTATTTTCAACCATTGTTCCTGGAAAGAAGGTAGAAGTCTAGAGATAGACGGTGGAACATTTATTCTGTTAACAGTCGGGAATTTGAAATGTACTTGGATCTGCATGCTATGGTGGTGATTAAATAGGTGGCTAAAATGACATTACTGTTCAAAAGCATTTAAGTATATGAGCATCGAGATTAAAACAAATTTTATTGATATTCAGATGCTGTCGTTTTGATCTGAAAAGCCACAAAAGTTTTTGTAATGGGACTGGTTTAGGTAATAGGTAATTAGCATAAAGAGAGTTATAACTATAGCTCACGGACAACTTTGAGTTAGTGTACGTAGAATATCTAAAAGCTCCTAAGTTTGATCATTATCATAAAATGGCGTCGCCTGATGAAACTCTGTTCAGCACAGAAGGACTTGAAATGAGAATAAAAGTAGATCAAGACCCCCCATAATGAGAAATACTAGTGAAACCAGTGAGAGTGGGAAGGAATTTAGGAGAAGCCGTAGAGCGTGAAATTCAAAAGATTAAGGGAGATGGGATTGGTTTAGCTAATAGGTAATTAGCATAAAGAGAGCTATAACCATATCTCACAGGCAACTTTCAGTCAGTGTACGTAGAATATCTAAGGCTACTAAGTTGGATCATCATAACAATTTTTAATCATTTTTCAGTGGATTGTTGGAATACCGTTGCATTGTCGACCATAATCTGACATTAATTTAGAAGGGCCACCGTGTAATTTTATTTTAAGTCAGTGGAGAGAAATTCTATCGGGTGCTGATGACTGTTTTTTTTTGGGGGGGGGGTTGACAGAGACAGTTTTCCAAGGCACAAGAGGATTAATAGTTTTTAGAAAGTGTTTTTGTGAAAAAAGTGTTGTTAGTAACCATAATGTTGACGTATGAACACCAAAAATACCATTAAATTATTGTAGATGCACTTCTATTGCATAAAAGAAGAAAAAGCAATAAAATATAAAAAATAACTCTTCTCCACCTCGATGTATTTGTTTTATAATTGTGGATTCTTTCCGTGAAGTTGTTTGAAACGTCCTAACTAATCCTGTCGCAAGAAAAAGAAAGTAATTTGTAGGGTAAGACGAAAAACGCCTGTTCAATTAAGGTTAAAAGTTAGCTCTAATATGGTTAAGCATCACTGTTTCATTGGATCAATAGCCGACAGAGAACTGCCGTGTCGAACCTGCAGTCAATCTTGCTCGATTTTGAAAAAGATATTCTCTTTGGCTTTTTCAATTATAAATTCATCTCGTAAGTGGCAGTGATTTGTTCACAACTTTCCTAAAGTGGCCTTTAAGTAGCTATCTCTGGGAGATGCTGGGAATGACTTCCATACAAGATCGTTGGAGCTTGTGATAATTGATTAATAATACGTAAAATCCAATGAATTACTTCTAACTTTTTTCAAAGTTTGGTATTTATTCCTTATCCAGTTTCAAGTCCCTCTCACTACAACCTTTAGGACGAGACTATACGTGTTATGTCATCAGATAATTCACCTTTGGCAAATTGGCCGAAGTCTATTTTGAAAATTATAACATTATATATCTGTATTAAATAAAACGCTTGCAATAATGATATTGTTACCCCTTATTACTTTCCTCCTTTAGTCCAAATGCTTTTTCCGAACTCACATTTTTCTTTAGCAGTGGTTAATTAATTTTTAAATAATTTATTTAATCTTTAATTAATAACGCGACCCATAATCAGCAGGACAGACGAGTCTGTATTATCTTCCAAATCCTATCAAACAGACGACTTCCACGTAACTTTGAATTTTGTTTTTCGTCAGTTATTAGTTCCCCGGCCCCCAATATTTTCTCCTGTTCTTGCAAACCTTATTTTAAAATTAAGGATTTTAATTTTATTGTATAAACGATATAAACATGAGTTATTTCTGATTTACTTGTAAAATCTAAATTTCCTAAATTGATCTCAGTCAGTTATGTGCTATGCGTGATACATGACTGACGAGGCAGATTTTTTCCCGCAGTAGGTTGCCATTTCTTTCTGCAGTAGACCAGTTCCCGGTCTGTCCTGCTATTTACACATAGCTGGGGGAGAAGAAGAGGATTCATACCTTTCCCACGCACGTAAGTTGATGTAAGGGATTCGACTATAATTCGAACTCGGCTCTCCTCAATTCCTCAATCCGAGCCTATCCATTACTCCACCGTGCCTCCACCTGATCTAGAGGGCCAAATTGATCCTGTGAAGTCAATTTACGGATGTGGGCTGAAAAGGTTATAGGTTGAATATGGAAGGAGTGATGCTAGAGTTGTGAATTCTAGCATGCATTACTTGCAGCTCTTATTAATAACTATATCATTTCTTTCTAGGTAAACTGACATCTGGCTATTCAAAGAAATCTTAAAATGTAACAACTTTTGGAAATGGACAAAATTTGGTGTTATTAATACCTACAGGAAAAAGGACATTTATGCAGGCATGGCTTTTACATTAGAGGATGACGCCCCAGCTTTATCAAGAGTGCAAAATTGGGCAGCTGAATTTAGTAGGTGAAGAGAGAGTCTTGAAGGTGACCCAATGTCTGGATGTCCATCAACTGTCACTACCGTGGAAAACATTGATCATGTTCACCATATGATGATGGAGGACAGGCGATTGACTATAAATCAAATAGCTAATGCTATTAGCATAACCCGTAAGAGAGATGAGAATATTCTGTACAGTGAACTTGGCATGGCGAAGGTTTCTGCTCTGTGGATGCAACGTCTCCTGACACCCGAAAGGTGCATCAGGCTAGTCACATCACGGGAAAATCTGACACTGTTTGGGTTCATCACTTTGATGCAGAGACAAAGAGACAAACTATGAAGTGAGAAGGTGATGGTCTCAGTTTTGGGGATGCAAAAAGCATTGTCTTTATTAATTATCTTCAAAAGGTCTATTAAAACCAAAAGTTCAGGAAAACCGAAGAAAGTGGTCTAGTTTCATCGTGGTCTAGTTTCATCATTTGTCTGCTGTGTGTGACTGTGACTTTGAACTGGTTGATCACACTCCCCAGTTTCCTGATTTGACTATCACCTGTTCCCCAACATGAAAAACATTTGGCTGGGAACCAGTATCACAGTGATGTTAATTTCATATTTGCTGTTGATGACTTTTTTTGACCAACTTTGAACAGTCAGATGTCAGTTTACCTGGTAAGAAACAATACAAAAGAGTTGAAATTAATGTTTGCAAGATTTCACAGCTCTAGCACCACCCCTTTATAGTCAGCCTATGAACCTTTCAGCCCACTCTCGTATTCCGAGTAGTTACTAATTGTATATTTCACTTTTAAAATTTACACTAGTATCACAGTTGTTGTGAAAAAAGAAGAAAATATTTTTATAACAACAATGCTTGCTAGGAAATTAGTTTCTCTGGAAATATTTTGTGAATTATCAGGTATTTACTCTACATTATTGTCCTTTTTTATCTAATTCTGTAACGTTTTTCCTTCTTTCTTTAGCTGTTTGGTTTCCCTTCTTTCCATTCTCTTCTTTTTTCTTTTATAGTACCTCTATTAATTTTTCTCTTTGTACATACTTTGAATTATTCAACTACATTGATTGAATTTATATTTTTATTCAAAAATCTTAGTCGTTACCGTCCTTGATTAGATTATCTTCAATGCATTATATCATGTGACAGCCTATTCGATTAATACAAACGTTGGCGTATTCAGATTGCAACATGATGTCAAGTTATTGAATCTCGAGATTAGTAATTTACTTGACACATCTATTAGAGACAAGAAAAATCTGTGATATTAGTATGCTTTCATATGCATATTCAGTTATGTAAATAATTCAATATGAATCACTGACAAATTCAATGTAGAATAAAGGATAAGACAAACTGATAACACGAAGAAATTATATATAATAGCTCAAAACATCGAAAACCTTTCAGATGTCAGATATTTTTAAAATAGTTTCTATACCAAAGGACCCGAGTGGGATGAATTTACTTAGCTATATATATATATATATATATATATATATATATATATATATGCAGAAATATAGTCTTAAAGTGTGCTATATTTATGGGGTAAAGTGCTCAATATCAGAGATAGAGCGTGTGTAAATATAAAAGTGGACATGGAAGTCAGCACTTAGAGGCGACAGTCTGTTTCATGCTAGTGCATTCGTCAGGCGACTAGTGCTGTTATTTTTCTCGGCTGTTTATATAAGGGTCAGTGGTGCATTATGGGTAGTATATTTTGGCGGTTACTTTTACCGGAAGTCGCTTATTTGTTTATTTATTTATGTCAAATTATTTTGCTTGTTTTTTTGTTTGTTTTTTTATTTTTATTTTTTATCTTATATATTTATTTATTTATTCTTTTATTTTGATCGGTGTTTTTGGTTAACGTAGTAAAAATTTGTTTATATAGCTTATTGTTGGTAGTCTATAATGACCGCCATTTACCGGAAATCGCTTGTTTGCTTATTTATTTGGGTCAAATTGTTTTGCTTATTATTATTATTATTATTTTTATTTGTATAACAGTTATAACTTTCGTCCGTTCTTTTGTTTTGATTTTATTTCGCATATTCTAACAGGTGTGGTTTTGCGATTTGTTTGGAGTAGTTTATTTTGCTTATTTTATTGTTGTTTGTTTATATATTTATTTATTTTTCTATTTTAAGTTACGTAGTAAGAATTTGTTTTCATGTCTACATTTTGAGATTAGCTCGGATCTTTTATTTAATAATTTATTTTGATCTGGGAAGGTAATGATAGCTATTTTTTCCTCCAAGCAAAGTTTGCAAGTTTTTGATAGGTTGTTGTAGGCTGATGATTTTTTCCTTATTTTCCAAGATATTTTTGGTGTGGTGTGTGTTTTGTTTTTTATTTCCCAGATATACTTAGAAAGCATTGTGCTGTTCGCATATTTACTATTTGTGAAAGACATTTTGTGTACATAATTTCTTTGTTTCCATGGTCCTTCGGTTACTCCTATGTATACTTTTTCTTCATTATCTGCTGATTTTGTCGTGGCTTGGTAGATTACGTTGTTTTGTAAACAATTACCGTTTAAGGGACATTCGTTTTTTATTCTGCAGTTGCACGTGGGTTTAATTTGTTCGTGTGGTTTGTTAATAATTTTTCTGTTGTGCTTTTTTATTATTTGTGCCATGTTCTCGGTGCAACTGTAGCTGATTTTTACTGTGTTTTTGTTGAATATTTTGTGTAGTGTGCTTGATTCCGGGAAGTGTTTGTGTAAAAGCTTGAAGAATATTTTTCCTATGTTTGTTTTTACGTTTTTGCTGTACGCTGGGTTGAACCATATGATATTTCTTTTTCTGTTGGTCTTTTTTGTGTTCTGTGGTGAGTATGTGAGTGTTGCTGGGAATCCGCTATCTTTTAGGGCTGTTTCGTAGTCTTTCTTGGCTTTGTTAAATATAGATTCATCGGAAGAATTGTCGGAAAGCCTGCGGTTAATCGATTTAGGTATCTGTTTGATTATAGAAGGCGGGTGGTTGGAGTATATATGTATGTACTGTGGTTTATCATTCGGTTTTCTGTATGGTTTGTGTGTGCCTTTTCTTAGGTTGAAGTTGACATCTAGAAAATCTACTTCGTTTAGGTTAGTTTTTATATCTATCTCGAATCCGTTATTTTTGAAAATTTTAATTATTGCTTTTCTAGTTTTATCTGTCTTTTGTTTGTTGCAGTTTCTTAAGATTATGAGACCGTCATCTCTGTAGAGCCCTGTGTCATTTCTATCTATTATTTTGCTTATTTCGTGTAGTAAGTAAATACCTACAATTTCGCATGTCTGCACCGTCAAAGCTTCCCATTGTAGTGTCAAATATCCCATCTTTCTTTATCCATGCTTCTTCATGGTGAAATAATAATGATTTACGGGAGTGCTTAATGATGTCGATTTCGTTTGGTTTTATTATTATTTGTTCCTGAGCTAAGTTGATGGCCTTATCTAGTGTACGTTCTGTTATGGATGGGTAAAATTCTTTTATGTCTAATTGTAGGAAGTGGCAATTTTGTTTGTTATTTATGCTGTTGAACCAGTCAATGGTTGTTTTTGTGTTTTTCCACTGGTTTACTCCTAACTCCAAAACAAGCAAAATAATTTGACATGAATAAATAAACAAATAAGCGACTTCCGGTAAAAGTAACCGCCAAAATATACTACCCATAATGCACCACTGACCCTTATATAAACAGCCGAGAAAAATAACAGCACTAGTCGCCTGACGATTGCACTAGCATGAAACAGACTGTCGCCTCTAAGTGCTGACTTCCATGTCCACTTTTATATTATATATATATATATATATATATATATATATATATATATATATATATATATATATATATATATATATAGGTAAAAGTCCGTGGGTAAATAATCCAATCCTAATAATATAAAATAATAAAACTCATCCACAAAGATAGCTCAATGTATTTATTACAGAGCATATATAAATAAATTAAATATATTAGAAAATCAAAGATACCCCTTATGAATAGCCATTTCTCCCATTTCTACATCAGTTGAAACCTACTTCTGTGACGACATTTGGAAACTAACTGATTCCTTTGATTTATTAATATACTATGATTGTCGAATTAATAATTCTAATCTTCTTCTCTTCTAAACTTAAGTTACATCTACCCGTAAAATTACTAGGAGTCTGAGTTCAATATGTATTGGGTTATATATATATATATATATATATATATATATATATATATATATACAAGGGTCATTCAATAAATAAGGTGAATTTTTCGGTATAAGGACTTCTAATACAGATAGAAGCTTACTTTTTTTTATTTTTTAACGTAGTCTCCCAGCACTGTCACACACTTTTTCCATCTGTGCACAAGCTTTCGTATTCCCTCAGCGTAAAAATCTATCTGTATTAGAAGTCCTTGTACCGAAAAATTCAACTATATATAGAGAGAGCTCAGTGGTAGAAACTGACTGACACCAAATCTTTCGGGTTTCGGCTCTGGCTTGAGGTATTCGGATGTCTAGTCGCCCTGAGCAGCTGCGAGACAGTACATTCTGTGAATTCTATATGTATACGTAGTACAGGCAAGAAGTTTTGGTTCACTCTGAATTTGTTTAAAAACACCTTAAAATGAGATATTTTTGTATTTTTTTAAGTAAAAGATAAAATTTCAATAACAACAGTGTATTTTTTTTAATTTAACAAAAAATAAGCACTTAACTATAAAAGTTCTCACACAACTGCACCATATTTTGTTTTCGTCAATAAAACCAGCACCTGCCGAAATTGCTGCTTTACAAATTCTTGACATTCTTTCCAACAGTTTTTGAAAAGAAATAGATTGCAGACCTTTCCAAGAATTCTCCAAGCACTAAAAAAATCCTCCTTTTACTCTTTGGGTATTTTTCTCAACCTTTCCAACTCTTTCTCTACTAATTTAATCGGTGAACCGGAGATTGAGATGGCCAACTCATAATTTCCAAAATTCTGTCCCTTTTTTGGTGTCGAGGTAATTTTGACATAATTTACAAGATGGATTTTTTTCCAATTATGCATAAACCATGTTTTTGCAAAATCGAATGATATTGTTCCTTTTCATGACTCCCTTGACCTGGATCAAATCTCTAATCCCCTTTCTCCCTACCCCCTAAATTTGCACCATAACAGTCCCACCACTTAACTGATAGAACCACACATTCATAATTTAGTCTCCTCAATTTCTTCTTACTACCAAAAATTTTAAATTTGGTCTCTGTCCACAATACGTTTTGCCACTCTTTTAATGTCCAGTTCTTTTGCTTTTTTGTCCATAACAGTTTTTTTCTGCTTATTCACCCTCCGTAACAAGGATTTTGGTGGCTATACACTCCTTGAGCCCCACTGAACTAAGTTGATTTTTCCCAATTGAGAGTGACACTGGTTGCTGTTGAGAGGAATTAAGTTCAACTTTAATAAGAAAAAGGTCAAAATAATTATTACTATCGCCTATGGCAATACATACTAGCTAGAAGGAGGCTAAGACTAAAGCATAATGTGGCCTCAAGTTTCATCACCGGAAATACATGCAGACATGCTACAAATACCCTGATATTATGCGACTGTTGATCAGATCGCTACCAAACTATTCGAACTCCATATTATCAGTCGATAGCAGTAACCAGAAATCTGCCCACTCGGTATCCTCATAAAGAAAAGTTGCAAACAATGATCAATCAGATCACCAAAAAGTTAAATCATTATGACCATGGAAGAAAGGACCGGTAAACCATATCCTAAACAGGAAACAAGGAATAATCCTCTACTCCTATTAACCTGTTCGCAGCACAGGAGGCTAGGCGTTTTTATCTAGATACCATTTCTAGGGAGGTTGCCGAATAAGGCTCTAGACTCCTTCCAGGCCAAGGGGGAATTCCTAAATGATTAAAATCTCTCTTGAAATTGAATTGAAGCTGAAGTTGAGTTGAAATCAAAGTAATATTGACATAAATTTAGAACACTTAATCTAATTAAAATTAATAAAAAATTAATAAGTTTAAACACACACGTATGCGCGTGCGCATACTTATATATTTTACACTGGACTTCAAAATAAAGACTTCGTTGTAAAATGGAACACTTATCCTTACTATTATCAAAATGTATGTAGAGTCATAAAGAAAGCAATCGATAAAATTTCTGTTGAAATGATGAATAATAGAAATCACTCAATAAATATGAAAAGAATATGTATATATCTAATAAATAGTATAAATATGCCAAATATATAAATATAAATGAAAAATAATATGGGGAATATCGCCTATACAAGAATCATTAGTCAAAAATAAACAAAACGAAATAAAACGCTTTCCTTACAAATTCTTACAGTTACAAAATAAAGTTACGGAGTCATTGTCATGGATTTCAAGCTCTTCAGTAAAGCTCCCATTTCCGGCATTAACACACTGTCGGGTAGACCACCGAAAACATATGAAGGGTTTAGAGTTTTGCTTCTCTCGAAGGTTTGTGGTTTGGAAGCAACTTGAGTTACTTTTGGTCTTTGCAATACCATATATATATATATATATATATACACTCACACACACATACACATATATATATATTTATATTTATTATGGGAGGCACGTTGGGGTAGTGGATAGCCGCTTGGATATATACATGAACATTTTTTCTCAGAGTTAACTTGTAGAAAAAGTCACTATTTATAAATGTAAAAGATAATAAATAGGAAAACTGTAATAGTTGCCGACGCGTTTCGTTTAATATATTCATTTCGTTTTACCTTGAGAAAGTCCACATCGGACGAAACGCGTCGGCAACTATTACAGTTTTCCTATTGTCTTTTACATTTATATATATATATATATATATATATATATATATATATATATATATATATATATATAAATACCCTATAAATACCCTGACGATCTGCCTAAGTGAAACCTTGGTAGGTTTGTCTGGCTCATTAGGTTTGACTATATATATATATATATATATATATATATATATATAAACACATAAACACACATATAATTTACACTGGATTTTGGGATAAACAGTTCGTTTTTAAATTTGACCTTCCTATCTCTTTACATTCCCTTGCCCATTATATTAACTTTCTTCTAAATATAAGACCCCCCCCCACCAGAAAACTTTTCTAGGTCAATTTATTTTTGCTATTGTTTCATTATTTTTATTATTTTTTTATTTTTTATTTTTATTATTATTTTTTTTATCTTTGTATATCTGTCTCTCTCTATACGTTGATTCCATTTCATAAAATGTAGTCGGTCTGGTGTGATGTTTATAGTTATATTCATCGAAATAAATGTGTTAGCAACTATGGATTTTTAAGATTTTTTTCCTAAATATTATTATTATTATTAATATAATTTGCTCTGTATCATACAATGAACTTTCATATGGACTAAAACTCCTGTTTGGAATAATCCCTACCAATTACAATTTGGTATTATACATATATATATATATATATATATATATGTGTGTGTGTGTGTGTGTGTGTGTGTGTATAATGTATGTATTATATATAATGTATGTAATATTTTTTTCCTTCAACTAATATATAAGGCTCAAATATTGTTCATTTCTTTATGCGTGTGTGTGTGTTGCAATTTGTCTAGAAAAGGAATGGGGAAATATCAGTAATTAAAAAAAATACCTTTTTATTTCTAATTCATAGCTCAATTGGGTCTCTGTTAAATACATACGGAGACCTACCAGCATACACATTGATAATACAAATATAATAGCCTCATCCACATGTAAAAAAGGCTAAAAGTAAGGGAAGCCTTATTAATAAGAAAAAGAAAAAGCCAACACTCAATAATATGAATTATGAACACATCGACAATGTGCCGATCGTGTTTAGAAGATAAACCATTCCTCTAAGTCTAGATGCATACATAAAACAATACATATATTCAGTTAAAAGTAAAAATAAAATCCTCCTTGATAATGGCTAAAGATATAACCGAAAGCGCTCAGACACACGAAACATTTTGACAATTTCTACATAATTTACGTCCAGAAAAGAAGAAAATTATAAGACTACAAGAAAAATTAAGTAAAAAAACTTAACCACAGTATCTTGTCAGTCGTATTTAATGAAACTTGTACAAAGGAGGGATTGCTTATATATATTTCAGAAGCACTCAACTTAGACTTGTGTGTGGAATACATTCCAATGGTATAGACTCACACAACACAGACATCATGTTCCGTTTTATGTTCATAATATTTCATTGTCATGACAATGAACAATTACTAATAGTGAGAAGAGAATTCATGACTTTCCCATCAGAATTACAGTGAACTTGACCTACGGGCAAAAATTCGGATCAGCATGCTTGTTTTGTGGTGATACCAAGTGCGTCAGTTAGTATGTATTTAAATAAAGTAGTCGTGTTTGAAAATACATATTTCGACAGCTGCTGTCTTGTAAACGAATGATTTTATATGGTTCACATATTTCAAAATGCAATAATCAAATATGACAACACCTGTTCACTCAGTATTAAGGTATGTATTTTAAATTGTTCAGTCCAGGTAAGGATAAAAGAATATAAATAATCTTTTTTTAAATTGTCTAAACATACACAAATATTACATTTTCTTACCACCGTTACGTTTTTCTTACTGTGTCTTTTGTCAATGAACAAGCAGCAGGTTATTAAATATAACAAATTACACGCAAAAACTGTCTGGACATTCTTTGGTAAACGATTGTTCTGTGACTAACGACTTCATAGCTTTAATGAATTAAATAAAAAACGAGAACGAATGGTTTGGATTAAAAAACGATAAGTAATTATTATGTTTATTTCTTTTCTTTTGTTTTCCAAATAAATCAATGGAATAATTATGATATTCAGCGTCATTAAATGATTTTTTGTTGGACAAGGCCGTCTAATCCTTTTGACCACGCAGTTTATTTTAGACATATTCGGCAAAGAGCGTATTGTATAATTCCTTTTCTTAAAATTTCTTTTAAAATTGATTCTAATTTTAACTTGTTTTTAAGTAATTGACAACGAGTCAAACAACGTGTAGAAATCATTATATAGTTGTTTATATCATGTAATTTTTAATGATAGCATTTCAGCGCGAGTTCTTTTTGTGTGCGTGTGAGATGATCAGAAAATATTTGAAAATAATCAAGGCCTTATCAAAAGTTAATTGGTAATAGATATAATAATAGTAAGTAAAATGTCCATGATAAAGCAATAATAATAATACCAGTAACAAATAGAAAGATAATAATCATAATACATAATACTGACCATTGAGGCATTATTTGTAATAGAAAAAAAATAAAGGAAAAATAGGCTAATCACGTAAAGAGATGGTTGATGTGCTCGACATATAAGGAATGGTTACTGATTTCGTTCCCCGTGATGAGACTTTGTGATGAAATCAGCCCAAGTAAACCAGGCAAGAGGAATTTTACAATAAAAAGTAATAAATACGTATCATCCTATTTATATTGAAACTGCCGGTCTGGGAAAATGCCTTAGCATGCGTTAAGAATAGTGGAGAGACTTGAGAATTTAATCATTTTTAAAACGATATTAGAAATCTGATGTGAATAAAAACAGTTTCAAATTGTTCAGATAGTGTGCAGGGGCGTACGAAAGCAACCGATATTAAATTATCTTAATATGTATAAAAACACTTGATTCCCTTAAGATTGTGTGCAAATGTATTGAAAATCAAACGATATATAAATCTCACTCTGTTCAGACACTGTGTTGAACTACACAAAAAGAAAGGAAACAACAGAAACAATGTTATAAATCTCCAAGTTAGGTTAACACGTTTTCACACTCTTCAGGTTGTATGTAGAGTCATAAAGAAAGTAATTGATAATATAAACCTCGTCATGTGGAAAGAAAAGTTTTTGACCCTATTCAGATTGTGTATTGTTGATTGTAAGTAATCTATCTAGTTTTAATATTTCCTGCTGGGCTTTTCGAAATCCACAAAACGTCTTGATACTGTTTAAACTAAGTATTGGTTATTACTTGACCATTCGTTATGCACCATTAATACTATTTTAATCCATGTTTGTTGTGTCATCCAGACCCACATTTACCACCTTTTCATTGTCTTGTTTTCTTTCTATTTTTATATTTCTGTCTCTCATTATAATAATAATTTATTATGAATTGCTCTGATATTTCGTATTTTTTAGTCTTTTGCAAAGGTTATCTATTCCTACATCGTTTAGTGCAAAGGTACTTATGTATAAAATTTTCAACTTCATACGGTAGAATAGCCATATTTCTCAACTGAATCAAGAAAGTGATTGATAAGAATATATGGGAATTATTTTCGCAAATTCTTTAACTGAAATAAAAAGACAAAACTACATATGATGCAGAGTCAGAATTTAAGCATATTCAATATTTATTCTAATGTGTGCATATGCTTTATGAAAAGCGCCGTTAAACAAACCATTATACATATTTAAAAATTAAAAAAAACTCCTTTAAATATCGATAGCTGGTATATCGAAAGCATGATTTACTGCAAAATTATAATTAATATTTGTGTTTATAAAATGTTTCACTTAACAATAATTTACGTATAATTATATATTAACTCGAATTCAAAAATAAGGTGGAAATATCATTAACATACATGAACTGACATAAAAAAATATCTTACATTTTTGTCTGATTAGCTAAAACAACTTGATTATTATTTCAATAAAACTCGACCAGTAAATAAACTTTTTACACTTGTCTTATGATTATGCGACAGTAAACACGATCTGATACAATCTACTCCTGTATGGTAAACATAGACAATCTATCATAGATAAAAAGTTATGATTGACAGTTTAAAATTTGACGCAAACATTGATTTAAGTATGCGTATATTAATTTTAGAAATACGTTTCAGTATCAAGACAAAGATTATCTTCCAGGAAGCCCTTTTCGTTGATGACTATATGCTTCTGATCCACGGCAAATCCGGTGTTAAGGTGGTGCGCGACCACTTATCCAGGGTTGCAGAACTGCTTGTCATGATAAATTGTCTTGGAAAAACTATATAATGATCCTTAAACCTGTACCAAATACCAATCACCTGATGTGAACTATCATTATAGATAATACTCAACATGCATATGCCAAGTGATACAATAGCATCTAAGGCAGGGAAATTAATATTCGAATTTGCATGGCAAACCAAATATGAGAGTCTGCCTCTCGACAAAGATGAATGATGCAATGCTACTTCATTTCTCTGAGGATTCCAAGGAATCAGAAACTTTTACATGATGAATCTTTGTTTCATACTCTACCAGAATCGAATCCTTCAGGAATGGAACATGTTATTTACATGGATGTCTGCTGCTGACTAAGATACCTGTTGGATGCCAAGTTAGCATGTGGCAAAAGTTTTACTAAAAACACTACAGAGATTCCATCTAAACCAACTTTTAGTACCGTAAGATCAAACGAAATGAGCGAGAAATCACTTACACTGACGAGCTTATTATGCCGCTGCAATCTTGAGAAAGGTCTGTCTCAAAGATCCATCACTGCAGGAAAACAAAACCACAGATTAGCAAAGGTAATAGTTACAATAACTGGATTTTAGTGCTCGCACTGCTATAGATTCTGCGTTGCTGTAATCGGATTGCGGTACCATTTGACAATTCACAGGGGATCTTTGGATCCAATAGACGGCCTCAGTGCAAAATACTTGTTACAAAGTTAAAGTTAAATTGAATAAGTTTTGATATTCAGAAATGTACATAAGTCCGATATCTATGCGGTCTTCTCTTTTTAATAGGAGAATTTTAAAACGCCTCCAGTTCAAGAGTAAGGCTAGAGAACTGTTCAGTTAAGATTATATTACCATTTTTATTTGTAATTATTGTTGTTGAACTTTCAAAATCAAGAAAAATGCAAATACGAACACATATATATATAAATTATGTATGTCTTGGCAGAATAAAGAATGCTTTTCTTATAGATGAAATATCTTCACTGTCAACAATGCATTTCATTTAGTGTTTATGTGCGCACTTATCTGAAATCTATCTCCTCTCTTTCCCCACTCTCTCTCCTATGTACATATACACCTATACTATCACTTTCAAAAAGATAAAATATTTCTACCGAAAAGAAAAGAAGCAATGATCATTTTCATTTATTCTATTTTAGAATGCATCCAGGTGCTTGATGATTTGGAGTTTGCGTTTAGCAAGATAAAAAAAAAAAAGATCTATTCAACCACCTGAGTATTTCGAACTATCAACCTAGGTGTTGGAAACCGGTATTACAGCACAACACCATGTCTATTATATGCAAAATACAAATTACACGGTAAGTATCTTTCATTTAAAAATCTCTTTAGTTTCTTTCATTCTTTTATTATTAGCAGAAATGTCAATATCTCACCAGTAAAGCACACACACACACACACACAAACACACACACACATATACAATATATATATATATATATATATATATATATATATATATATATATATATATATATATATATATATTAACGGCACGCTTCAGATATGGTACTCAGCAGTCATTTTGTATATAAATTCTTGTGTTGAGAAATTATATCGAAGCTTAATTGATTGTAGTTCAAAGTTATTTTACACACAAACTAATTGTCCAAAATAGACAGTTATTTAGTGTCTATTAAAAAGAATGTGGGACGTCAAAAATCCAAGATGTGTTGTTGCTTCCTCTTCTGAACATAAACTGGCTGTCTTAATTATGGATCACCGAATATATTTTGCCAGGAAACTGTAGATTCGTCTTCCAGGCAGCTTCATATTTTACTTAAAACGGTAGGTGAAGGTATTCCTTGATTTTCCTTTTTACCCCAAAACACAAGGGTTTACTAACCATGAAAGAATTTTAGAAAAAGAAAAATTATTAAGGAGAAAGAATAATAAAAGAACGGGTATCAAGGAGATAGAAGATGGCGATTGGTATTGCATTTAAATTTTTGAACATCAAAGTTAATTGGAAAACAAGAAGACAGAAGTGAGTTCCACAATGAAACTGTTTTAATAAAACTTCCGGTTACATCCAGCAATTCCATTTGTAAAAGGATGCGATCTAGCTGCCAATTTAGTACTGCAATTAAATTCGTAAATTCTAGTATTCCATAGCACAATTACGATGGAAATATTTATAAAAAAAGACACAGAAATGCTAAATTACGACGGCGGGAGAGTGACTTAAATGGAGATGCCAAATCAGGACCTAGGACAACTTTTATTTCTGGATTAGAAAGATTTAATCAAATCAAAAATTCGTCCAGAAATGCCATGATCCTTTAACATGTAAGAAGACCAACATTCCAAACCATGTCAAATGCCATCGTTATATCTCAAGACACAGCCACACCCTTTATTATTCTTATCTAAAGATTGACAGACACTTTTAGCAATAACCGTTAACATCAACAGGTGACCTAGAGAAGCGAAAGCCATATTTGTTTGAAAGAAGATCGCACGGAGAGATGCTTAACCAATTTTGAGTTGATTATAGAGTTTAGTACTTTGCCAAAAACAGGTAGAAACTAATTGGCCGATAGTTAGAAACAACAGAGGTTGGCCTAAGTTCTTAAAAACAGGAACTACAGAAGAAAAGAATTTCCACCAAGCATGAAAACAAGAAGCAGCAAGGCATTTATTGTAGGGTTTACAGAGAACATGAGCCATTTCTAGAGCACATTTTCTTAGGACTATTGCATAGATACCATCAAGTCCGCAAGTAAGTGTGAATGCAGTTTCACGTGGCCAAAGACGCATTCCAAAAGCTAGTCAGAGTATTATGAGACAGGAGGATTTCTTTGGTAACAAAGAAAAGAGTACTGAACTGCTACGTGATATCTGTCCTCTTTTACGGCAGCGAATGTTAGACGGTCTCCTCAAAGATGAAGAAGAGCCTCGAGACAACGGAGGTATAGTTCTACAGAAGGATCCTAAGTATACCATGAGAAGAAGTTTTGGAGAGGATGCAAACAAGGAGGAAGGTTATAATTAACATCAGGAAGAAGCAGCTGGAATTTCTGGGACACGTAATGAGAAAGGGAGGCTTGGAGAATCTGGTACTCACAGGGAGGATAGAGGAAAAGCAACGCGTGACATACCTAGCGGATGACGGAACAGAGTTTGGGAGAAGTAGCAAAAGGACAAAACATATTGAGAGCTACTTGAGATAGGGGGGGAGTGGAGAGCCATGATCACCTACGTCTTGAAGGGATGCGGCACATAAAAGAAGAATATTTTGTTTCCTGAACCAATTTCTTAATTTGTTTGTATTATATTTTAGTTTTTTGTCTTATTTCCTTTTCTCAAGCTGAATTTGCCTTCACCTCGAACAAAATTTATTAAAATTTCTTATCATCTATTATTCATTTTCTAATTTATATTTTTGCTTTATTTTTCAGGTCATGTGGACCAATATTCAAAATATTTTTCGCTCGGTGTCAGTTTAGGTGATTTTCAATCAAATCTGTTATCTGGAATGGGACATCTGAAGAAAAACGAAATTTCCTCAATAGCTTCGAGAATTATTAACGCTACAAAACGTCATTAGAACAGAAAACAGGAGAGGAATTCAAAATATAAAAATAAATTTACCACATACAAACAGACTCACCCACAACCACCCCCACATACACACACTCACACACACACATATGTATATAGTGAAAAACAGATACGTCCATGAAAATCGAAAGTAAAGAAAAAGAAGAAACAACTGGCCCAAATTACCTATTATCCTATTTAGCTAACTTTATCAAGTAAGATAGGATGAGACGCAAAGTCATATGTATTACTCTAGTGTGTAACATTGTGTGATAGAAGTATGTACGCACATATATATATATCAATGAAAATAAAAACATCTGCATATATGTATATCTGCGATAAAATTTTTGTTATATAAAAGCTAACATGGTTTAAGTATATTACGTCCGCATGTAAACTGACTGTTGTACAGAAAGAAACGAAACAAAAAAGAGAAGACAAAAATAGAAATTCGTTAGAATTAAAATGATCAAAATGGCCCTTGGGCGTTGTTTTAATAAACGTATTTTCAGCTGGAAGGTGGCTGTGTCCTTTACTTGTCTTCTCACCATTTATTTTTTCTTGTACCAGAATGTCAACTCCGTATTCGGTGAGCCTCTTCTCTTTCGCTCCCTTATGGAGGCGATCAACAAGAATTCCCCGTTCGACCGGACGACTTATCATCACGGTACACGAGTCGTGTTGAGTATGGACGGAAACACCACACTACACAGTCAGCACGTGGCGTTGTCGCCCAACTCAACCCACCTTTCCAGTTCCAACAATGTTTTAATAGCCGGCGGCAAAGTGTTATCTTCCTTAAAGTCGGCGCTGCAAGCCACAGACCAAAGGATTAGGATAACAAATAACAGTAGCAATAATATTAAATGTAGTAGTAATAATAGTTGTAGTAGTAATAGTAGTGACAAAACACAAGAAAATAAAGACCGTTACAATGATTCTAATGTTATCAACTCAAAAGATGTCGAAAATTCCACGTCGGAACCTAAAGTCGATATAAAAGATATAAATAATCTCCAAGAGTACCATCGGCTTTTAACACTGAATAGAACCTTGCCCCTTCTGACTTTGTTTACGACGTGGAAGTCGGCTAAAAGCAAATATATTGCCTACAACAACACTGTTAAAAATTGGATGAAACTCCTACCATATGTTTCTTCGCCGGTGGTCTTTACGCACGATAAATTTTTGTCGGAGCAGTGTACGGCCGAAGGCTGGTACGCCTTACCTATTGGCCGTACCGCAGCCGGCGGCGCTCCCGTCCTTAAAGACATGTTCAGGGAGGTGATGACTCGATTCCAGTCCCTGTTCTATGCCTTTTCCAACGCTGACATTCTCTATGACAATAGCCTCATCCAAACTCTGTTTGCTACCGCGAAGACGCAAGATCTCAACAAGCCCATTTTGATGGTAGGGATCCGTACCAATGTGCAAAACGTGATGCCGCATGAGGTGATCACGTGGGACGCGATGAAGAGCACGGCCAAGCGCCGGGGCAAATTGTTTCTGCGCAACGCCGAGGACTACTTTATCACGTCTTTCAGTTACCCGTGGCATTCTATACCGGACGTAGTCATTGGCCGAAGGGCCTACGACAACTGGCTGGTGTTGAACGCGCGCAAAAAGAAGCATTTACTCATCGAGATCTCGGACACAGTCCTTGCTCTCCACCAGACCACAAAGGCCGGAAATTTCGAAGGTCACCGTCACCGTGATGGCAACTATAACCTCAGACTATTGACCCGACTCTACGGCAAGATTCAGTACGGGGCTGGATCGACAATATGCGCTCCTATGAAATCTAACCGAGGATTAAATAAAACGGTGATCTTCACACGACGGATCAAGCTTATGAAATTATGCTATCCAATATGAATACAAATGTAATATTGCCATTATTATTATTATTATAATTATTATTATTATTATTACAATGTTACGATTGTGAAATTTGTTTTCTTTAGATTTTTTCTGTGGGAATAAATAAAAATTGAATAGGGTTATTTTTTTTACAAAGAGAGAATCTGTATAAAATATTGGACAAATAAACCCGGAACACTTTTTTAAATATATGAACTGAAATGTTAAAAAAAAACAAAAAAAAACAAAACAAAAACAAACGATATCTGAAGGGAAAATTATATTGTGCACTTATATGTGTGTATGTGTATTTAATATATATATATATATATATATATATATATATATATATATATATATATATATATATATATCAGCATACGTGCATGCGTCTGTACATATATGTGAATATATAGGCACAAAACATACGCATACACATATACACATATATAATGACTTTAAATGGTTGAAATGGGGTCAAATTTTCCGAAATTTATATTATGCAATATAATAATATTAAAAAGAAAAAATATAATGACCAATCTAACATTAAATATCTTATTTGACGCCTTCTACTGCTTATTTTATTTCCTATTCTATATTTCCTTTCTCTCTCTCTCTCTCTATTCTCTCTCTCTCTCATTCATATATATATATATATATATATATATATATATATATATATATATATATATATATATCACAGATTTCAAGAAATGTTTTTATGAAAAGGTGCCGTATTATCGAGTGTTTCCTTCGACATAGTCTCCTTGACAATTTCTTTGGTGATCTCATCGATGAAATTGATCACAAAGCATAACATCAAAAGTGCGTGCTATATTCAATTATCGCATACTTTTCACTCACTTTAGGGTAACACTTGGTAAGAAATCTCTTGATTATCTGTAGCTATTAAAAAATTCTCATAAATATAAGCATAAAACAATTATTCAAGAAAATTCCTATCGCTAATCATCACTTTCTATGTACATTCGACATCATCGATTCCTTTGCGATAAATTAATGTTGATTTCAAATCTTCACTGTTTGCTGAGTAGATTTGATATTGTTATCATTTTAGAAGCCTTGATCATTCAGCAAGATCTACAAGAAATATATGTGGGGGTGATCGTAGCTAACAAAGTCAAGTAGTTAGCACCAGAGCGGCAGAATTTGTCACACTATAATATATTTTCATACAGCATTCGTGGGTTGCGCCGTAGGCAGATTTTACACATCTGTGAGCATCTTTCGGCAATTAGCTATACTTCTCAGCTGTATGCAAATGATTTAAGTAGTGATAATCGTGCTTGGCTGGCGTAGTTTCTTGTAAACAATGACTCACGCTGACTACTTTCAACAAATAAAATGATTTTATGTAATTCGAGCTTTGACAGGACTACGGTAGTGGAACATTTATCTGTGCAGATTTGTTTACCTGTTAAACTAATGTTCGCCTCCTTACACTGCAGAGAAATCAAAGTTGTTTACGCGTTCAAACAACGACCTCGCTTATCATCTATCAGCAAATGCACTACCCAGTTTACATAACATAAACGGTTACTCAACTGTGGACTGACTTTCACAACCTTGCGCAATACATCCTGATTTACTTCCAATGGCTGTCGTTTAGCCTTGTCCAATTGCTTTCGATTTTAATGAATCATAAACTTTTGGGAAGACAATACTTCCATCTCTGAATATCTGGCTGATTTTGATTCAGGTAAACTGAGGCCCAGAGTTGACACATTTCGGTTGTTTATGAAAGTTATTTTGGGGGAAAATTCTTTGAAGAGAGGGAAACTAATGATTTTGAAGACCGTGAACTATGAATAAAATGTTTGCGTGCAACTACTAGAATTTATTCTAATGTTTAGTAAATTTCTTCCCAACTTTACATACATGCATACAAACATGCATATATATATATATATATATATATATATATATATATATATATATATATATATATATATATATATATAGGCAATTAAGCTGCAAGTATTAATCCAAACAAGTTTGAGTAAAAAAACCGGCATAATTTGTCTGTATTTTTTATGGTATTTTTTTTCCAATTCTCCGATACGGTGTTGGGTATTGAACTAGAAGTTGTGGATAAACTGCCCGAAGTTCATATTTTGTACAAGTACTATCGACTTTCGCAGTCATTATCAAGAATCAATGTAATGTCTGTGTTTCTAACTACCACGCAGATACCGAAACTTAATCAAACTTGTTTGTATATATATATATATATATATATATATATATATATATATATATATATATGTATTTGGGCAGTAATCCCTCTTTTATACAAGTTTCATTAAATAGGACTGACAAGGTACAGCAATGAATTTTTAATACAATTTTTCTTGTGTTCGTATGTTTTCTTTTCTAGTCAAATGTTCAATATGTCCGAGCGCTTTCGGCTATTCTTTTAGCCTTAGTAATGGCTAATAAAATAGCCGAAAGCGCCCGGATATGCAGAACATTTGCAGTTTTTTACGCACTTTATACGAACACAAAATTTGAATAAAAAATCCATCGCAGTCGTCTTTAATGAATATATATATATATATATATATATATATATATATATATATATATATATATAAAGCGTTAAAATCCCTCTCATATATATATATATATATATATATATATATATATATATATATATATATATATATATATAATTTTTAGATTTATTTGTCTGTATGTTTTATTGTTTCCTAACTCTCAATTTCTCTCATGAACACATCTGCGCACTTAATCACACATATAACAGATTCTGATTCTTTATCATTCCAACTATATATATGACTTTGATTTTCTTCATTCTTTTCTCTCTGGATCTTACTCTATGATTTTGTGAACTTTAGTTCTCCATGTAACATTTCACTCGTCTTCTCTTTCTTTCCTTCCCTCATTCAGTTTTTAACATCCAGATTGGTTTTATCAAGAAAAATAATATTTATTTCATAAAATTAAATAAAGACAATTAAATGTTGCTCCAGGGCGAAAACAACCAGCTGTATCCAGAAAAGGTTAAAGGCAAAAATGAATTTATCACTTACCTCCACTCCGAATGTTACTTTGTTTACGCCAATGAAAATGCAATAGCACATGTGACCTCCACTACTAGACTGACGCGCATTAAAACAGGTATTGATAGCATATTTACATACAAACAATTTTTATTTTCAAGTAATAAA
Source organism: Acanthosepion esculentum (assembly GCA_964036315.1). Classification (NCBI taxonomy): domain Eukaryota; kingdom Metazoa; phylum Mollusca; class Cephalopoda; order Sepiida; family Sepiidae; genus Acanthosepion; species Acanthosepion esculentum. The sequence goes on along the minus strand of OZ038503.1, from coordinate 56,477,883 downwards.
CTTCAACAATTTTATTAAATATTCATTTACTTTCTTTTTGTCTGTCGTGCATTGCCCTGGTTGTGCACTATTTGCTCAGTATTCTAATGAATTAAGAAAAGAAATAATTTGAATATGTCCTGTGAGAGACGAATTCTCCAAGCCCTCTTTGTCTTTTATGTGACCTAAAATATTCAACTCTTTCGGATTCTATATATGTACCTTTATATATATATATATATATATATATATATACACACACACACACACACACATATATATATATATATATATACATATATATATATATGCATATACAATGAAATGAACTGTCCGACAATTATTTAATATATTTTCTGTTTATACGTTGTTTTTAATAGATACAATTCAAATAAATACACTGTTTTTTAATATATATATATATATATATATATATATATATATATATATATATATATATATATATATATATATATATATAAAGGTAAAAGTCCGTGGGTAAATAATCCAATCCTAATAATATAAAATATTAAAACTCATCGACAAAGATAGTTTAATGTATTTATTACAGAGCATATATAAATAAATTAAATATATTAGAAAATCAAAGATACTCCATATGAATAGCCATTTCTCCCATTTCTACATCAGTTGAAACCTACTTCTGTGACGACATTTGGAAATTAACTCATTCCTTTGATTTATTAATATACTATGATTGTCGAATTAATAATTCTAATCTTCTTCTCTTCTAACCATAAGTTACACCTACCCTTAAAATTACTAGGAGTCTGAGTTCAATAAGCATTTGGTTATTTTCTTTAATTTTTTTAAATTTATTTATTACCTTTTAATTTTAAATTTATTTATTTATTATTTTTTGTTTTTTATATGTTTATATTCTATTATTTATTTTAATATTTTATTTAATTTATAGTTTTTATATTTTACTTTAGGTTTAATATTTAATACTCATATTTAACATTAAATTACTTTTTAATAGTTTTTTATTAATTTAGTTTTATGTTTATTAGTTAATTTATATTTACATTTATTAAAGGTTTTTTAATTCATATTTAGTAATTAATTTATATTTCACTTAAGTATGGTTGTTAATTTATTTATTTATTTATTTACTAGATAATTATTATGACCTATTAACTTATATTTAATACATAATAATTTTTATTAAATTTACTTAATAACTTTTCTTTATTATTTCATTAATTAATTATTATTTTAAAAATCTTATTATATTATATTATAAATATTATTATATTAGATGTTACCTTTTAATTACCCTTTCTTTAAAATTAAAAAAAAAATTATAAAAACCTTTTCTATTTTTTAAAGATTGAATTTCCTTACGTAATTTTTACTTATTGAAACCAGATATTAATATTTTAAAATAAAGGTTATTTTAATTTCCAACCCTTCTTAGCACACCATAAAACTGTGTTTAAGCTTTTGTCTAGATGATTTGCTGCGTCTCTAGTTGTTTCATTCTTTCTTCCCTTCCGTTATTTCTCCCTCTTTGTTTTGTCTTTTTTCTCTTTCGTTTTCATTTATTTTTTTCTCTTACTTTGTCAGCTTTCCCTTTCTCTTCCTTCCTGCTTCTTTAAAGTTAAAAACCTTTTAAACTACACTTTTATTTTATCTCAAAACCTCTTGGTGTTGACAAACCTTACAAGGTTTATTCTTGCGGGGAGAAATGGTTATTCATATGGGGTATCTTTGAATTTCTATATGTAATTTTTATATATATATATATATATATATATATAAGGGTCGGCCAAAGAGTAATCCCTCTTATTTAATTTTTTTTTAAATTTCACTTTTTTAAGCTATAAAATATAAAGCATCTAATAGCTGAAGAGAGATATTTGTGGACATACTTTCTCTTTTCTCAATCCTCTTTAAAAATAGAAAACAAAGTGCTGTTGTAGAATTTCTATTTTTGGGAGGAGAAATTGCTGCAAACAGTAACTTTAGTGAATGTTTGTGGAAAAGCTGCAACAGATATAAACACAGTTAGGATATGAGTCAATACGGGTAGACAGAAATGCGACTTTAGTTTAGGTCCATCCGTGGTGAACCAGCTGCCGCTGTGAAAGATAATAATGTCAAATAGGTTGATCTCATTATTGTTGACCAAATAATCTCTATTGCAAACCTCAGTGAAAGCCTTCAGTTTAGTGCAGTCTCTTCACTAACCAAGTGCAAATTATTTTGGTCCACATAATGCTAATAAATTTCACGAAGAAAATTAATCTCAGCAATTTCAGTTCGCATGACTAACCAACTTATAACATAATAGTTGTGAACTTGAAACTCACCAGTCGTTCATATGGTTGGCCCCATTAATTAGGCGCTCAAAGGATATCAATTCTCCAAAGATAATGCGGGGAAAGCGGCAGTTTGCAAGATAGCTAAGATGGCAGCCAAGAAGGTACTACGAGCTGGGAACGCACATCCTCACTTTAGGATGGAATACCACAATCGAGAAGGAAAGAATCTATGATGAGAAATAGATTTAGAAACTTTTGAGCTTTTTGTATATTTCTACTATTAAATCTATTGAAATTAAAGAAATACCCTCGTAAATGATCATATGTATCAACATATAAAATCAGATGCAGGAGAATAGAAGTATATACGCTAGTTTATGAATGTGTGTGTGTGTGTGTGTGTGTGTGTGTGTGTGTGTGTGTGTGTGTGTGTGTGTGTGTGTGTGTGTGTGTGTGTGTTTCATTAAAGACAACAGACAAAGTATTGCGATTAATCTTTTTATTTAATTTTTCTTGTGTACGAAGAAGTGTTTTCTTTTCTGGACACAGAGTGTGTAGAAATTGTGCAAATGTTCTGTAATTCCGAGCACTTTCAGCTATACTTTTAGCCATTATCAAGTATGATTTTTGCTTTTTAACTGGGTGTAAAGAACAGTGTTCCTGATCAAACTGAACTCATAAATAATTACATCAGTCACACTACTACATGCCTATCCAGACGCCTTACGTTATACTTATCAGACCACAGCTCCATTAGAATCTATTTAAACACACACACACACAAACTTACCGGACTCCATCAGAAACATACTGGTAGAAAATACAAGCATAATAACCTCATCCACATATAAAAAATAATGGGAGACTTAATAATGAAAAAGAAAAACCAACACTCAATAAATATTAACTACAAACACGGACACAATGTGCTTACTGTGTTCGCCAAATAAAACATCTCTATAACTCAAGATATATACACACAACCCATGCACCCAGTAATGGAATCAATTTCAAGTCATTCAATGTGATGTCATACAAACGGTCAAATTGAAACTTTTGTGTTTATGTGTGTCTGTGTGTGTGTTTATTTTAAAAAACGAAACAAAACACACTTAGTTCCATCAAACGTGAGAACGGCGGAATTAAAAACCAGTTGCGTTACTACACACAGAACAATCCTTGAAAACGAATGGAACAAAATTCGAAAGTACTCGGAAGAAAAAATAATATAAAATAAAAGTTAATATGAATTTCGGCAAATTAACCGATAACAGAAAACCTATTCGGAAATTTCAAAGATTTTAAAAAAAATTTGATAGACAGCACTTGTCCATATTATTTAACAGAACATGTTTGGGAGAATTATTGCTGCCGAAATAACCTTATTTAAACTTTATATATATATATATATATATATATATATATATATATATATATATATATATATATATATATATTAGAAGCATGTAAAATGAAAAGCGCACACACACATCAAATGTAGTACAGACTATTTTGTGTAAACTATGTAAGCGACTACGTCGAAGGAGACGTTGGAAATGCGTTAAGTATATTTTCCGTCGTCAGATCTGAAGTTTCAAGTATCATATACGAATAGACACATGCACGATGGAGTGTTTGTGCATGTGAAGAAAGAGTGACGAGGACAGATATAGATATATGCTGACGACGCAGATACTAATGTATCATTTTGTCCTTCCCGATGAAACTATTACTTTAGCGAATAAACTGAATTCACCTGAAAAAAAAAGACAAATGAAAAGTGATGAATTTTGTCACACTACATTTATTGCATATTTTACCTTTTATTAGAAAAAAAAATCAATCAACGTTTGTACATTAACCCCATAGTAAATCATATGAGAAATTGCGCGCTGGAATTGATATGCGGTTCAGATAGGAATCATTTTTGGAACATTAATGGCACAGTCTCTGCTGTATGGCAACAGTCAGGTGATTTGGGATCTTATAATATCTATAATAAATCAGTTGTTTTTTCAGTGAACCTCACGATTTAATTTTTTTAGATGTTACTGAATTGGAGGCAATTTATGATACATTCAAGAGAAATAATACTTCTTTACAAGGTGTCGCACACACGCACACACAGGAGTGTGTGTATTTGCGCATATATAGGAATGTGCATCTTTATACGTCGCCCAACATTGTTATTAGCTGAATTTGTATGTAAATAGATTCAATTTATATTGTGATTACTGGAAAATCGATGGATTAAGTCGATTGACATGGAAGGAGATTGTGCTGGAAAATCAATGTTTTTCGTCATTAGGCTTTGACAATCGTATATCTTAAAAAGACATTTTAACATAGACATGACGTGTCAGTTTGGCAATCTCTGTCTCTATATATATATATATATATATATATATATATATATATATATATATATATATATATATATATATATATATATTCTGTTTATGCGTTATTTTTATAGATACAAATACTTAAGTAAATGCTGTTTATAATAAACAATATTAACAGCCTGAATGTCAGAGAAATTTCATAGGAAATATGTGTCCTCCGACAGGAATCGAATCTGTATCCTACACGGAACCGTCATATAGCCTGACGTGCTATACTATTTAGCTACAGAGGAAGCGTCTGGTGGGCTAAATGGTATAGCATGTATTAACAATCCAGTAAAAGTAAGAGATAAACAAAGTCGTGAGAAAATTGATGACTTTTAGGGAATATACGCATTAGAGTTATTTGGTTTGAATTTAATTTGTTAAATTTAATAGGACATCTGTGATGAAAAAGAACGGATTAGCTACTGTGATCTTTTAAAATATTTCATTGATCATTTAAAACCAATTTGATTCTTACTTTATACTAGAAATTAATCCAAAAAGTTACTTGATGAAACTAAAAGAAACAAACAAGAACGTATCTTGAACGATCTTTTATTATGCAAATTAAAATGTGATAGATTTGTCATTAAGAGGTTTTCATGCTTTTAGTGATTCAGTTATTGAATTTAAAAGATGTGCTCACTTCTCTTGTCGGATCTCCATTTACGTTGTATACAAATCACAAAACAAATCTTTTCTGAATTGTACGAGCAATTTAAATGAAATTCTCAGTATTGCTGCCGTAAAATGTTACGTGACTGAAATATTTATGTATTTCCTTTCAATTCAAGCAATCCATGTTCGAGGATAAGTATATAAACAACAGGATTAAGATTGCTGATTTCTCGGCAGAGAGTCACTTCGTATTTGGAAGACTGGCGTCACCTGCCTACTCCCATTTCACCTTGTACTATACTAAATCAGGCATCAATATTGTCTCATTATTCTCCGTTCGAATCGAATATGAATACGCCCCTGCTCATCTGGTAATCCTCAACTCTTCACGAGCAAATTTGCCAATTCCACCACCATCCTCATCCAGAGAGAGAGAGAGAGAGAGAGAGAAGGGGGAGCTCAAATGAATTACCCTTAACAATATGCTAATGGTCACTTCCAGCTTATCAGTATTGTCTATGATTTTATGCAGGATCAATGTTTTGTGACGTTTGAGATTCTGCAGATTTGAAAATCATAAGTTTTACTACTGTTTTATGAGTCGATCCTGGACACGACTTTCATTAAATCACTGACATTCTTGAAGGAGATGCTCCAGAAATCGGTTGAGTATTACATTTCGAATTGAATAGTCTTATCTTAGCCAGTATCATCTGATTAAACTCAGAGAGAAAGTCAACAGCACTAGTTTGAGAGAAATACCACAATAAAAATGAAAGTCTTTTGCAAAGTAGATCATTTGGAATACCACTAATAAATCTATAAAAACGCTTAATTAGTCTTCTTAATTCATAATTTTCTGTTTTATTCCTAGTGATTAATATTAATCAATACAATAAACACTATAAATGATAATGATCCTATCAATAATCGATAGCTGTAATATTTACATCAAATGTACGAGGCAAGAATGATGAGATTTCGTTCTCTTTAGGTGTTATTATTTCAACCTTCGGAAATTCTCTTGACGATGAATATTATTTACAAGTTAATACTTATGAATACTACCCAAGAGGCAAATATATAGTCTTGTGTTTCGTGACAGTGGAGATTACGGTAATCCGTATTTATCTACTATCCTTGTAAATTCTAAACCTTTTTACTATCTCAGGGGATACAATCAACAGGAATGACGAAATCCAAAGCTCTACCCAAATGCCCAACTTATTATTTTTCAGATAAACTGACATAAAATATAAACGTGTCAACCTTTCAGAAATTAATATGTACTGTGGGTGATTTGCAGGAGACTGGTTTAACTTTTGAATATAATTTATTTTAACCGAGTTAATAGACTTGTATATTAATAATTTATTTAATATGTATCTGGCAGTAATCACTTGTCGAATTCAACGCAGCTGTAGTCTGAAACATTTCAGTTCTTTTTCAATTACTGTATAAGCTTAAAAGGTCAAGTGTTACAAAATTTCACTTTCTTGCTTGAGAAGTTTCGTATTGGGTAAACCTTTTGGATGCTTTCTTAATTTCAAACTCTCTTTCACTTCTAGACGAAATATATTTTCTTTTCTTTCTTTACACCTAAGTAAAAGTAAACCCTGAAAAGGATAATCGATTTTGTCTAATTCCGTTTTCTTTTTCACTCTTTTCGCTTACTGCTCCATTTTCCCCTCCACAAATGCGATGTTTACTCTTCAATCGGTTTTATTTACGCTTTGTTACAATGGTACTCGATATATTCGTTCTTGGCTACAAGGATTACAGATTTCATTTTTTATTTTCAGGTGTTCTTTGCATAATCACATCTAGAGTCGTTTGTTTGCATTATTTGTATGTCTTTCTCTCGAATGCCAGCTGATCCATCAATTTCAGTTCCTCTTTAATCCAGCATAAAACAAAGAACGATCCCGTCTCCCTCGCTATGGATCCTGATTAACATTTATTTAACCACTTTCGGTTCTTTTGTCTTCCAATATTTTTCTTATCTTCCTGAGATACTCATTTCTTACGTTTTCTCTCATTTCCTCCTGCTTTATAGCATTTCATTCGTTTTGCAGTACTTTATGATTATGATTCTTTTCTTTTCGGACAGTTTCATTTCACCTGCTGCCACGGATCTTCCCGTGTATTTTGCTATTACTTCCATATCCGATACTTCATTTTAATGTCATCGATGTAGTACTTATTTTCATCAAGATTTCCAGTTGTTTGTTCTTTGTTCTTCGTGAACAATTTCAAAGTCATTCAAATTTCATTGCTTCACGATATGCAGGAATAATTAATCATCAGTACACAAAAGGCTTCGCTACTAGACCATTTTGCCGTATTTGTTCTTAGACCGAAAATTGTAACTTTGCCGTCCAAATCTTTTTAGGGGTAGTTTTCATTTCCCCATATATTGTAGCAAGTTTGAGGCAATCCCATTTCATCATTTCTAAGAATATATTTTCTTTGTTGCGGGCGTATGCTGTTCGTGTTTTAGGTCAGAAACACGTGTCTCCTGGTATATTTATCACACAACAAAAATGGCGGACTCGTTATATGAGTCTGGGTAATAAATTGAAGGTAACAACAAAACCATATATATAAACAAACAAGGGTTTACATAGACAACAGAATATTGTTGCCATGTTTCAAAAAAAAAAGATTATGAAAGAAGAAAATATTTAAAGACTAAAAAATATGTTTCTGTAGAAGTAAGTGTAACAAGCATGTGTGATGGACACGGACGGGTGCATATGTGTGAGAGAGTTCAAATGTCAACAGAGGACCAAGGGGAGCGAATGCGAGTCAGCGGAAGCGTTCTTATCTACATCTGAAAGTTGAAAGAAAAACGGAAATGCCACTCCCTATTTATAGGCTTAAGGATCGTCCCCTAGCGGCATTTTTTAGGAAAGTAAGTGGGAGATAACTTCACATTTTACAGTATTCACGTTAAACCGATACTGCGAACGACTGTATTGTCAAGTGCTGTCTCATTTTCACAATCTTGTCACGTCTATATATATGCAGAAATTCCTCGATTAATGCGCACGCGATTAATGCGCACGCGATTAGTGCGTTGAAATTGTTTTATACGCCAAAACTCGATTGATGCATACATAATACTTGATTAGTGCGATAAAACATTCTTCAGTTTAACCATAATAATTCAAAATTGATTTTTTTATACTTATTGATTAATTAAAAATTTTCTAAAATTTAAAATTGGAAAATGGGTAACTATTTTTGTCAATTTGGTTTATATTCGATTAATGCGTTTTCGATTAGTTCGTATCTTTTAATGTACACAATAGCCGCACTAATCGAGGAATTTATATAAAAATCTACCTACCAAAGTTTTCAGATTATTACCCTGGGATCAGGTATAGTTTAGAGTTTAGAATCTACGGCACCCCTGCAGTATCCCACAATACCAAGAGATTTTTTCTATTGCAAAAATTCCCTCCTGCTTATATGTTTATGCACACCAACTGGATACAGTATTTGCATGATTCCAGGGATTTGTTTTCCTTTTCAGTCATTTTCAAACTTAATGTATCTTGGAATCTACGACACAATCTCGACAGAAAATATATTGTTTCCTTTACACTTACATTTCAGATCTTTGTATTTTTACAATTTTTCATCAGAAATACTGTTATCTTCATGAAATGAATTATTTTTAAAATATTTTTCGATTACATAATCTGACCGCTCATTGATTAAAATGGTGTCACTTGAAAAACACGATGTCTTTCGAAATTAGATGCGACTTGCCAATCTTCTGTTCTGCCGAATAAAGTTCTTTTATGTTTCAGATGAAAAAAGTGATTTTGGAATTTTGCCTTCTTTATAAAAACGCACTCTGATTGACAAAATCAAGAGATACCTACTGGTTACCTCACAATAGTTTCTTGTAAGAAGCTATAAGTATATTTCTAATTGTGTAAACTTGCATTTAGGCGTTATTATCGATATTCATTAAATAGGAGAAAAGTGTTCCTGTTGCCACGATGGTAGATACAAATCAGAAAGCATCATGATAATGAAACACACACACACACACACACACACACACACATACATACATATATATATATATATATATATATATATATATATATATATATATATATATATATATATATATATATATAAGTATGTTTCATTGAATAATATAAATATATTATGTCATTTTTATAACAATCCTTTCTAATTCTCTAATTAGCTTCTTGATGTTAAAGTGAAATTCATCAAGGAAGGGCCGTAGTTTTTGTTATCCCAAGTACTTTCGATCTCCTTCGAAATCATCCTCAAAGGTGAATTGCAAAGACAAATTTAATGTAATTGTGATGGGGATTTTGTAAACACTCGTGAACGTGCTCTGTTATAATTATTTTAAAATTTATCCATTGCAGCTACGGTGATTTTTTTGTAAACAAGCGCCCACAATGAAAGGGAGTTAACCAAGTATGGTAAAAATGCAACATTGCGTTAAATGTTAGTCAAATACATTATAAAACATTGCTACTACACTCGTAATAAATTAAAAATCGCTGCCAAGGAACTACGTAATCATACTCATATAACTATAAAAAAGCAGATAAAAATCAATATTTTTGTTGCATTAAATATATCCGATTATAATTCGAAATTACAAAAAATACTCGAATATGTAACTGTAGAAATCCAATAAATTGTCCATTGCAAAATAAATGTCTTACTGAATCTGTACTTTTCATCTATTGAAAATCCAGGTGTTAAGAAATTTTATATTGGAAGAATAAAAACACTTTTAAATTAAGATAGTACCAACATATTTCTTCGTAACTGAACATCCCTCTCTAAATATGTTTAGTATTTAAAAGATCAATAAAACCTCCACAATAAAATGGAAATTATTTAAAAAAAACGAGGATCTGTATGTCATTAAATGACCCATGTCCTTTATGTCTACTTGAAAAGTTATATATAATTAAGTTTCCTAAAAATAATGATTTATTAAATTAACGAAATGAACTAACTGTATTTTGTAGGCGTTGCACAATGTTTACATTAAAATACAGTTAATAGTATTTTTCATAATAAAGAAAATCTATATATTATAATTATATATCTGTTATTTGATTACATATAATGGTACATATAATATTTACTTAATTCCTTGACTTTTAATTTTAACATTGCCATGTCTAATTAAACCATTGAATATAATAAGTATTGTATTTTAGATCAAAACAAATATATAAAAATGAATCTGCACTGAATTGTAAAATAAATGCAATAAGAATAAGACGTTATTTAATTAGAAAAGCTTTTAATTGCTTTTATGAATTGTTTATATTATGGGCACAATTGTCTTACAAAAAATTATTCAATGAATAATAATTTTTTACAAGAATTGTTTTCAGTTTTTTTTAAATTTTAATTAAAATAATTTATAATTTTTTAAATATTTTAAAATTTTGTATTAGTTTGTAGCGATTGTATTAGTGATATTGTTATTGAATAAAAACTATATTTACTCATTATAAATGGAAAAGCTTACTACAATTCAGCGATCTTAGTATTTTAAAAAGAATTTTGAATTTGTGTGTGTGTGCGTGTTCTATACGAACAGACTTGAATTTGTGTGTGTGTGTGTGCATGTGCGTGTGCGTGTGTGTGTTCTATACGAACACACACACGCACACGTGCCGATTTTTGTAAATACAGAAGCCTGTGGCGGACTTCACCACATTAATTTAACTTTAGATTAGGAAACACGGCTGAGGCAGAAAAGGATAAGCCAAAGACAGTGTTACACATAAAATATGTATTTAACAAGATGTACAATATCAAACAACGATGTGACAGAAAGCATGCATTTAAGTAAGAAAAGGTTGAATAAAACAAGAGTTGTCTCTCTTTAACTGTTATTTTAGTACTTCAAAGTTTACTGGAATAATGTTCATGAGAGTCTCTTATAATGACTGTTCTTAAAAGATTTGCCGTGTTAGAAATGATTATGTAAGTATATACAAGGTATGTTCAGCATGTGAGTGGTGTGGGTGAGAAGGTTGGTGCATGGTTTCAACTGTTGTGGATTCGTTTGGTAGCTGAATTTTCATTAATTAGCTAAGAAAAATTCTTGCTTAAGTGACTATAGGTTCCAGATCGCTGCGCGGGAAGAAATATTCTTCACGTGCAGACAATCAGATTGGTTGGCATAGACCAATCAGCGTGCGAGCTTTGGGGAGACTTAAGAAAGCTTCTGTGATCCGTTTCTCCCAAAAGTGCACAAAAATGACCACATGAAAATAGAGCGATTACAAAATTGTCGCATTGCTGCGATTTGTAAATTGTCTACATAGTGGTGATTAATTAACCAATTTGTATTTGTATATATGTATGTTCGTGTGTGATAGACTCGGATGAGCTTATACACTGCATTATCAGAAAATAAGAGCGGTCACTATAGTAAATTTAAAATTTATTGCTAATTTTGTAACAATTTTTCAACAAGCGTTTTTATAAGTTAAAATAAAGTACTTAAAATTCAATAAAATATTAGAATGCTTATTTTTTAAAGATTGCAGAGTAATTAAATAAATTATATAAAAAAGCGTTTACGTTGTAATAGTTATGTTATTTTATTACAATTATTTGCTCCTTATATTAATTTCCTAAACATCAGGCTGTCAATAAATGTGTCAACACCTCATAAAAACATACACTTTCGTGTTTAAAAAAATACTTTTCCCGCGATAAAAGTAATTCAGATTAATTAAAGTTTAAATCAGCTATTTTTTCTCAAATTATATTTCAGAAAAGTTGATCTTATTTTTGAAAGATTTTTTAATAAAGAGAATTATGTTGTGTTGACAAATTGGTCAATATAAGGATTTTACTCATAATCAGAATAAAGAAGCTTCTAAGAAATTTAAATTCAGTTTGAAATACACGAAACTATTTTGCTTATTGCAAATATTGAATTTAATCTATTATCTTCGAATTAAGACTAAAATAAAAGCTTCAAGAAAGATTTTTCATTTTTAAATTAATTTTAAACCTTAGGTATCACTTTTTTCAGGTACTTACTATAAATATACTATTGCAAGCAACCGAAATTAGTCTCAAAATTTTATTGACATAAACTAAAGCATACGTTTTTAAGTTTTTGATAAATTGTTATGATTAAAGAAATCTTTTTGAAAGGCTATCAAGGGAGATAATACAATGGAGTACATTCCCTTATATGATATTAGCGTAATATTTTTGCATCTCTTTGACTATCTGGAAATTAAAAAAGTTTAGTGTTAATTAGAATTTTTATACAAGTACAAATAGAAGCACATAACTGATTAATCTTGCAAAATATATTTGTAATTTAGTAAACAAAAATATTGATTTACATTAAAATCAAGATCTTTAAAATCATTCAAAATAATGGAAAGTTTTCGATATTCCAAAATTCAAAGAGATGAAAAGATGCGTTTCAAAAAACAAATAATAATGAATATTGGGGAGATAACCATTTGAAGTCACAAATATTCTATTACAAAAATAAATACAAAACATTTCTTGATATATTTCATATAAAATGCATATATTTTTGTAAGTATGAACTTGAAAAAAAAAGTACTCAGTATTTCTGAGCATATTCCACAAGGAGTTTTTGTAATTAGCGACGATGTGAAAATTTATAGAAAATATATATTTTACATAAAAAATATCTTCATTATCTTATTTGTAAAAATATTACGTTATCTTTCTTTGTCCCTAGGTAGGAGACCGGATCCTTTTCAAGCTGAAGAGCCATTTTTATAACAATTTAATAATAATAATAATAATAATAATGAGCTGAGATATTGCCTTCCTCGCCATGCCGCAGCATCTCAGAGTCAGAGAGGATATCAAATCAAATAATAATAATAATAATAGTAATAGTAATAATAATAATAGTAATAATAGTAATAATGATAATAATAAACGAAATGATTGTCTCTTTCAATATTTTCAACACTTAGAGAAGAGCTCGATTTAAGAAAAGAAAAAAAGAAATGACAGTGTTAACAATATTTTGAAAGTATGTCTGTCTTCTTCAAGTTATGTTTAAAATACAAGCATAAAAATACCATAAGTCTATAAAAGATTACAAGTCTTTGTACAAACGTCACGTGTCTTGAGAAAAACGGTTGTACTGTTAATCATGAGTAACATGATGGTGATCGTGATCATCTTTAAATTTTCCATTAGTTGATTCGTTACTAAGAGGAATTAATCAAAAATAAATCCTATGAAACTGTTCATTTCCTCATATAAAAAGTACTAACATCCCGTTAGTAATTTTTATATGTAACTATTCTCATGCGTTTTAATGGTCCAAAGGTCCGTGGCTCTGGATAGTTTTTAGAATAAGCATCTTCGACAAAATTATAGTCGTTTGTAATAAAATGTTCCGTAAGCTCCCTTGAGCAAAAAGTTTGTCGCAAGGGCTCCTACGACTGCAAAGATCGGTTTCTTATACACAAGATGATTTTTGAAAATACGTACAGAAAGCACAAAAATTTCAGTGTAGCATAAATAGATTAAAAAAGGCCTTCGACAGCATCTCACAGTCGTGGATAATTAAGGCCCTTGAAGTATATAAAATAACACCAACAATTGTGAATTTCTTATGACATAATATGCCATTCTGGGAGACAGATATGTTACAATCCTAATACTTTGACATTACATGTGGAATTTTTCAAAAAAACACTTTTTTCTTCTTTCTTGTCTAGCATGAATTCCTTTATCGAAATTGTTAAAAAATACAGGATATGGGAATAAGATCGAAGATAAAAGGATAAATTATCTATTTTATCTGGATGACTTGAAATTATATGCAAGAAATGATAAATTGGAAGAGGCTTTTAACGACTGAAAAGTTTCAGCGATGATATATGTGCGATATAATAATAATAAAATTATTATAGTTATCTGCCCTTATTAAGGGATTATTCTCCCTTCATACAAGAGTTCTAAAATCACCATCTTTATTTACACCTAGTGTATCTTTTTGAGTTGAATAAAACCTGAATCACCCAGTCTCGTCATTCGCCACAATATGCATGGAATTTTGGTTAGATAAATGTGCAAAGGCCACCTTCAAGCGAGGAACGTTTATTAGTATTGAGAATATTACTCCTGGTGTAGATACAGTTATTAAAGGAAAGTACCTCCATCTATAGTGGGGTTGGGGCGTGAATGAAGGCAATGGAATACAACATTCGAAGATTAAAGAAAAATCAAAAAGGAGTGCGCAAAATGAGTGCGAGTAATAATGAAAATGGAATTAAATTCGAAAAATATAATGATGGCCTTTAACACTGTTGCTAACCCAGTTCAACATAATAAATTGAAAGTTAAAAAAATTGATGTAAAAATTCGTAAATAGCTCACATGCAATAGGATACACCACTCTAAGACAAATGCTGGATGTCTGTATCTACCAAGGAGCTGGTGGGACAGAGCATGATTAAGCTGGAATAGTCCAACAAAATTTCAATAATAGGACGTTATAAGTATTTTGCAGCTATTCAAGATTGGATGTTACAACGTGTAATGGAGCATGAAAAAGGTAAAAAGCTATATTCTGTATGAAAAGAAGCCGACAAATATGAATAGAAATCGGGCTAAATCTTGAAAATAGCCGGGAAGTAAATACAACTGCTATAAAATCAATAAGAAAACAGAAACAAGAAGCGAAAAAGCTAGGTCAAAAGCAAATAGAAGGAAGCTGGGTCCAAAAGCCTCTACATGACCATTTCTTTCTCCCAAGTAAAAATGCTGGTTTAGATCAATTCGCAACCCACTAGTGACTAAGGAGTTCAAGACTTAAGGCTGAGATTAAAACAAATGCAGGTCAAAAAATTGTTTGGCTGGAAAAGTTATATTCCATGGTGAACATCACAAGTCAGTTAAACTTGCTAAGCAAAAAAAGAAACTCTTCTCTTGAGGATACAATAAAAAGAAAACAATTTAAATGAATTCATCAGTAGATTGATTAGCCTTTTTTTCTTCTTTTTCATACTCTGTCTGTTACTACTGAAAGTTTTAGTGATAATTTCTTTTTCTTTCAAACAATGCAATATTTGCTTCTTGTTTGCCGTCTAAGTGATATTAATTAAGTTGTTCTGCAGACATTAAAAAATGGCATTCAAATTTTACATTTTTTCTTTTCTTCAAATATGTTTTTATTTCATAAAAAGAAAACTCTTCTTACGAACAGCAAGGAGAGTAAATAAAAAAAAAATTAAGTACAGCCGTTTTCTGTCCAATCAGAAAGAAAATAATGTGTTATATTAAATTATACAAACACCAACTTTCAAAAAGATTATTTTTGAATTTTATTGAATTATATTTGTTATGGTTCCGGCCTAATTTTAAGTATGTTCAGACTGTTGCATAATTTTTATTTTTTTTTACTGAAAGAGATTTTTCTTTATAACGATAAAAACATTTCGCGGACACCTCCCCACATATTAAAATCTACACACAAAATATCGAAAAGTGGAGTGAAACTGTCCCACCAATATTCCACAAAGTTTCTAATAAAATATAAAAATTCAGTATAGAATTCATTTATTACAGAATAAGTACTGAAAATTTCGTTTGATTCGGATAATTGCCTGATTTTTGTTATCTTAAGACAAGGGGTAGCGATTTTGAGCTTTTATTTCGGAAGAAACGCATCCATTTTAGAGCGATTACTAGTGTCTGAAGACAATTTACATGATTCAACATGGGAGCAAAAATCATGTACTAAAATAGTACGTAAATGCAAAAGTTTCTATTTTGAATATTGCCTTTATCAAAATGTATAAATCTTAAAATCTTTATCAGCTTTTCAAAATTTGACGGAATTACCGGAAAATAATAGCATAATAATAAAAGCTTTCTTATATCTCCTGAAATGCAACAAATTTAACAGTCACTTCGGATGAATAAAAGTACCGCAGGTGACAAAGCCCTGTTCCAGTTCTAAGGGAAGTAACTCATATATGATTATTACACAGATATTTTCCCTTACATTGTACATTGTAAAGGTTGGTGCAAAAATAATGTCGTTTTTTGACGTTCAACTTCATGTGAGAAAACGACACTATTTTTGCACCAACCTAATAGTTAAATATTTTTTGAAGGTTCGTACAAGATCAATTTTCAATAACCTTTTATTATATTTAAATAATAATTGCTGATTTTTAACGTTTTATAGTACCGATGGACAGAAATAAAATATTTTAAAAGGTTTATAATACCGATGAGCAAGCATCTAGGTACCTCCACTTTTTAACTGAAAATAGCATAGATCGCAAAAAAGAGCATAGCATGATGAAAAACTTGACGAAAACAAAATTCTATTTTATCGTCTAAATATTTATGTTATTATTAAGAGGAAAGATCAAAGTATTTTGGGGGTATTTTTTTACATTTTTTAATCGTTCCTAGCACGTCCGAAATTTTCGTTAAAAATCATGTTTGGGGCGGGGGGGCGGTTGAGTCAGCAAAATTAACAGATAATCAATCATGTCAAACATTTTTTTTTCCATTTTATAAAAAAAATGAAAATCTCAGTTTGAAATTCTTTTAAAATTCAATTATAATTTTTCAAAACTTATTTTAAGAAAATCAGAAATTATGTTTATTTAAAATATTTTGAAACCAGCATTATTGAGTTTCTGCGCCGAAAAGGTGTAGTTTGAAAATTAAACAAAGCAGGTTACCTTTCGCATCACTTGACAGGTGACGAAAGACATTTTCATGGCGTATTGACGGATTACGTGAGAATAATTTATTCTATGGAAGGAGAGAATTGAAATTATTTAGATTTACGTGAACACATTATTTACCACGTTATTTTTAAAGAAAACTTTCAGCACTCTAATTTTTTTTTGTACTTAGCTTTCACCTTTACGTTTACGATGCTTTATCGAAATTAAAATAAAACTGTTGAGAGTGAGATTAATTTTCATAAGAAAGGTATTTAATTAATTTATAGGTATCTTTCTTATGAAATTTTATCAGAAGTGTACATAAAATACTATAATTTTATGTACATTTATTACATTTTACTGTATTATTTGTATTTCCATTCATTTTATTATTAATTTTGATATCTCATTTATGGAAAACATGTCATAACTGAGATTAATATAAAAATAAGATCATATAAATTTCATAAGATGATACTGATACTTGTAGGTACCCTTCTCAGTTGAAATTGAAAAATCATATTAGGTTCTCCATGCGTGTTTCGCAAAAGTAAAGGCCTCAACAGCGGAGAACAATGCTTAACTCAAATAACGCAACTTAATTGTATTCCGGTTGGTCATCGGTACTTTATATTTACAGCCCGATTATAAACTCAAAATTGCATTTCTTAATTACTGCAGATCTTCTGATTAGTCAAAACTATACAATGTGGTAAAAAAAGATCTATCTTAAGGATATTTACGAAACTGGATGCGGCTTTTAACTAATTTTATAATATTTTAACAACTTAAATGTAAAAATCTATTATAATTAAAGAAATAACAACTAAAATCAAATAAAAGCATTTGAAATTAAATAATATCTTTGTTTTATTGAGTTTTGTATGTTACAATTCAGAACTGATTTTCAGGTGGTGGTGGTGGTGGGTGGCTCCAATTAAAAAAATCATGATTTGCTTTCCTCAAAGCCTTGTGCTTTTAACTATTGTAATCATTAAATTGTATTCGATCAAATTTCTAGGGGTTTCATAAAATTAGTTGGGGGGGGGGGATAATAAATATATAAAAAAATTATTTCTGCCATGACTTTAATAAAAAAAAAATATTTATAATAATTTCGATCATCTGTGAATAGATCATCTCTGAAAGTTTCATCAACATCCGACAATTAATTTTATTTTTGCAAGATTTTCCAAATTAATGTCTGTCATACAAAAAGAAAAAAGAAAAAAAAAAAACGTGCTAAAAATTGTATGTTACTTTACTAGTTCCGGTGATACAAAGAGAAACCAGGTTTTTTAAATCAAAATTTAGAATGTTCTAAAAAGAAGGAAACAATTTAAAAAGTATTTTAAAAAAAAACTTTGGTTTTCCTCTTAATAATAACATAAACATTTAGACGATAAAAATTTATTTTCGTCAAGTTTGGCGTCTTTTTCATCATGCTATGCTCTTTTTTTAGCGATATCATGGAGTTACCTAAAATAGCACGATGAAAAAATGACCCAAACAATAAAAACAAAATGTTACCCTCAAAATGTTTATGTTATTATTAAGAGGAAAACCAAAGTATTCTTTTATAATCTTATAAATTTTTTAATCCTTTCTAGTACGTCCGAAATTTCTGGTTAGAAATCATTTTTTGCGTTAATATTTACGATTAGTACTTTAGCGCCTTTTTTAGAGGTGAAAAACATGGTGATTTGGAAATTCTTGCAAAAATCAAATAATTATCGGATGAAACTTAAAGGACTTATTCACAAATGAATGAAATTATTTTTTAAATTATTTTTTAGAAAATCTTGGCAAAATATGTTTTTCTAAATATGTTACACCCTACTTACTTAATTTCATGAAATTTCGAAAAAATATTGTTAGTTAAAAGTAGGACTCCTTGGAGACTGTAAATCCTAATTATTATTTTTTTTTTTTTTCACACAACTACTCATTTCCCGAAAAACTGCATCGAATCTCGTAAAATAAAAAATGTAATAAAACTATGACATTATTTAATAAGAAAAGCTTTTAATTGCTTTTATAAATAAGATTTATTAGGGACACTACAGTCTTAAGGATATTTTTTTTCGATGAATAATGAATTGTTTTCCTTTTTTATTTTAATGATAATAATTTATAATTTATATTTTTTAAAATTCTGGATTACTTTCATTTGGTCAGGTGATGATATTATTATTATTATTATTATTATTATTATTATTATTATTATTATTATTATTATTATTATTATTATTATTATTATTATTATTATTATTATTATTATTATTATTATTATTATTATTATTATTATTATTATTATTATTATTATTATTATTATTATTATTATTATTATTATTATTATTATTATTATTATTATTATTATTATTATTATTATTATTATTATTATTATTATTATTATTATTATTATTATTATTATTATTATTATTATTATTATTATTATTATTATTATTATTATTATTATTATTATTATTATTATTATTATTATTATTATTATTATTATTATTATTATTATTATTATTATTATTATTATTATTATTATTATTATTATTATTATTATTATTATTATTATTATTATTATTATTATTATTATTATTATTATTATTATTATTATTATTATTATTATTATTATTATTATTATTATTATTATTATTATTATTATTATTATTATTATTATTATTATTATTATTATTATTATTATTATTATTATTATTATTATTATTATTATTATTATTATTATTATTATTATTATTATTATTATTATTATTATTATTATTATTATTATTATTATTATTATTATTATTATTATTATTATTATTATTATTATTATTATTATTATTATTATTATTATTATTATTATTATTATTATTATTATTATTATTATTATTATTATTATTATTATTATTATTATTATTATTATTATTATTATTATTATTATTATTATTATTATTATTATTATTATTATTATTATTATTATTATTATTATTATTATTATTATTATTATTATTATTATTATTATTATTATTATTATTATTATTATTATTATTATTATTATTATTATTATTATTATTATTATTATTATTATTATTATTATTATTATTATTATTATTATTATTATTATTATTATTATTATTATTATTATTATTATTATTATTATTATTATTATTATTATTATTATTATTATTATTATTATTATTATTATTATTATTATTATTATTATTATTATTATTATTATTATTATTATTATTATTATTATTATTATTATTATTATTATTATTATTATTATTATTATTATTATTATTATTATTATTATTATTATTATTATTATTATTATTATTATTATTATTATTATTATTATTATTATTATTATTATTATTATTATTATTATTATTATTATTATTATTATTATTATTATTATTATTATTATTATTATTATTATTATTATTATTATTATTATTATTATTATTATTATTATTATTATTATTATTATTATTATTATTATTATTATTATTATTATTATTATTATTATTATTATTATTATTATTATTATTATTATTATTATTATTATTATTATTATTATTATTATTATTATTATTATTATTATTATTATTATTATTATTATTATTATTATTATTATTATTATTATTATTATTATTATTATTATTATTATTATTATTATTATTATTATTATTATTATTATTATTATTATTATTATTATTATTATTATTATTATTATTATTATTATTATTATTATTATTATTATTATTATTATTATTATTATTATTATTATTATTATTATTATTATTATTATTATTATTATTATTATTATTATTATTATTATTATTATTATTATTATTATTATTATTATTATTATTATTATTATTATTATTATTATTATTATTATTATTATTATTATTATTATTATTATTATTATTATTATTATTATTATTATTATTATTATTATTATTATTATTATTATTATTATTATTATTATTATTATTATTATTATTATTATTATTATTATTATTATTATTATTATTATTATTATTATTATTATTATTATTATTATTATTATTATTATTATTATTATTATTATTATTATTATTATTATTATTATTATTATTATTATTATTATTATTATTATTATTATTATTATTATTATTATTATTATTATTATTATTATTATTATTATTATTATTATTATTATTATTATTATTATTATTATTATTATTATTATTATTATTATTATTATTATTATTATTATTATTATTATTATTATTATTATTATTATTATTATTATTATTATTATTATTATTATTATTATTATTATTATTATTATTATTATTATTATTATTATTATTATTATTATTATTATTATTATTATTATTATTATTATTATTATTATTATTATTATTATTATTATTATTATTATTATTATTATTATTATTATTATTATTATTATTATTATTATTATTATTATTATTATTATTATTATTATTATTATTATTATTATTATTATTATTATTATTATTATTATTATTATTATTATTATTATTATTATTATTATTATTATTATTATTATTATTATTATTATTATTATTATTATTATTATTATTATTATTATTATTATTATTATTATTATTATTATTATTATTATTATTATTATTATTATTATTATTATTATTATTATTATTATTATTATTATTATTATTATTATTATTATTATTATTATTATTATTATTATTATTATTATTATTATTATTATTATTATTATTATTATTATTATTATTATTATTATTATTATTATTATTATTATTATTATTATTATTATTATTATTATTATTATTATTATTATTATTATTATTATTATTATTATTATTATTATTATTATTATTATTATTATTATTATTATTATTATTATTATTATTATTATTATTATTATTATTATTATTATTATTATTATTATTATTATTATTATTATTATTATTATTATTATTATTATTATTATTATTATTATTATTATTATTATTATTATTATTATTATTATTATTATTATTATTATTATTATTATTATTATTATTATTATTATTATTATTATTATTATTATTATTATTATTATTATTATTATTATTATTATTATTATTATTATTATTATTATTATTATTATTATTATTATTATTATTATTATTATTATTATTATTATTATTATTATTATTATTATTATTATTATTATTATTATTATTATTATTATTATTATTATTATTATTATTATTATTATTATTATTATTATTATTATTATTATTATTATTATTATTATTATTATTATTATTATTATTATTATTATTATTATTATTATTATTATTATTATTATTATTATTATTATTATTATTATTATTATTATTATTATTATTATTTATTTATTTATTTATTTATTTATTTATTTATTTATTTATTTATTTATCTATTTATTTTTTTTTTTTTTTTTTTTATTTTTTTTATTTCCTTTTATCTCTGGTGTGTACACATTTCTTTCCGGTTCTCGCCCAGAGACCTAAGGTTAGAAATGGCATAATGACATTTTCCACTGACAATATATATATATATATATATTACATAGATAAAGCCCTTCGTAAGGCGTGGGCTGTGCTTGTGAGAACAATTTTCTGTATTTCTTTAAGGCATTGGCTTCCAGGAATCCCTTCAATTAGTCTACTGGAATCTTTTCAATTCAATCCGAGGTCTCTAACTACACCAGGGATTGTTGATGCTCCCATGTGCCACATTTTTGGGATTTCGATTTCAAGGTCCTTGTATTTTGATAGCTTTTTGAAGATCTTCAAAGATACATTGCAGTCCGCAGAGACTTCCATATCAATAAGGAGGCACTTTTTTGTTTGCGGTCTCTAATAACAATGTCTGGGCGGTTAGCTTTGATTGTTCCGTTTGTGTATATTGTGTAATCCCATAAAATTGTAACAGGTCCTATCTCCGTTACCGGGACTAGGTGGAGTTCATACCAATTTCTTTCAGGTTCCTTTCCGTAGAAGTTGCAGATTTTCCAGTGCAGATATTGGTCAACTCTCTCATGCTGGGTTTTATATTCAGTGTGTGCCAATAGCGTGCAACCTGATACAAGATGATCTATTGCTTCTGGGTAATTATCACGGAACCTGCTTTTTGGGCTAATACATTTTAGTATGTGTACTTGATAATTTCTATTTAACAAGCACTGATCCTGTGCAGCAAGGATAAAACCGTCCGTTTCAGCTTTTAACCCTGCACTACATAGCCACTGATGGGTACGGGGCGTGTCTACATCACCTTGTTTGGTACGGGCAGAGTATTGGCCATGAAGCGGTTTATCTTGCCATTGTTTCTGTATCTGGTCGGTTGCATTTGTTTTTGCTTTCTTTTTTTAATATATTTTGCAGCCTCAGTCTGTGTATTGTGCTTTACTTGTATTTCTGCATCCATTTGAAACTCCATTTTGAACTTGTTGGCTTCTTTTATTACGGAATAAAACGTTTACTACTTTCATGTTCTTTGACACATATCATCATCCAATCTTCTGTAGTTTCCAGGTATCTTTGAAGGCCAATTGTTGTAGTTTTGTAGGACATTTCTAGTTGAACTAATCCTATACCTCCTTCGTATCTGGGCACGTACAGACGAACCACATTAGCTTTAGGATGATGCATGCGGTAGCAAGTGAGTAAGAATCTTTCTCGTTTTGCCATTCATTCGCTTAATGTCAGCTATGGTCCAACTAAAGCTGTATTGCACCACAGGGACAGCCCAGGTGTTTATGGCTGGTATTCTGTTTTTTCAGTTCAGATCGGTATTTAGTACCAGACGCACACGCCTGCAGTACTCCTTTCTTACCATCTCCTTCATTTGGGTATGTTGCATACCATCTCCTTCGCTAATTCCTAGGTACTTATGGGCTTCATCATGTTCCAGTTCCCTAATCTTTGTGACAAAGTCTAAGATTATTATTATTATTATTATTATTATTATTATTATTATTATTATTCAAAAATTGAAAAGCTTAATAGAAATCATTTTGAACCAAGAATTTTAAAATAATTTGTGTTTTTTCGATTATAAAATATTATGTAACGTGCCCATTTTTGGAAGTATGGTACACGACATTATCAGAAAATAAGATAATTAGTAAATTTAAAGTTAATATTCTTAAAATTAGCTAACAACGGAGAATATTTTTCAGCATTTTTAACATTACTGGGTATTTAAAAATTATATTACAAAAGGCGCTTACCCGTCATTTTCTTAAATTATGTTTTAACAAATAAAGTCTCCGTAGAACAACAATAAACATTCCAAAATCTTATCAACACCTGTAATCACTCGTTAATTAAGGTAAAAATTGCTGCCGTTGGTTAAAAATCACCGCTATTGATTGTTTTAAAAATCTTTTTCTCTGTTATTTTATATTAAATTTTTTTTTCAAATCAGATTAATTATACATTAAATCGGCTAATATTCCTTAAATAAAGTTTCAGAAAAGTACATTTTATTATTGGAAGATTTTTTAATACAGAGAATTACATTGCGATGAAAGACAAAGGGCACAAATCAGCTATTTTATCAAAAAATATCTATTTGAAATAGACCAAAGTATTTTGCTTACTGAAAATGCTAAATTTAATCCTTTAGTTCTCAATTACAGATAAAAATGAAAGCTTCAAGAAAGCATTTTCATTTTTTAAAATTCATTTTTAACCAAGATATCTTTTTTAAATTTTATATTATCGATAAGCATGCATAAACATTTTCGACGTTTTATAGTGCCAATGAGCAAGAATAAAACCTTTTTATTGTTTTATAGTATCGATGAGCAAGTATAAAATCTTTTTAACGTTTTATATTACCCATGAGCAAGCATAAAACATTTTAATGGTTTATAGAACCAATGAGCACGCACACAACCTTTTTAACATTTTATATTATCGATGAGCAAATGGTTTATAGTACCGATAACCAAGCATAAAAACTCTTTAAGGTTTTATAGATCAAGCATAAATTATTTCTTATGGTGTATATTATCGATGAGCAAGCATAAAATATTTTTAATTTTTAGTACCGATGAGCAAGTACTTGTCGGAGTTAGCTCCTCCTCAGTTCCTTAATCCTTCAACAGGGGTCTCTCTTTTCGACTTAGGACCTTGTCAGACCTTTTTTGTCTCTCTGAGAACGTTTGGAATCGCTAACTACTGTTTTTCTGTTAAGTTTTAAATTATTTTTACCGTTTTTTCTTACGTTCCATTTGACTGTTTTGTAAATTTTTGATTTTTCCTTTTTTTAATTACTTACCCTCCCCAATTTTATTTTTACTTATTTTGTTATTAATCTTTTATTATTTAACATTTTGATTTTCTTTTACGTTTTATTTTTTATTTTTTTTATTTATTTTCTCCCCGTACCCACTTCCCAGAGTTTATTCCTTTTTAAAATGGAGAAGAAGGAAAAGAAAGCACCTTCTTTCTTAGTCGTAAAAAAGAAACCCAAAATTTCTTCGTTCAGAAGATCCGTGAAGAAGCATTTATTTACCCCCCAAAAACCCCCGCCTGATAAGGATAACATCGAGGAGTATCCTGCCTTGGCTAGGGTACCAACAAACGAAGAGATAGTAGATGCTTTAAAAAATGATTCCAACTCTACAGAGGCCGAAAAGAGCCTTAACTTAGAAGCCAGCAATGACAAATTAAAAGACAACCTAAGTGAGAATGCAGAGGCCGGGAAATCGCCCTCTTGTTGGAAGCCCCCAACTCCCGAAGTGTGTAATCGATATTGCGGAGTTCTTGGTTCTTGGAGAGTTACGCACACCTTGTCGTAAAAGGTGGGCTCTTGAAGGATCCAATTGAACTAAAGAAAATCGACAAAAGAATAGTGTCAGTTTTCGTCGTCGACAAGCGTTCGCGCAAAATTTGCCGTTCGACGAAAGACACAGTGTTGAAAACGCTGGAGTCCCTGGGATTTAAGCCACTCCGAATCGTTAAGGGCAAGGGCTTTTTCATGTGGGACGTGCTGTTACCCACCACCTAAGACTGCGTAAGAGCCACAAGAAAGGAGTTAATCACAAAAGATTTAATTTTTCGTACAGAGTACGAAGGACCCCGGTAGCAGTATATGAGGTCCCTCCTCAGGTTATCTGGGAGCACCTGGCGGCTTTCTTGTCCCCGTATGGCGAGATTCTGGGTGCTTCTTGTGATAGCCTGACTGGGGGATGGAGCTTCGATATTATGCTCGATCATAATGCCTTCAGCTCCATCCCCAACTGTCTTGACGTTAGTGACCTGAAGCTGCCGATCATTGTGACCGGCCTTAAACCAGCTTGTTGGAAGTGCGGAAAGCCTGGTCACCTTTCCTCTTCCTGTCCAGAAAAGAAGGCCTCTGGAAGTCAGGTCCCAATTGACCAAACTACCCCTCTGACCGAGTCTTTAAAAACCGCCTCGCCTGTAAAGGGCATGCTGACTACTGGGACCGGAGTGGTTTTACCCTCGGTTGGGTCATCACCAAAGCCCCATTCTCCGAAGAGCCTTCTTCCACTGCAGGTTTAGTTGAGGAGAAGGGAGAGGGGGAATGCGAGGTGGCTGGCAGGGCCAGAGAGAAGCGTCAGACAGCGGCTCCTCAGTCTCCTGAAGCCCTCGGGACAAAAGACACTTACAGTCCCACACCCTCTGTCAGCAGTAAGGGTGACGCTCCGGTCGCTGAATCTACTCTAAGAGATTTGCAGAGAAAGCATGACCCCGGATTCGAAAAAACAGAGAACATTAAAAACTGAAAGAGAAATTGGAAAATCAAAAGTCCTCATCACTTAAAAAGGCCACTCGCTCTACATCTTCTGCCCAACAATCCCCACATCCTTCAACCCCTCTCAGTAGAGAACCCATTCCTAAAAAGACCTCCCCAGTGGTAAAGGCCACTCGCTCTACATCTTCTGCAGAACAATCCCCACTTCCTTCAACCCCTCTCAGTAGAGAACCCAGTCCAAAAAGACCTCTCCAATGAAAAAGAACACCCCCTCCACATCTTCCGCTCAACATTCACAACAAACAAATTCTGCCCCACTTAGTAGAGACCCAGCTCTTTAAGACAAATCCTATACCAACCTTCCCCCACTAAAACACCTGAAATGCCCACACCCTCCACCAACAAAAGGCAAAGAAGTCCCAAACAAGGAAAAAAAGAAAAAAGCACTTAAACATATATTCAACTCAGGAGAGGAGGTATGTCGTATTTCCCCTGCACAAGCTGAAAAAGCTCGGGGTTACGGAAATCGGATAAAAAACTTAAAATATCTCCTCTCCATAAAAAAATTTGCAGACATAGAAGACCCAAAAAACTTCCCAGAAGCGCAAAGAGTGCTAACCGTCATAAGAACTGAGACGGGGGCTAGACTCGTTTGGGCTATGCTCGACGAGGTAATAGCCTCTTTCAAAATGTCCCCACCAATAGCCATCGTGGAAAACAATAATTTAAAAAAAAAAGAAGCAATTTTGTGCTGGGTGGGTCCCTGTTTTTGTTCACCCCTCCCTATATAGAACACTAAAGTTGACCTTTCCATGGGATATAGGCGGTCTCTCCCAAGACGGCACCATCAAGACTGAGATGGGCCACGGGTCGATGGGAGCGGCGGTCGGTATCCTGACCCGTCCATGTTTAATTCAGGTAAGCAACCCTAATCAGTTTTCACTATGTCTCTCTGCTTAGCTAGTTTGAATGCCCGAGGCCTGAGGTGCGAGTCTCGAAGGGCGAGGCTCATTCGTGACCTTCAGCGTCTCGGCGTGGATGTATGTTGTGTGCAAGAGACCCGTTTTCTTCTCGCGATCATGACAGCATTCTGTCTAGAGGGGTTTCCCTCTATTCAGCATGTTATGATGGACGCTCGAGGGGTGTCTCTTGGCTAGTGAGCAAGTCCTTGAAGGCTGCGTGTGTTCTTCTCTTCGCAGATCCGGCGGGCAGACTTTGCGTGCTGGATGTTACCATAAAGGATAAGGTTCTACGTCTCATTGGGGTTTATGCGCCCAATAAGCATTTTGAGCGGCCTGCTTTGTTTCGGCAGATCGAGCCGTTCTTGGCATCATCTCGTCGGGTAGTTTTAGCGGGGAATTGGAATGCCGTCCTTGACCCCGATGTAGATCGTATAGGATCAAAATTGGGTACTAACAACCCGGACGTGAAACCATTTCGGGACTTTATCGACAGGTTTGATCTTGTCGATAAAGACCGAAATGAACACCCTCGGGAGATAGTGTGTACTTGGACTAATAGTGGCAGCTCGGGTACTCTGGTGCTGTCTAGCTACCTTGACCGAGTCGATGTAGAGCTCTTAGGGTGTCCAAGTTTCCATTATATAGCTTATTCGGATCATAGGCTAGTCCGGGTCGGGGTAAACGTAGATAAGCCTAAGGTTAAGATGGCTGTTTACTGGAAATTGAACTGCTCATTATTTAGGGATCGAGATTTTCGGGACCAGCTGCTACTAATGATACAAAGGGAGCCGACGGGGGCTGTGGTGTGAAATGCCTGGTGGGATAATCTTAAAATTAGAACGTTTGCTGCTGATTATAGTCGTCGGCTCAATCTAGATAGATTAGCGGCGCAAACGGCTTGTAAGCAAAAAGCTGATCGGGCGGTTACATCCCGTGATAGTGGGGACGTAGCCTTAGCTAAGGCAGAGATGGCCTCCTTGCTTATCAAGAAGGATCAAGCTCTGGTAGTTAGGGCTAGGTTAAAAAGAATGTCTCCTGAGGCAACGAATATGGCCGCTGAATTGCGTGCAGAGGAGGTTCGGAATGCAACTCGGCGACATATCGCATGCGTCACATTGACGGATAAGCGGACCGTGACCAAAACGGGGGCATATGTGAGGCTTTTCGTGAGTACTTTCAGGAATTTTTCACCAGGGAGCCCGGTCTGAGCCCTGCTCAGTTAAACGCCTATTTAGCCAACTTTCCCTGCCTTGCGGCAGCTGAAGCAGCTAGGTGCGAGGATCCCATTACAGAGTCGGGAATCTGGGATGCGCTGAAGCCGGTTGACCTGGACAAATCTCCGGGATTAGATGGTCTTCCGTACGAAGTGTACTTGAGGCAGTCGCCCGTTTTTGTTCCCTTGCTGGCACTGATTTTCGGCAACTGGTTGAAGTAGGGGTCTATACCCCAACGCTTCACCAGGAGCGTAATCAAGTTGTTACGTAAGGACAAAAACGGTGGGGATGGGTTAGAGAACTTTCGCCCTTTAACTATGCTAAACACAGAGTTAAAGATTTTGGCTAAGGTCTTAGCGAACCCTTTGCGGGTTGTCCTCTCTAGTCTGATTGGCTGCGAACAGACTTGTGCTGTGAAGGGCAGGACTATTCAGGACAACCTTCATATGGTGCGCTTGATCATCGAGCAAGTCGACAGTGAAGCCGCGCTGATCAATTTAGATCAGTCCAAGGCATTCGATAGGGTTTGACCATCGTATTTTGGAGGCTGTTCTTTCGGCGGGTGGTTTCGGGCCGTTCTTTCGCACCTGGATCCGACTTCTGTATGCGACCCCCGGTGCGCTGGTGGAAGTGAATGGAGTACGATCGGAGTCTTTCGTATTGTCTCGCATCATTCGTCAAGGTTGTCCGCTTTCGCCTTTGCTGTACGTTCTTGCGTTGGAACCTTTCCTTCGCAAGTTAAAGACGAATCCGGTCCTACGCGAAATTTCCCTACCTGGCGCTACCAACGCGCCCAGGTATTCCGCCTATGCTGATGACGTTTCGGTTCTTGTGTCGAGCAGAGCCGAGATTAACGAAGTCTGCAAAGAAATCAGTGGTTATGAGATGGTGACAGGGGCCAAGATCAACCGCGATAAGTCTGTTGGCTTGCGGTTGGGTGCATGGAAGGGAGTTTCTCTTCCCGGGCCTTTCCGCTGGACGTATGGGCCAGTCAAGATTCTCGGCGTCTGGTTCGGTCCTGATCTCCAGTTGGATATGAATTGGTCGGAGAAGCAAGGGAAGGCCGATATCGCAATTAATTTGTCGTCTCGGAGGAATCTTTCCTTAAAGGGGAGAGCGGAATTATGTGTTTCACACATCTACCGATTCTCCTTTACCGACTCTCTGTGCTTCCACTTCCGTCTGACACTTTATTGGCGTTAGTGCAGCTCTTGTTCTCCTTCTTGTGGGGAGGCAAGGCCGACAGAGTCTCTCGGGAGATCTGTTGCCTTCATCCATCTGAAGGCTGTCTAGGTATGCCTAGCATTGAGATTCGTCAATATATGCTTCGCATCGTATTCCCGAATCGAATGTGTCGCGAATCGGATGAGGTGGGCGCCTTCTGGAAGGAAGAAGCCCGTAAGAGTTTCCCATCCCCGAGAAGTGTGCACTCGGCCGAGGAGGAGGCTCATCGTTTACCCAAAGTCAAGTGCTCCTTCTATCGTAAATACCGTCGTGCCCTGAAACTCCTCTTACGGACGTTAGATGGCCTCTCCAACGTCCAGACGTTGTCTCGTAAGGCATTATATCAGGTGTTAGTTAGGGGAGGCGTTCGTGATGATTTGATTGACGAGCTCGGTCTTACGAAGCAGGAGGCTCGCTCGATATGGCCTTGGGCGCCCGGGTTGAAATGTCTCAATAACAATGAGGCATCACTCACCTGGCTGGTGATGCGTGTGCCCCTCTGGGTCACCAAAAGACTTTGCTTAGCGGGCTTGGAGAAATATCCAAACTGCCGCCGCTGTAGTAGGGAAGTCGAGATCATTGGTCACGCCTTTTTTCATTGCACGGTGGTAGCACCGCTGTGCAAGTATGTTGAAGGCCTCATGGTTAGCCTGTTGTCTGGAAAGTTCTTTGTTCTTGAGGCCGCTTCTGCTTGTAGCAATGTGGCTCCGATGTTGACGAGGGCTGAACCGTGGAAGGTCTGCTTCATTGGGTTACGGAGAAATGTGACGTCATCACATTGAGTCCGACTTTCAAGAAGCGTGTCGTTTGTATTGTGTATCAGATTTTTCTTACGGCGGAATTTTTAAATTATTTATTAATACTTTCTTTTAAATATTGAATTAATTTAAAACAAAAACAATGCCTTATCGATGCGTTGTACCAAATTGCAAAGGGAATTATAAAAACGGCCCTAAAGTACATGTATTTTCTTTCCCTAAAGATAAAGAATTATCTGATGTTTGGATTCGTACGATTAGAAGAGATCATTTTTCGCCTACTAAATTCAGCAGAGTGAGTATTTTTTGTATTAAAAAATAAGCAAATTTTATTGAAACTTTAATGAAAATTAATACCATGTCTTTGTAATTCATAACTTAAAGTTAATAAGACATAAATCTAGCGAGAAAGTTTAGATATTCATTCTCGTACGTGTTGCTTTTAAAATCTAAAACCTCATTTTTTTAAGAAATAAACTTTAAAGAAATTTTCGACATAAATTCATTCATGAATTCCTAAAGGAATATTTTATATACATAAAAAATGATTCTAATAAGTTTAACGATTTTTTAGAATTGTTTTATTCGTGATTAAATTAAACTTTAATTGAATTAATTAATTTCATGTCTGTAACACATTTTACAACACATTTTAAAACAAAGTTTTGTTTTAAAAAGTTATTAAACTCAATTGAAACTTTGAGGATTAAAATAATTGCATATCTTTATAATTCACAAAACATTAAAAACAAAGTTGCGAAAGTTTTTCAAAGCTGAAATCTATTTTTTATAAAAATAAACTTTAAAGAAATTTTCGATATAAATTCATAAAGGAATCTTTTTATAGGCATAAAAATAATTGAATTATTTTTTAGAATTATTATAATTCTAATAATTTAACATTTTAGAATTGTTTTATTCATAAGAATGTTTTTTTATTTATCATTTTAAAAATTAAAAAATGAATAAACGTTAAAAATTCTGTTAGCTTCGTCACTAATAATCTTTTGTTGAATTCTCTCCACTTTTCCTAAAATTGTTAATGCTTCCTATTACTGTAGAGATTTTTGCTGATTGATTTTCTTAGATTTTCACAAGAATTTAAAACAGGTTTGGTTTTTAAAATCTTTATAGGTATGTGAATTACATTTTCGACCGGAGGACATAAGGAGAGAATCGTCAGCTTTTGACGAAAAAACAGGTGTCACAATTGTAGTTAAACTAAAAAAATATATCTTCGTGATGGTGCTATCCCTAGAATTTTCCCAAACTGTCCCTCATATTTATCTTCATTGAATACTTCTAGAGAGTCACCAGATTTCAGAAGAATTCGACTAGAGAATTCTGCTCTTAAAAGTGCTTTAAATCAAAGTATTAATGATGACTTAGCATATAAAATGAAGAAGAAATTCCATAATATTAATGATCTAGAAGGGAAATTAAATTTCCTTGATAGAAATTACTGGAGTTTTGTTAGGCAGCAAGAGACACTTATTATATTCAGCATCATCAAATCCCCATATCCGAAAATCAATCTGTCTCTTGTAATTGAATCTGATTTTACAGTACATGTGTTTTGTAGAGATGTGGAAATGCATTCAATAAGTGTTGAGTCTTGACTCAATGTTGAATCTCGCCTATTGCATGGAATAATAATGCAACACAAAATGTACTTAGAACAAGAATGTATTATAACAAGAAAGTGTACACATAGTATTTCTGTATATTTCTGGGAAGACGTTCCTGGAGAATGTGTTGACTAGTCGCAGTCGATCAGAGTCTCTAGTTGGATCTCGTGATTCCACCTCTTCCTTCTCTCGTCTTCCGGTATCAACCATTATTTATATAGTTGGTCGTCACCTATGCAGATTAGGTGGATCCCACCACAACACCCCCCTCCCAAGCCTTGGAATCCTTTTGGATTTCAAACTGGCTTCTATATGGGATGATGATGGTTATTTCTTTGTAGATCCCCTTTGCATAGATCATATATATATCTGTTTTTTTTTTTCAATATCTTTTTCGTTTTGGATTCACGTCCAATGGGTCCGTGAACTTCCGTTTCCTACCGGATCTTCTCGGTTCATGAGCACTCTGCGGAGGTTCTACTTGAAAAGTATCATACATTACATCAATGATATCTTCCTCCTCATCCGGTATACTCTCTTCATGCTCTAGCACGTAGCATTTTTTGAGTTGGTTTTGGTGCCTTTTATGAGTATTCTTCGGCCCTTTTATTATGTAAATCAGGTCACCGATTCTCTTATCCCCTATGCCTCGCTCCCAGAACTCAATGTTGTTTCTATAGCACTTGAAAAAGACCTTCTCTCCGGGGGTGTATCTTTTTCTAGCTGTATACATAGTGTTCTTTATTCTATTTCTTCCTGGCAAAAGCTTGTCAAACACTGACTTAACTTTCCTAGCGAACATTAGTTCTGCTGGTGCCATGTTTGATGGTGTTCTCTGGTTAGGCGTGATTCTGTATACTTGTAGGAATTGCTGAAGCGCCTTTTCCGTTGGAACTCCTGAGGCTTTCTTCAGAGCGCGCTTTAACGTATCTACAAATCTTTCTGCGAGTCCATTGGATCTCGGATGATACGGCGGCGTCGTTATGTGGTTAATTTGATATAACTCACAAAATTCCTTAAATTCGTCAGAAGTGAATTGTGTACCATTGTCACTCACAATACACTCTGGCACACCGAACCGTGCAAATAGTTCATGCAAAAAAGTTGTTGTGGTATTGGACGTAGGCTTTTTGCAGCGTAGTACTTCCGGCCATTTTGTAAAGCTATCTACCACTATTAAGTAGTAATAATCTTCTACTGGACCAGCAAAATCAATGTGTCATCTTTCCCACGGATGATCCGTCTTGGGCCATGGTTTGTGTACTATAGGTGGTGCCTTAGCTGCTAACGCACACCCTTTACATCGATGAGCCATGTTTTTGATTTCCACATCCATTCCTTTCCAATATACAAAACTTCGCATTAAGCTTTTTGTTCTATTAATCCCCGGATGACCCATATGAAAGTCCCGTAGGATTGTTTTCTGCAACTTTTTTGGTACTACTATTTTCTCTACACTTGCGAAAGGCACGTTTCGTTTCTTTTTAAATATAGGCATAGTATTTTCTTTTAATTCAAATTTAGCTTCAAATTTGTTACATCTTCCAAGACCAGGTGTAAAGGTTTCTGGAACCTTTTTCTTTAATTCCTCTTTAATGTCCTGTCTTGTTTGCGTATTACTTTCTACTTTTCTGCAGAAAGAGTTTAACGGTTTATCCCACAATTCGAATGTTTCAATAAAATCTGTACCCAACAAGTTTTCTCCATTTCTCAGAATGAAAACTTTCATTTTTTTAACGATCCCATTCAATTTCATTGGAAGTACAACCTCGCCTTCGAAGTTAATTTGCTTTCCAGTTACCGTTCGAGCGAGTTCCTGGAGAATGTGTTGACTAGTCGCAGTCGATCAGAGTCTCTAGTTGGATCTCGTGATTCCACCTCTTCCTTCTCTCGTCTTCCGGTATCAATCATTATTTATATAGTTGGTCGTCACCTATGCAGATTAGGTGGATCCCACCACAACAATAAGGGACTATAAGATTCCTAAACATGTAACTGATAAAAATACTCTTGAAATTCTGATAGAAAACATGAAGAAAATGGACACACAACAACAGAAAACTGAACC
Source organism: Acanthosepion esculentum (assembly GCA_964036315.1). Classification (NCBI taxonomy): domain Eukaryota; kingdom Metazoa; phylum Mollusca; class Cephalopoda; order Sepiida; family Sepiidae; genus Acanthosepion; species Acanthosepion esculentum. The sequence continues at coordinate 56,443,227 of OZ038503.1, read as the reverse complement.
TCAAAATATGATTTTATATTAAAATTAATGTAATTTCTATTATTAGTGCAAGAAGAATCAAACAAACATTTTAATGCAATCAAATTTATATATGAGCAGCTAAATTTAATGACACAAAATAAGCTTGATTATTCAACAGAAATGATGATATTTTCTTCATTGTTATATAACTGCTCCCCTAAAGGGTACAGATTGTTAAGAGACAGCAATATATAATTTTACCTAGCTATTCAACCATTAAAAAACTAACGTTATCAACATATATGAATCCTTTGATTGAGAAACATGATAACAATTTTCGTATGTATATTAAAAATAAATTTAAGCTCTTAGTGCAGAAGGACATCACAGTATCTTTACTTGTTGATGGAATTCATCTAAAACCTTATTTAGATTATAAGGGTGGTAATATTGTTGGCTTATCTGACAACAGCAGTGAAGCTGCAACAAGTGCTTTTGCTTTCAGGATTAGCAGTGTATTCTCACTATATAAAGATGTTGTGCATGTTATGCCAACTAAATGTCTTAAAGCTGAGAAGCTATTTGACATAGTTAAACATATAATAATTGGTTTAGAGGAGATAGGCTTTCAAGTATTATCAATCATAACAGATAATAATGCTATAAATAAAAAAGCTATATCTTTCTTTTGCAGTCCGCCAAAGCCTTCCATTGTATAACCACACCCAGTTAAAGTCTCGACCTCTTTTCTTCCTTTTTGACTCAGTCCATATATTAAAATGCATTAGAAACAATTGGCTTAGTCAAAAAGATGCAAATAAATGCATGCTGTTCCCCAAATTTTGTCATAATGGAAATCATGAATTAGATAGTATCGAAAGTGCCCCATTTTCTACCTTACAGAAAGTTCATGCCTTAGAATCTCAGTCAATTTTGAAATATTGTTATAAATTGACCTCAAAGGCACTTTCTCCTACTAATCTTGAAAGGCAAAATATTAATTTAGTTCTGCAAATTATTAATGAATATACTATTCAAGGATTATTGAACTTAGGAAAACAGAAATATTTGCTTAATTTTGCAGAAGTTGCAGAATATATAAACATATTTTATATTTGGTGGACAATAATGAATGTTAAAACGCCATATAAAGGTTGTCGGCTTAGAAATAAATACTGCAATCCACTTAGAATGGATGAAGGAAATTTTAGATTCTCTCTGTATTCTGTGACTGGTTAGAATCTTGGAATAGCATTTCTTGAAGAAATGGCAAATTAACAAAGGAAACCTTCACTGCTTTGCATCATACAACCTATGCATTTCTAGAACTGACCAAGTATTGCATAGAAGAACTGAAAATGCTCTACATATTACCAGACAAATTTCAAACTGATCACCTTGAAGCAAGGTTTGGTCAATACCGGCAACTTAGTGGGGATCTCGATACGGCAAGTATTTGAGTGTGAAAAAAAAATTAGAATGCATTCAGTTTTAAAATTAAACTTACCATTTAATCAGCAATGCATTAAAATTGATTTAAAGAGTTTACAAGAACCAAACTGGGATGAAGTGACAGAGGAGGAAAAGTTAGATATATATAAATATAGAATTGATGTTAAAGAGGATGATGTAAATAATTGTAGAGAAGTTCTACCTGTAATACTACACTTAGCAGGTTATTGCTGTAATGCAGTTTTTAAGAAAATTAAATGCAATAGTTGCAAAGATTTAATATCTGGAAGTGTAAAAGATAATGTGGAAGAAATACCTGAAATAAGCAGCTATATTCAGGGGATTAATAGAGGTTCTCTCTTATATCCTAATGATAAAACTATAAATTTTGTTCTCTATAATTATGTAGTCATTGATAAACTGATAAAAAAATTATTCTTTTCTTCATTCAGTAAATCAAAGAAAATTAGCCATGCATATAACATTGAATGTTTTGGCAGATGATGAGCTTCTTTTTGATGTTGACACTTGTGATAGGGTCACAATATGGAAAAAATACAAAGAATGTTTGTCTGGAGCTCTACTTTCTTGTATTTAGTTTATTTGTATCTTATTTATAATTTACTTGTAATTTGCTCGTCTCTTTCTTTGTTTCCTAATTCATAATTGAGTTGTTGCTTTAGTGTAAGAAGAATAATAATCATTTAATACTGACGATATTGTAACTTTACAGAATAATTACTAAAATTAAGATAAAAACATGCAAATTAAAACAATACTTATTATGATTTTAAAAATGTTTTCAAATTGGAAACAAATAAAATAATGAACGAATTTCAGTCTTTAAAATTTAATGAAATGTTACATGATGTTTAATTTCTCTACTTTAACAAAACATTCAGCAACATCTTTTTCTTATTGGTTATTTTTTTAAAATTAATATGAAATAAAGTTCTGTATAAAATCCAATTCTGCTTCTTTCTTTTATAAATGTATTTTTAAAAAGCTTTCTAAAACCAATTTTTTCTTACAATTTTTTTCTTACTGTCCCTGCATGGACATTTGTGACGTCACGTCACTATCGAGTAGGCCTTCTATATCGGTGGCCACGGCTGAACACTATGTGTTCTTATGCTTGCTAGGTGTTATGAGAGTCGTGATTTGGACGACACGTCAGAAAGGATTCTATGGAGGCGAGAAGTTTACCTCTTCCCAACTGATCTTGTACTTTAAGCATCAGCTTAAAGTCAAGATTAGGTCGGAAAGGCGGTGACTCTCTTCATCTGAATTCGGCAAAAGGTGGGTGAATCTTGCGCGCTTGTGTCGTGTGAAAGGGTCTGACCTGGAGTGGCACTTTGATGTCGGTTAGGCATCAGAATATTGCTTTAGCTGGGTTGAACACGGGCAACCCATCCCAAAATTAGGTTAGCTTAGGTTTTGTTTTTGATTCTTTAGTTTCATTTTCCAGTAAACTTAGCTAGGGTATGTATGCTCATTGGCCCCTTTTATTTCTGTCCCTAGTTTTCTTTAAGTTTAATTCCCCATCCCCTCCCTCGTTAGATGGTCAGTGACGTCAGTTCTCTGGTGGATGCGCGGCGTTTTTTCGTTTCGGGTGTGATTTTTCGTATCTGTTGTTGTGTCTGAATGAGTGCATGTCTGTGTGAGTGCTTGGGATGAATGAATGTTTTTAATTTTTTATAGTCCCGCATTAATTTCGTCCGGTTAACTGATGTTTCTGCCACATTTAGTGATTGTGGGGTTTTTTTTATTACTAACACGATTTTGTTTAGTTTCTTGTAAATAGTTATTTATCTCATATTGTAATTACTCATTGGGGTTACTTTTTAAAATTTTAAAATTGTTATTTTATTCCCCCCCCCACAAACGATAAATTGTACATATGGAGTCTAGTTAGTATTTTCATAGAGTCATTGAGGTATTATGGTGTGTGTGGTAAGAAAGGTAAGTAAGAATGTGTTGTTTTGGTGCAAAAAATATATTTAGTATGATTGGGTCAGTGTTTGTGGCTAGCTAAGTTTAGAAGTTAAGACAGAAGACCGACCTTTTCCCCATTCCCCACTTCGGTCTTGTGCCACATTTTCTGTTATACACAGGAATAAATAATCTCTTTTTCTACTTAGACCTTGGGCCGCTACCTCGCGCGGAGGTGAGGTCAATCTCTCTTTTCAATCAACACCAACATGTGACCTCTCACAGATACAGCATTTCCCAAATTCTGGGAACACGCTAAGAACAATACACGTACGTACGAACACTCACAACACACACACATAATTTCTCCATACAAACTATATGTAACTGTCCATGTCTTTGTATATCTCGTTATTAATATATATTTGTTTACATGTATATATCAGTCTTGTTTGTTTTTCTTTGTCTTCTTTGGACTTAATTAAAGTCCAACCATCTCATGTAGCTGGACCGTCTAGCAGGAAATTTTAACCTTCTGATATCTCTTCACATCTTCACCCAACGTCCATTACATACTGAATTTTTTTAACTTTTTATAAAAAATTTATTATTTATCCAAAAATAAATTTCTCGGGGTAAAACTGTCCTCAATATATCTTATTTATACAAGCAATTAAAAGCTTTCCTAATATTTTAAATAATGTTTTAATTTTATTGCATTTTTCATTTTACGATTCAGAGCAGATTTTCGGTACATGTGTTCCTGTTTGAAAAAAAAAAAGATGATGAATTACATTCTTCAAGGTGTCCTACCTTTAGCTAATATAAATATGAAGAGTGACAAAAATTTATTTCTAGAAATTTCATTAAGTAACAGGTGTAAAAAAAATATTTTACCACGATGTAGCAGATATCGTGAACCGGAACCCGAGTCGATGGGCGGAAGTGGTAAACGAGACTTGCCTCCGTCTCGAAGGGACGGAGTTCGTCTTGGTATGGCATGTAGGACTTGAGAGAAGGCGAGTACGTCGTTCCATCAAACGAGATCATCTTGGAGAAGAGAGTGAGTTCAGTCGGGGTACATCGTACAATACGTGCAGTTGTGACAGAATGAACGAACGAACGAGGCGGATACAAGACGAGGAACAACGATAAATACCAAGAAACCTGCGTAGAGGGGAGAAACGCCCAATCTGAAACTGCGTCCCACAACAGAGTTGCTAATTTCTTTTGACAACATAAGATTTTTCTAAAAAAAAAAAAATTCTAAAGTAACTTAATTTATTTGTTAATAAGTTTCGTATGTTTCACTAAAATCCAACATTTATTTTTAATCTTCGCAAGAATTTCCAACTCATTGTGTTTTTCCCCCGAAAGAAGATGTTAACAATACTAATACTGCCCCCGCTGACTCAAAAAAACAAGATTTTTAACCAAAATTTCGAACGAGCTAGAAAGTATTAAAAATCTAATAATTAAAAAAATATTTTGGTCTATCCTCTTAATAATAGCATAAACATTTTGACGATAAAGCTTTGTTTTGATCAAATTTAGGGCCTTTTTCATCATGCTTTGTCTTTTTTCAACGAATTATTGGAGGTACCTAGTTTTATAGTATCGATGAGCAATATTAATTCGTTTGAACATTTTATAGTACCGATGAGGTAGCGTAAAACCTTTTATAATATCATTCAGCATCGATATATATCTTTTTTGTTAAATAATATTTGTTAATTACCAATTATTCCTTATCTATACAAGTATAGATTATAAGAATAATTTACAAGCATTTAAAGAAGTCTGTTTCATTTTAATGATGATAACTTCAAAGTTTAATTGAATAACAGTTAATTTATAAGTAATTTCTTAATAACTGTTCAGGTTATACTCGCTACAAACACAAATACGTTGTTGAATAGCGCATTAGAATTATCATTTATTTACAATCTAATTCAAGTCTGTTTACTTATATATTCTCTATTTATTTATTTTAAGTCTGTTTACTTATATATTCTCTATTTATTTAATTCTTTAATTCTTTATAAAATACAGAGCAGAATGTACAATTTTATTGGTCCTGACATTTCGGCTTCAGTCACTTTCCCACCGCAGTAACGTAGCTTCTCTGTGCTTTCATGGTAATTGTTCTGATATTCTTTCCTCTTTAATACCTGGACTTCATGAATTTAAACGCAATCCTAGATTAACAGCAAGGTCTCATCATTTTAAGGTTGAAGATGTTTTCGTATTTTCCAAGCTAACAGTTTCTACCCTCGAACTTCTTGCTTGTGAAACTCTCTTCTGAGTCCTTGCTTTCCAGACAACTTTGATATTCAAGAATTTAAATTTAAATTGTTATCTTTTATCTTCTTAATTCCTCTTCTTTTATTGTTCTCTCTTTTTAATGCGTCTTCTATTCTCTCCTACTCTATAACCCCTTGCTTCTTGGTGGCTTTCTTTTCCTACTTGGGTTAAAATTGATTAAAGAAATGTACTAATCTCATTGTATCTATCTTAGTCTTATCCTACTCTTTGTTTCTAATGATCTCAATTTTTTAAATTTCTTTCTTAAAGGCTCTCTATCTCGCCGCTCTCTCTGAATCTATTCGTATCTACGAATCTTCTTGTTGTGCCATGTCCATCCATAACGTGGGTTTCCCTACATGACGTGGGTGATCCTGATTCTCTACAACTTCATTCCTTTTGTATCTCTTAGTAATGTTAGTTTTTTTTTGCCATCCTTCCCCCTACTTGTTCTGTCATCCATTTGCTTAAGTAAATTTTAGCATTTTAGTCGCTGATTCCCTTTGTTCTTCTTGACTTCACTGTGTCCTGTGGATATCAAATTTTGCAAACTTCTTTTCTTATTATTTGTCCCAGAAATTTCGACTGTCATTTTGTTTCCATTTTCCTTAAAGCTTCCTTGTTGTTCACATGATTCGTCCATGGTATTCTCAACATTCTTCTGTAGAACCACATCACTTTTGCCTCAAGTCTTCTCTTCCTCTGCGAGGAAATTGTTCAGCGTTCACTGCCATTATAGGATAAGGAACAAGGAAGGAAGACTACACATGAAGATGCAGAGTTTGAAGTCAATAAAGCTCTGTCGTTTCCTTTTAATATTGTACTCGTTTCATTATATGAAGTTTTATTCCGCTGCTTATTTTAACTCAATCTACGTCTGATTCTGTTCTTCTTCAAATGAAGTTCTCATCGAAAATTATGTTTTTCATTCACCATCATGCATACATGCAAATGATATTTCTTTTTCTAAAATAATACAAAAATTTAGTGTTATTGGCTTTTCACTAATAATATAAGTTAAGTACTACTGGAAGCCATGAGATTAAATCTAATTATTTACACTATTTACACTCGGACCTTATCTTTCAAGCCCATGTACACACCTCCCAACCCAGGGATTGAACTCACAATTACTACGTCACCAAAATTCACGAATCAACGCTTTACTCCACTATGATTATTACCCCGTGGGACAATTGTGCTGAGAACTTGGAGCCTAAAACCCAACCTGCACGCTGATGAGTGCTGCTGCTGCTTTTACAGCGTAAAATACTGAGTAGCTTTAGCTCATGCAGATTCCATTTGCTTTTAAGTTGCCTGTCATTTATTTAAAGCCGATAAATATTTTAAATAGTAAAAATATTTTTTGTGAATCAATGTTGCATCGACAACTTTTTAGAATAACAATGATCAGCTAAAGCAAATGCATTTTTTACGAACGCAGCATGCAGACTTGTTCTTCGCTAGTGAAAATGCATAGCCGATGCCAGTGACAATGTGAAAAAATAATATTTTGTAGCTGAAAACCTTATGTACTCAAAGGTGTTATTGAGCTAAATTTATCTGTCTGTGCAAAAACGATAAAGCTGGAATTTGATGCATGACATATGGAGCATCTCTTGTGGGTGGTTGGGGAGTGCTTAAACGAGAGAATAAAGATAGAAATTGACTCAGACTGATTGATAAATTCGGATAATCATCAGAATAATTCGACAGTTGTATACAGGAAGAATATTTATTTTTCATACTAATGCAATTCGGGTTGAATAATTCTGCGCTAATATACACATTGTCAGCAAAAATTATTTCTATTTTAATTTTTACTTTCTTTGTTATTTTAATTTCTTTGAATGAAACAATTGTAATTATTGTGTCATCGAGCAGGTGCCCATTAAACTGCAAAAATGATTTGTATTTCAGCATAATTAGAGATTAGAATAAATATTAAATTCAATTGCCAATGTATAATTCAATTGCCAATGTATAATGATTTTCTTCGAAAATGAAACATTTTGAATCTAGTTAGCATCATAGAAGTTACGCATCACTACACTTTAATGAATGTGAGCCATCATAGTCACACACATGTGTAGGTAATCATTATTTAATTTGCATTGTTATCATAAGCTTTATCAAACACTTAAATGTTGATTGATCGATAAGATAGAGAAGAAAGTGAGTGTAAAAGAAAGTAAGAAAGCGTACAAAATGTTGCAAATATCATTTTTTCTACTTTAGCTATGAAAAAATTGAAAATGGTTTTAAATGACCATATGAAAAAGGTAAACAGCTTCAATGGTTACTTAATATAAGTGGATAAAAGCTTTAAGTAACAAGTAATCGTGAGCGAGATTTTGAGCGTCCTTACATTGGTGATCACGCAAGACTATAAGCTCTTTTAGAGAAACTGTGACAAAGTTCGCTCAGGAAAGTTGCAATATAAACCTGTAGTTTTTATACTGATAGTATTGAAGTATAATGTACATACTGAAGAAACACAATTATGTTTGAGTACGTGTCTGCAACAGAGGTTAGCTAACCACCCGAGCAAATGGATATACTAGGAAATGCGTAACCAACTATTCTTTAGAAAGACATCTTTAAGTATCTTCTTTCTTCTTTTATATGCCTTGTCTCTTCAGGGCATAGGTGATCATAGCCTTCCACATCTTCCTGTCGCTTGTAGCTCTAAATAAGTTTTGTCATTTTGTTATTTCTCCCAAACCCTGTTCTGTCATCCATTTGATCAAGCCCATCAAGTATGCCAAGCGTTGCTTTCATCTGTCACTCTTTCCCTGATTTTCTAAGTTCTCCTCCCTCATTACGTGTCTCAGAAATTTCAATGACCTCTTCCTGATGTTAAGTATAAGTTTCCTTTTGATTTCCATTTTCTCTAAAGCCTCATCATTGCTCACATGTTCAATCCATGTTGTTCTCAGCATATTTCTGTAGAGCCACATTTCTCTTGCTTCAAGTCTCTTCTTCATCTTTGAGGAGATTGTCCAGAATTTGCTGTCATGCAGAAAGACAGCTATCACGTCACAGTTCACTATTCTTTTCTTTGTTTCCAACAAAATTTTCCTGTCTCTTAATACTCTGCTTAGCTTTTGGAATGCATCTTTGGTCATTCCAACACATCTTCGGGTCTCAGTGTCGCACTTCCCGTCCTCTATTAGATCACTTCCCAGATATTTAAATTTCCGATTCTTGATTTTCGTATCACAGACCCGTAAGTTGCAATTAGGTCTCATCATTTTGCTGATGACCATGCATTGTGTCTTCTGGTAGTTTATGCTTCGTCATTTCGTCTTGCTTGCCTTCGTTGGAGATTTTGTAGTTTCCTTCCCGTGTCTGCTATCAACACTGTGTCATCTGCATATATCATATTGTTAAGATTGTGGCCGCCAATAATGAATCCTGGTAGGACTTCTAATACTCTCAGAATTGCCTCGCTGTCTAGGTTGAATAAATCCGATGAAAAGACACATTCTTGTCTTACAATCCTTTCTGTTTTTGTATATCTGTTGAACTCGTTTTTATCCGTATGCAGGTGGTTTGCTGTCAGTAGAATTTTTTATTAATCTAATATGTCAAGTTTGTTGAGCAGCTCTAACAGAGCTTTGTGGTATATTTTGTCCAACGCCTTTGCGCAGTCTATAATGCACAGGTAAACATCCTTCTGTGTTTTATTTTGCTCTTTCTGATAGCATTCTGAGTATAAATATCGCGTTCCTTGTTCCGGTGTCTTTGACGAACCCGTATTGTACTATCTCTGGCCTGATTCTGTTGTGCGCTCTATTCATTAGAATTCGGATGATGAGTTTTGTTATATGGCCCATTAGGCTTATTGCAGCCAGTTATGTGCCATGCGTGAGGTGATCATGTATCATTCGATACATGACTGACGAGGCAGATATTTTTTCCTGCAGTAGGTTGCCATTTTTTTCTGCGGTAGACCAGCTGCCATATATATTATTCACATTGCTTGAAAATAGCTCATATATATAATGAGCGAGACAATTATGTGAACATAATATATTTAATGAAAACTTTCTCTTTCAAAAGACTGGTACAGTTATTAAAAGAAGAAACAAAATAGAGTTGTCTGAATTACTTTTAATTAATTTTAAATTCGAATATTTAATCAACTTCAAACATTTAACACTCGACTAAATTCCAACAAACAACTTCAATGAATACTGAATCAACGAGACGTAATCAACTTTACTGTATGTTAAAAGAATATTAAACATTCAATCACTTTCAAACAATCGAAATTCAATCACCTTCAATTAATTAAGATCCAGTCGACTTTAAATAACAATCAATCGTTTCAAACAGTCAAATTCAATCAACATTCAAATTCAATTAATCTTTAAACAATATCAATCAATTTTTATTAAATATTCAATAAATTCAATCAGCATTCAGCCAACTTCAAACAATCACTTCGGTTCAAGATTCAAGAGTCAAAGGTAAGACAATAAAAATTCAATCATCTACAAATCCGAAATTTCAAGCAACACTCTCACAATAAATTTCAATCATCTGAAAACAATCATTATTCGATCAATCAAAATTCATTCAACATTCAAATTCAACCTAAAATCATCAAAATCCAATCAATTTTAACAATCAACACGACTAGCAAAGTTCAGTCAGGTCAATCAATATTTAAACAACATTTAATCAAATTCAAACACTCGACAGTCAAAATATAACACCTTCAGTCAACATTAAGTCTCGAAAATCACTACACATTTATTCACGTTCACTCAATCAACATTCAATAAACATTAAACAATTATCATTCAATCAAATTAAAATAGTCAACATTCAGTCAGATTCAAATAGTCAAAACGAAATAAATTTAAAAGAATCAACGTTCAATAAACTTCAATCAACATCAATCAATATTCATTAATATTCAGTCAATCAGATTTAGTCAACATTCAATGAAATTGCAACAATCAATCCAATCAGTTCTACAATAAAATCTGTATTCAGGCAACTCAATCAATAAGATCCAGTCAACTTCTGCAGCTGCAATCAATCTTCTATCAAGTTCAATCAGCATTCATTGACACTCATTAGCCTAAATCAATCCATATTCATTCAAAAACAATCAACTTCATTCTCATTCAAGCAGTATGAAAACAAAATTTAATCAATACTAAGCAATAAAAATTCAATCTGATTCAATTCCAAGAAATTAGGATACCAAATTGGTAGAAACCTCAGTAACAAGAAGGTTTATTTTCTAAAAATGTTATATCTTACATTGCATTTTGATTATATATATATTTAGCACCCCGCTACCACTTTTTTTTTATCAATGTCGATTGTTGTGCAAATCTGTGCAAAATCGGATCACAGAGCTTATCCAGCTTCATACATATTTTCAGAAAACCTTAACTTCTAATTGGTCAATAAACACACAAGTGGGCGTTGCAATCCACCCACGCACAAGTCTTTTCCCAGTGCGTGACCAAGTCAACATTTCGCTCTTCTTTCTCCGGAGCCTATCACGGGATTAAACCGCTTTCTGTTCCTTCTTATTGTTTCATATTTTGTGGTATTTTGCATTAAATATAAATTCGAGAGGTCACACCAACTAACAGGCCTCTACACACACACACACACACACACACACACACACACACACACACACACACACATACATATATATATATATATATATATATATATAGAGAGAGAGAGAGAGAGAGAGAGAGATTGATAGATTATATTAGTGGTAAATATACACATACATGTGCAATCATATATCTAAAATATATAAATATATATACATACACATACATATATATATGTATAAAAAATAATTCCAAGAGGATAGAATCCAGGTAGAACTCAATGTCCAGGACAGAGTAAGGATATAATAAAAAGACTTAAACACTAATATTCCATGGTCATAATTTATTCCATTGGAATCGTAAATACGATCTAATTTATCAGAACTACAAATTCAAAAAGAAAACAGAAAAAACAACTCCGGGAATAAAAAATAAATTTTAGTGAGAGTGTATATATGAGAGTGTGGGACGAATGCTAGAGTAAATGAAAGCTATAGGCAGGGGTAACAGACGAGAGAAGGACAGGAAGGTCAAAAGATGAAGGGGATTAAAATTTAACAGAAGTTTTAAAGAGGGGAGTCAAAGACGGTTTAAGTGAGAGAAATATGAATATTTTCAAATGTCTAATACATTAAAGATACACCGGAAAAGAGTATACATTTTGTGGTGCCATACACACTACACACAATAGACGATATAATCTTAAAGCTCAGAAGATGAGAGAGGGAGAGGAAAAGAAAAGGGGGTGAGGGAGATGGGGTGATGGAACTAAAACCGAAGAGCATTTATAAAAGGGCCGCTGTGTAATCAAGAAAATTTGACAAAGGTAATATCGACTACAGGTTACAAATCTAATATAAACATATAAAAATAACGATTATCTAATCCAGCAAGGACCTCTATTTCTATGTTCAAAAACACATACGTATACACACATACACAACAACATATTTATATTTTCACGTACATACATACATATAGGCGTGTACACACACACCCATACATATACATACATGCACACTGTGTCTGACCTAACTCTACTTTCCAATTTACCAAATGCAACACATGCTTTCTGAATCCATGAAAACTATTAGTATCAAGGGCATCGTCTTATGACAGTACATACATACATGCATACATACATACATAAATACATATGCGCGTCAGTAGGATGTAGAATAGTGTCTGAAGGAAAGTGGAGAAATGATACAAAGTGGAAAAACCATATATTTTACTGATATCGAGTTTTGCCTCCATGTGCTAGGTTAGAGTTTTCAGGTCAAAATGAAAGACAAAACTGTGTTTGTTTATTGTTTTTTTTTTAATTAAAAATGTTAATATTTGATGGATTTGAAATATTCCCACTCCGAGTAGATCTCAGTTATTCTCTCTATTAATTCGTATCCTGCATTGTATATATTGTGTTGCTATTGCTTTTGTGATGATCAATGATATGTATGAACCTAGTCTTTGGTTTATCGTCGAGAATTGTAAGATCAGTTCACTCCGAATGCATTCTCTGCTCAGTAAATCCTTTTCTCTCATAATTGGACTGGTATTTATTACGTCGAAATTGTGGCCAGGTGGGTTATGCAGCATATATCTACGATAGAGTTTTTTTATTTAGATTTCTAGATGTTTCGATGATGTACAATCTATTTTGTACATTCCGTCCTCTGTCCTGCTATTGCTATTTCGTTTGGCGCTAACTATACTGCTTATTATTTTAGAGGCGGTGTTAATGAATTTTAGATTATGGTTGGGTAAGTTATTTTCTATAGTGATTGTTATGGAGTTGGTAGGTAGAATTATTTTTAAATCATTTCTCCCCAAGATACAAGGGGTTACTGAGTGTGAGAATCTGAGAAAAATTGTTAAGGTAAGAGAACAATAAAAGAACAGGAATTAAGAAAACAGAAAATGAAAATTGACACTGGATGTACATTTTTGAAGATCAAAATATATTGTTTGCCTTTTCAAAGCTTGAATGGCGTTTGAAACAACGTCGCTGATTGGTTAATAGTAAGGAAATTTGAATTTGAAGTTCGTGTGAGCCTATTTTTGCACAAAATTGAGGTGATGTCTGTGTGATCCTACTTTTGCACAGAACTGAGATTTTAGTGATACGACTTAAATCTATAATCTGTTTGTACATTTTTAACAGGATTCTACACCTCCACATTCAACATAGCCATAGCGAGTAGATCAGTTCAGCGTTCAGTAGTTTCTATGGAATATAGGAACAAACGCGGTTCCTATTATTTCGGATTGGGGATAGATCCCATGAATCTATGGAACCCAATTTTCAATAAAGCACGATATAAGTTAGTAGAGATTCCATAATAGGGTGGAGAGTAACAAATGTGAGATCGCTTGGCTCGACTAATTACGTCATTGACTGTTGAATATTGAGATCCATTCTGGAGACTTCTGACGAATGGGTATTTATTCTAAAAGCTTTGTGAGATCAGCACACATACGTTTTCTATTTCCGCTGAGATTATTTTTTAACTTAAAAAAACTTGAATCGATAAGAATGCCTCAAAATTAAATGAAAGTTCGCATGATATGAGGGCAAATGAACATTTAGGGAATTTGGAGAAGAGGTCTATTCGTACGCAAGTTCATGCACCTAAAAATATCAGGGAGCACCATTCTTTTTATTCTCTTCCTAGACTATGCTTTGGGCGTGTGCAATTACAAATGTGAAAAAATGTGCCTTAATCTTTTACAAATTCTGTGTCACATTCCAAAACAAATCTACTGATAGTAAACAACGATCATGATTTCCCTCCTAATGCCAGTGTAATAACGATGAGGAAGGATATGCTGATGATATAATTATTCATAACTGGCATAAGAGTGATCTTGAAAACAAAAATCAACATTTTTACCCAATAATCCAAGAAGTAGAACTTCTCCAGAAACTATGAAATGAAATTTAAATAACAATAGTAGTTGCACATACTCTGAATCCATCATAAAAATTAGAATATGGAATGAATTAATTTTAAATGCTTCAAATGCTTCGCTGTGTGGATAAATTTAGTATAGGAGATAAGAAATTGAACACAACGTAGGTTTCGCTAGGGATATTTTTGACCAAACATAAGCAACAGTAATTTTTTTTAATGGATTTCTTTAATCCGACGTTATTATTACTATTATTAGATATACGTTTTTGAGATGCCATCGCTTTATACTTGAAAAGTAAAATGAATAGCAGCCGGTCTAGAGGCTGCTATTTACGTTTCGTGTACCAAAGTGAAGCTAACGGATACAGATTCGAGAGATATGCTTTCCTTAAATAGGTAATTAAAAACTCACCTATGAAGATAGTCACCAGTGGCCTAACTGGTAGTTACACACTTCAGCTATAAGAGTGGTTTTCCTGAAGAAAAAAAGGGATACATTTTCGATTCCTGTTGAGAGGAAAAATGTTTCTTTAATTGGACTACGACCTTGTCCAACTGAAGAAAAATTGTTATTTATTTCACTGTTTAAGAAAGTATAAAAACCAAGAAAAAACAAGGATAACATCTCAAACATCTACTAAAACTAAAATTTATAATAATAACATAATGTGTGTGCGTGCGTGAAGGGGTCATGAAAAGTTCTCAACTTGACCCATTTCCTAAAATGTAAGTAAACGAGTGAATCTTGGTTGAATTGAAAACTTCCACATTCCTCGTATAGCGAAAAAATAATTAAAAAGTTCAATGAAAGAAAATTCATTGAACACTTTATTTATCTATTCACTATTAGTGCTCTATTTTTATTTTTAATAAAGAGCATTTTATTTATAAATATCTGTCCGTCTTGAATGCGTTATCTTGCAGTAATTTATTAGTCGACGGAGTTTGTCAGAGCTAAGCTTTTTTTGTTATTATTAATTATATAGCTACATACGCACACACACACACACACACACACACACACATATATATATGTGTGTGTGTGTGTGTGTGTGTGTTTGATAGGGAGCGAGAGAGAAAGAGAGATAGTGTCTGTGCGTTTTAATAAAATTCAATCCTATTTGGATCTGACACAGGTGAATATCATTTAGAAAATGATTGGTCAGAACATCTATATTTCAACGTCTTTCAAACCCAGTTATCCACAGTTATGAGATTAATTGATTGATTGGTTGATTTTGTTTAGCGGCATATCAACCACTATGGGTTATTTAATGCCGAAATCTAAATAATTTGAACACAATTTTATGGCTTCAACAAAATATATTTTGAACGCAATTATATGCCTTCATCTACAGAGAAAATGTGTTGTTGGTCATTTTGCATTAAACATGTATTTTACTCTAAATATATATTAGTCATTTTTTATATAAAATTTATTGCTGGTATTTTTACTATGAAAACGTATTTTTTATACTTTCATAGTTTTTTGTTTTTGTTTGGAAGTTCATGAGTTTTCCATAGTTGGGACCCTAACAGGTGCTATTACCCCGGCCCAGGATGGATCCAGGAACAACAGTAATTAAGAGGTGGTTCCAGGTTCCTCAAAACCTCCAATCCCCCGACCAGAGGCCTTGCTGCCGGATGTAGTTTATCGTCATACCTAGGATTAGAGATCAATTGATTCAGTTCCCTTGCCATCCCACCATTGGTTAGTCTTTTTTCGAAAGAGTGAATCCTATTTCGATGTAATAATTTGCCCAGACATGTGCACAATATATAGAAGTCTTACAACACAAAATCACATGGTGATGAATTCTATTTCATCGTTTTACAATAGTTTTATGAAGTATGTGAATGAATGTGTTAATCAAAAATGAAATACACATTTTAATCAAATACAGTTTACTCCAAGTTTTACATATATAATAATTCTATATTTAACAGTGAACATGAAGATGTTATTCGAAATAATGCTGTTTATGTATTTGTTAGAGATAAACGCAAAACCTTTGACACTTTATGATGATCTAAGCAATGTCTTTACTCAGGCCCTCGAACAAAAGACATCGGAAGCCATCGCATATTTTTTTTATAATTTATTCTAAAAGCTTTGTGAGATCAGCATAAGTTTTCTATTTCCGCTGAGATTATTTTTTAACTTAAAAAACCTGAATCGATAAGAATGCCTCAGAATTAAATGAAAGTTTTGAACTGCTATTTCATATCAGATTTTTAAAAAAAAATTTTTGCTTTCTTTTGATTGAAAAATTATATTTCGCAGTTCAAAATGACAAACTATTTTAATAGTCAACCTAAAAGTAGGCAGAACATTGTTTATAAAAGGAATTATTAATGATGAAGGGGGACATTAAAACATTCTGTACCTTCGATAAAGTACGAAACATTTCTTTAATGATGAATAATAAATCCGGCAAACGCAATCTGAGAATAGTTTTATCAGGAACAAATCACAGGTTATTATATTCTGGACAGATTATTTATGGTATTTTAAAGAAGCATTATCTAAGGAATCCTTAAAAAAAACCCTGAGAACTTTAAGGTTTTTTGAAAAGAAGGATGCACTAAGTTTTTTTTTACAATAATAGTGTGAAAATTTAAGTGTTACGAAATTATTTCTAAGCAGTAATTGCAAACAAAGTTTTTGTAAGTAAACA
The DNA here is from genome assembly GCA_964036315.1 of Acanthosepion esculentum. Classification (NCBI taxonomy): domain Eukaryota; kingdom Metazoa; phylum Mollusca; class Cephalopoda; order Sepiida; family Sepiidae; genus Acanthosepion; species Acanthosepion esculentum. The sequence goes on along the minus strand of OZ038503.1, from coordinate 56,426,391 downwards.
TTAACATATAAATTATGTCTGGATTTTTTAGACAAAGATTTTTGTAAGGGAGCACATGGAAAAGTAATTCTAAACAGATGGTAGATGGTGATGAAGGCAGTGATTCCATTGACGAGTTGTTTCATCGATACGATTTCAGACAAAAATAAATGGTCCCGATTGGTTTACATGGGCACAAAATTGTTCTCTTTGAGAATCTTTTTTTTTTGTTTTGTAATAGTTATGTGGCAAATTTAATTTAAAAGTATGAAATGAAACAATATTGAGCATCTACTAATGATTTTCAGTCTACAAAGAACATCATAAATGTAGCAACTTGGAAATCATTATGGGTTTTGCTAATAGAATGTTAACGTAAGCATGAAAAGTTGTTGAAGCGTACGGTTAAGAACAATTGATGTCCAGGCATGCCAGACAAGTACGGACATGTGCAAAGGCCAAATATTGTAATCAATCATATGTAATTTATGCTATATGGACATGTAATCTACGAACAGGTAAAAAATTAATATGCCGACATATATGCAATAATTGTTATGTATAACATACGCTCGAACTCACACGTGGTACTACGTAAATTGTACTGTAGATCCTTACAAGTGGGTTTAAGTTGAATAATTTTGGGTAAAACTAAGATTGGCTTAGTAAGTAATACACCCACATTCTCTCTCTCTCTCTCTCTCTCTCTCTCTCTCTCTCTCTCTATATATATATATATATATATATATATATATATATATATATATATATAGGGGAAGGAGAGAAAGATAAATAGTGCGAACACAGAAATAAGCACATCATGGTGACTATCAGTTTCGTGCCTCAAATGAGCTTCAAACCAAATTGTCTGAAGATCTCTTGAAGGGTGAAAGCGATAATGCAGTCTACGCTATTATCTAAAAACGTTTTGTCACTGGCATTATTCCCAAAGTGACAAGGCTATTGTTATTCTCTTAACCAATTCTGTATTCTAACCGATAAAAAGGGAAATCATCGCACCTACACAATGTTTATAATGAAATATATGTTTTATTATTGAATATTTATTATAAAAAATTCAAAAACACGGCTATTATTTCTTTTACTCCTCTTTCTAGTAAAGCTGACGTTATATGCTAAAGCACATCGACAGGGTTCACAACGACAGAAGATGGCGATTGATGTTGCATTTAAATTTTTGAAGATTGTAGGTTTCAGGGAAGCAAGTAAGCGGGAGGGAGTTCCACTGTCAAAAAGTGGGAGAAAAGAAACTGTTGAGAACTGTTGTAAGTAGTGGTTATATTTAACTATTTCAAAAGTAAAAGGGTGGGACCTAGATGCCAATCTAGTAGTGCGCTTAAATTCATGTAGTGGAGGCACTAGGGAAAAAGCTCGTTAGAGTAGTTGCCATGGAAATATTTGTAGAAAAGACAGAGGGAAGCCACGTCACGTCGGTGAGAAAGTGAGTGAAATCGAGGTGCTAACGTAGGATCGATTACATTGCAGACTGAAGTCATTGCAAAATCCAAACTCTGGATAGTGATTTTTCCAGGTATGAAATGTGAGATGCTTACTGTATTGTGAAAATTACCAAAGCTCGTTCCAAAGATGAATAACCATGTGTGGCGTGTTTGATCGACGGAGGAAACTCTGCCCCTGTTTCCTTGTGTCAGGACTCAGCAGAGCTTAGCAAATACGATTTAAGACAGCTAGCCTTACCCATAGATTGATAATATTTTCCAATTTGAGTATTTTATATAACTACCATATATATGATGTATGAGCAACAATTCAGACAAAGTATTGTATTTTTACAATAAAAATATAAGATATGCTGCATGAGGTCCCCAGGAAGTCAAACGACATTAAAACAAATATAGAAAAAGGAAAAGAATGCTTTTCAAATAGTAGGTACAATGTTTAATGTTCGTAGCGACCTTTCTTGGTAACAATGAAGAAACTATTTCACATCAGTCGATGAATTCTCCTTAGATTAAGGAGTGACCTTGATTTTCTTTTTCAATCCGCGGCTAACGGTATCAAATTTCTTCCATTTTGTTGTTCCTGACAGGAGTAACCTGGATTCGACTTACAGCTTATGTCGACCCCTGAACCGGAGCGATCTGGCCTCTCCCTGCAGCTGATGATGTCGTCATTATTGTAATAGACTTAATTGAATCGAAGCGGGGAGTTATCCCCGCTTCGATTCAATTAAGTACAATAATAAAATTCAATTAGTACAATAATAAAATAGATAAATAGAGTTTCTTTGTTGTTTCTCCCAACCTCCAATCTGTGGTTGACTGGGGCAGGAAATGGCATGTGAATTTTAATGCATCCAAAACAAAACTGCTATCATTTAATCACCATAGAGAAACTTCCCTGCCTCCTATCAGCATGGTTGATGCTCAACTCCACGAGAGCGCCTCACTGCGCCTTATTGGTCTCACATTTTCCACTGACCTGATGTGGAACAACCACATTGAATCAATTGCTGTATCTACCACAAGAAAAAGTTGGTTCTCTGTATCGCGCCAGGTTTCTCTCGTTTGAGTCCATCCTTCACATATACAAATCTACCTTTCGTCCATGCATGGAATACTGTTGCCATATATGGTCTGGTGCCCCGTTATTCATCTCAAGAGTCTCGACAAAATCCGAAGACGGATATACAATGTGATCGGTCCTGACTTGGGGTCTTGATTCCCGTCACTTTTTCACTGATGTAATGTGGCTTCCTCCTGTCTTTTTTATATTGTCATGGCATCTGCTCTGACGAGCTATTTTCACTTGTGCCCCGACTGAATGAATTTAAGTGTGCTACTAGGTTGACAACTCGGCCCAACTCTGTTGAAACAGTTAAATGTAACCGCTTCTTCTACTCAAAGAGCGTCTTCTCTCGCACTTCCCGACAGTGGAACTCCCTTCCTCTTGCTTGCTTCCCTGATAACTATAATCTTCAAAAATTTAAATGTAATGTCAATCGACATCTTCTGTTACCTTGATCCTCGTTCTTCTTTTTATCCTTTCCTCACCCCCACTATACCCATTTTTTTCTCTTACTTACACTCTCTGTAGCCCCTTTCGTGCTAGTGGCACTCCTGCCTTGCTTGGGTGGAATGCTTAAAAAATCTTAACTGACAAATTATCTTCATCCATATTGTAAACAGAAATGCTTTGACCTTTCTCTCAAGCAGTACTGACCATTAAATTTTCAATTTAACCTTCTGCTACTTCATACTTTGGTGTTTACTTTCTTGATATTTCAAAAAGCTCATCTTCTTTTAGCCTTATGTTATTAGAATACATCTTTTAATTTGTTTACAGCCCTTCCTAATGTTCACCGTTGGTTAGATCTACTAAAGTTTTACATAATTTTATTGAAAGTAAGTATTACGACTGAAGTCGAAAAATAGCTTAATAGCGTTTTTTGCCAGAATTTTTTGCTAATTAATCATGTTAAATGAGTTATACATCTGCAAGAAATTTTATAATTTTGGTGAAGAAATAAAATTTGTGGAATAAATTTAATATGCGTAAGTAAAGTAAATTTAAATATTAAATGAACTTAATTTCGGTTTGTGTGGATAACCTTAATTTAGTTTCATAAATTTATTTTCTCTGAACCACATTAATTTCAGTGAATAAACATAATTTCACTAAATATATATAATTTGAGTGAATACACCTAATGTCAATGATTATCAAATGATAAACTTAATTTTTATGGCTGACAAATTAACATTGCTAGGAGCCATATTTGTATGATATTATTTTGGAGGTCACGTGAACAAAATTACTCAGAAATGACGGCCATTGTGCGCTATTGATCCGTATTTTTATACAAAAACATTTGTGCTAATATTTAACTGAAAGTTAGAGTCTCCCAATAAAATACAAAAATGAATAGAAATAAACGTGAAAAATGTATGCGATATTTTCTATGAATTTATTTTTAAAATTTCAAACTCAATTCTGAGCGTCTATTTCTAGAATGAGTGTGAACATTGCAATTAATGAAAAATCTATATGAGAATCGACAATGGTTGCAAAGATTTAAATTGCTTTAATCATTATTTCGGTTTCAGACTTATTATTTTATGTGCCATGTCCCTTCAGGATATGTGAAACCATGTTCTCCACAACGAAACTTTAAAGCTTTTATCCTTTTGTCTTTATTCTGCTTTCCATTTACACAAACTCATTAAGTAGGTTTTCTTACATGCCTTGCGAGTGTTAAATTCCCTAGGCACTTTTTGATTGTAAGTATTTTTACTCTTAGTTCCTATTTTGCTGTTCTTTCTATTATTCATTGCTTGACATTTTTCCTTAAAACGTCTTCGTGTCTCACATATTCTGTATTATAGTATTCTCCACATATTCAAGTCTCTTCTTCATTCGTGAGTCGATTGCCCAGCATTTAGTGTCACGTAGGAAATGACATAGAAGTTCAACAGTCTTTGTTTTTAACCGTATTTTCCTCTTAATAATACTTTTCGGTAAGGCATTTCCATATGTGTTTTCAGATTTCTATAATATTTCCCAGCGTCTCTTACGGTTCTACTTACATTTCTGTACTTGCTTGATTTCAACGTCCAATACGTAATTGAAATCTTTCAGTTTTCTTTCTAAGTCTGCCATCAATAGTGACATCCACCTATGTTATGTATTTTATGTTTATACGATGATAAATTCTGGTAGATATCTAGTTCTCTTGGGGTCATCTTGCTGTAGAGCTTAAATAGATCCATTGAGAAAATGCATCTTTGTCTCCTTCCGCTTTCTATTTTTGTGTACTCACTGAACTCGTTCTCTATCCGCATGCAGGCAGTTTGTTGCCAGTAAATGGCTTCGGATTTATTTTCGCCCTATAAAACAAGCTTTCCTAATTTTTCAACGTCGCACTTTATCAAATGCTTTGTGCAATTAGATACAGGTCATTTCGGGATTTGCATTGCCCTCCCGTTGATGATAATGTATTGCATTTCTTCTTCCAGTGTCTTTAGCCACACTTTTGTTGCTCTATTTCCGGTATAATTCTGCTACGATCTCCGTTCTCCTAATGAAGTGTAGTTATCTGTCTCATTATGTGGAGTTCGCATTCATTTGCCACTTGCTTTCTCTATTATTGCAAACTCATAATGTTCCGACATTTTTTTTACCAATTGATATTAAATTTTGCCTCTATTAAATTGGCTTGTATCACTGTGTGTTTATTTATTCTTTGTTGCTGAAGTGCTAACCACAAAACTAGAGTGTATAAGTCGAGCTTTTAGAGGAGAAAAAAGAAGAAATCTAGAAAGCAGATGACAGAGAAAAGAAGAAAATGCAAAGAGTAGAAAATAAAGAATCAGTAAATATCAATTCATGGTCTTTGTTTCTTTCCCTCGCACTTAAAACGTGTATAAATCGAAATCAGTAAATTAAGAACCCTTCTAAAAATGTTCTCCTACTTCGCAGTAGAAGTTGACAGCGAAATAAAAGATTTTTTAAATTATCATATGAGAGCTATAAAGACAATTAATTTATTCGTTAATTTACTTTGAAAATTAACTTTTAGATAACTGACCAAATCAGAAATCCTGACAAAATATAGTAAGTGTAGAATACATATTTTAACGTAATATAAAATGACTACATTCTTTAGATTTAGAAAGCGATTGTTATTAGATACGTAAAAATCGTATAAATTCATGAAGAGTTTTTCGTAGATAATTGATAAAAACATAATTTTTGTTGTTTTTCTTAACATTTCTATAATAAAATAGACAAGCATATATATTCTAATTTTAGTTTCTAACAAAAGGATATGCTACTTCAGCTAAAAAAATATCGCTGTTTTGACTTTGAGGAAAATAGAGAAATTGGACTAATAATGTTTTGACACATAAATAAGTGGAAACAAAATATTTTTAAGAAATCTTTTGTGACTGCTATTTAAAACTTCGTGCAGAGATCTAGTTTGTGAGACTTTGCGCATGATGTGCCGTTTGTTGATAATGTCGTTCTCTCATCCCTTTACATCTTTTAATAATCAAGTATGTAGAAATGTACTGTTTCGGGTATTATCCAGGAATATTGGAAGTAAACTAATGATCTAGTCACGAGAGCATTGCTTCATGATCAGTTACTGAGTTGGTGTCAGAGCTTTTATGTCAAGCAATGCATAATAGAAAGAAACACAAAAAAGACAAAATATAATGTAAAATGCGATATATAAATGACTTAGATGAAGACAGGCAAGGGATTAGATTCGATGGTGTGGATTTCGGACAGAAGGGAAATGTCGTAGGTTAATAACTTAAACGTCATAACGTTCACACGTTCCGCAACTGGCCATGATTAAATGTCGGCTAGGCAATTTAGCTGATTGGGAAACTCAGGAAGAGGTTAGAAAAATGACGATCACTCAGGGGATTGGCAGAAGGTCGTTGATATAAAAGTACAACCCATTTTAATGGGAATGGCTTGGTGTTTAATAATTAATTTATTTATTCACTTTTCTTTTCTGTTTTAGTTTGAATTAATTCAGTTGCATCAACACTTGGTTGTTTTTTCGTTTTTTCCTTTTTCTTATGTCACACATACTAAAATGATTTCTTTTGGAAGACATAAGATTTAATAAAAAATCAATCTCTCTGTGAATTATGACGAAGGTCTATTTGATTATGTCTGACAAAAAAATCGTCAAATGTAAATAATTATAAGCAATTTTTTGTCTGTTTTGTATCACGCGTTTCAAAACGCCCCTTTAGTTTGACATAGAAACTCATGTAAGGAAAAGACGAAACTGTTTGTTGATGACATTTTACGTAAAACAGTTGGCTTAGGTTTAAATGTTTGTCCATTGACTCAATTTCTCCTTAGACTTAAATTAAATATGCTGACAAATTTGTTTGAAATAAGAACTATCCCATATACCCGTATATCAATATTGATTTTTTACTAAATGAGCCACATATTGATGTAAATATTTTAGCTGTTTTAAAATGGAGAATTTTATAATTCTACCTTCATGTGGGTATGTGTTCAAAACTAACAAGCCAATGAGATGCAGTTCGACCCTCTTCAAATTCTGTAGAAATGCTTTTTATACAGTTGAGCAAAATCATCATGACCCATGGTCGTCGGCAAAAGTTACTACCGAAGTGTGAACTTCGAATTGGCGACATTACAATCGAGAGTAGGCACATAAATTTAAATATCTGGGTGTTGTAATAACATACGAAGGAAAATGTAACAGAGATACGAAGGCATATCGAAATAGCAAATGATGCTTCCCAGAATGTAAGAAAGATATAGGTATATTTCTTTTGAAACAAAGAAAAGAATGTTGAACACTTATATCAAATCTATCCTCCTGTATAGCAGTTAAGCATCTAAATGAATAGGCATATGTGAAAACATATGAGCCCTGGCAGATATTATGTAATATTATTCACCGCCGACTGTGGATTACTAAGATTTTTTTTCCATATTCCGAGTTGATTTCCCTTCTAGAATGTATTTGGTAATCCTTTCTATTGTTTCAATTGAAGTCTCCCTTGCTGGAGTCATGTTTCTTTTCAATTAGCCAAGTCCAACAGCTCGCTACGGTACGCAAACATTATCTTTTAACTGTACACTAAATTTTATATTAGGTTTGTTTATAATTTAAAATGTTAGTGTTTCTAAAATGTTCCCGTAATCTGGAAAAAATATTCAATTAATTTAGATAATTTAATTTAACGTATTTGAAGTATATTTTACGACCTCAGAATATTCAGTGATTAAAAAAAGCTTTGTTTATTTTCTGCGTAAAAAATCTTGATATAGATTCTGTAAATTTTATGGCTATATAATTTTTGTTGATAGAGTACACGTTCTTTTTTTCTTTCTATTTTAACACGTTTGTGCAATTCCTGGTTTGTGTGCGTATCTTTGTGTATACAAACAATATCAAATTTAGCAACACTGAAATACAATATTATATACTATGTGCATACATATGCCAAACAAAATGCTGCCATCACATAAATGTAAGAAATAACAAATAGAAATAAAAAGGAATGAATTAGAGAAAATAGGAAAACACATTGATAAGTAGGGCTGAATAATAAAGTATTTCACAGTCACGAGGGAAAGAAAGAAAGAAAGAAAGAAAGAAAGAAAGAAAGAAAGAAAGAAAGAAAGAAAGAAAGAGAAAAAAGAACTCCATGCTTCAAAATTATATTTAACAGCAATGAAAGAAAGAAAAAGCTAGAAAAAGAGATCGAGGTAAATGATAAAATCTAAAATAAGCAATAGAAAACTTAGGATGATGTTAAAGAATAAAAAGAACAAGAGGCAAATGGTAAGAAATGGGTGAAGTATTGGAAAGAAAAAAAAGTCAAAATAAATCAAATCAAATTAAAATTATTAATTTATTTTATTGTTTTTATCAGCAGATATGACAACAAATAACAATTTACTTTCATTATCTCAATTTGTCCACCCAGTCCATTTGAATGATCAAAGCATAAATAATTTTAATCTTGTCCTTTTCATGTATATTAAATGCTTTCCTACAATAATAAAGATATTTTTGTTCATCTAGAAATGCCAATGGTGAAAATGTAGTCATTATGTGATGACACATTCAAAATCGCTGCTTTAACAATAAGAAAAAATGGAAACCCAAATGACAACATTTAGTAATTAGAAGCAATTAGTCAAATTAGAAATTGAATTGTTATTCTTGGCAGGCAATTGGTATTTTTTAAATGTTAACGATATTCACAAACTGTTGTCGTTTGTTGATTCAAGTTCAGAGAAACGCATTGGATTAAATGGCGCTGTAAAAAAATGTGCAGTATACGAAGAGTATTTTATTGGCTAATAAAAATTTAATATTAAACAATCTCGATGATATACGATATATTTTTTTAATGTTAGGCGTCAAGTTTAACACCAAGGCAGTATATTGAAGATGTTTATATTATGTTATAATTATTACAAGCAAAGAAAAGAAATTTCTGTTAAAACAATTACTTATATCCGCAGAAAGCTTTCCTTAAATAATTTCTAATATTTCTGCATTTTATAATACAAATAAGACTCTTCTTTTTAATAGATAGTTGGTGGTTGTAATTAACAGAATGTAAAATATTTAATGTCACGTTTATATAAACAATAACATATAAAGTATTAATTATATTTTTCTTAATCTTTGTTTTTTTAAAGGCTTATGTAAGATATGTTGTCTTTGCCCTACAAAATAGGTTAGTTTCTTTACAAAATAAAAAACAAACCCTAGTGTCTAGTGTCCTGATATGTTCAAATTTCTAAGAATAAGTGAAAATAGAATATAACTGTATGGAATAATGAAAACATTTAATCCGAGAATCTGAAAATCAGGTCTGATGTATTTTAAGATAAACCTGTATTTTGATTGAAGACGGACCCTTTTGTCATGTCTGCATATTGAGAAATTTTCTAATTAAACAATAGCTTAATTAGAAAATTTCTCAATAATTCATTGACACACCAACGTAGAGTCGCAAACACACAATGTGATATTACTGAGGTTTTTAGTAGCAAGTGGATATTCTATTGGGACATGTTTTGTAGGTAGATGACAGTGTGTAAAATCTGCAGTAAATATTTCATGATTATTTATTCTCATGGCGAGAAATAATATGACTTTTATTGAGATGAAACAGAGTTGAATGTTTACTTTAAAATATTCTATTTATTTACATTGTTTGAACTGTTGTCCTCATCTTTATTGTCATATTCATGTTTCGGCCGTTGTACGCTTCGGCTTTCTTCAGGTGATTGGAATTTTGAGCTGAATCCTTTATTTTGTCCATAGTTCCACGTGTCTTGCCTCTTCCGGAGGTCTCAGTTATCTCCCTTTTACTCACCTCTCCAAGTTTTTGTTCACTACTGCAGTAGCCAGGTATTGAACTCACAACTCTGTAGATCAAGTCGATGGATCCAACCAACGCTTTTATCCATTGTGTCCTTGAGGACATCAGTGTATGAATTTTTTTGATTTATAAAACTTATAAACCTAATATCTCAGTAACGTTTTTTTACCAGAGCTCATGTTGCAATTTGTTTTTATTATTGCTTTTCTCTAGCACTCAGTATTACTGGGTCCCATATTGTATTCATTTCTATGCTTGGTCAGCTCAGGAGATTTTTGTGGCCTAGCACATGCATTGATGCCTTAAGTTTTCATATTTTCCAGTGATGCTCTGTGTCTATTATTTCAACCTCATCCCACATGGAGCCATGATCTCCCTTTTCCCTCCATATGTTGTGAGCTATGCCTGATTTTTCTATTTCACCTTGTGTTACCGCTTTATGATGTCCTTGTAGTCTTACCGTAAAGTGGTGGCCTGTTTCACCTTTGTATTTCTTACCACAGCTGCATGGGATGGGGTAGACACAGACCTTAGTAATGTTCTCCTCTATAGGGGGGGTATTACTCGGAAGGGGTGTCTGCGAAGTGTCGAACCATTTTTGAAGGTCATGAACGACAGATATTTTGTATTCCGATAATCCCTGCACATAGAGTAGGAAGATCGAAGCTCTTTTCTGAATGTTGTTATCCTCTTGTACCCTTCTATCCCAGTTTGTTAGAGCTGCTGCCATGTACCCAGTGTAGTTGTTACGTTGTAGGGTACTGCTTATATTGACCATTCCTTGTTTATATGTTTCTGGGACGCCACTATAACTTTTGCTCGATGTTGTAAGCACCGGGCGATCCCTTTCTTTATAATGTATGGGTGGTGAGAGTTAAAGTTGAGGTATTGTCCGGTGAATTTTGACTTGCGGTATACGGATGTCTTGAACCCATGCTCTGTTCGAGATATTAGGACATTCAGGAAGGCGAGTTTGTTGTTGTTTTCTCTCTCCATTGTGAATGTACTGTATCGATAATCTCATTGAGTTCGCATGGTCCAGTAGAAGCTGAACCTGTTCCTGGTGTGACCAGAATATGAAGGTGTCATCTACGTATCTCAGTCATAGGGTTGGCTTTAGTGATGTAAATTATAATGCCATTTCTTCAAAGTATTCCATGTATATGTTTGCCATTGCTGGTGATAATAGCGAGCCCATTGACAAGCCTTCATCCAGTCGATATATGTCTGATCCCATTCCGAAGCTTGTTGTTTTTGCACAGAAAGTCAGCATCTCTATCGGGTTATCTATTGGTATACTGGCCCGTTCTCCTAGAGACGAGTCCGAGGCCAGTCTGTCCCTGATTACTGATAGTGCCTCCTCCATTGGTATCTCGGTGAACAAATTCACCACGTCCAGGCTTTATAATCCTTTCATTTTTTTTATTGAGGAGCTTACAAAATTGAAAGAAGTATAATAGTCACAATATAAATGATTGCATAGAGTTTTATTAAAAACATCATAATTAAGTAGGTAACATGAATACGGATCAGCTGGTTTTGTAATTATCTGTATATACAGGGTGCGTAAGTATCTGGATGTGCAGGTAGCTTAAATATGCGAATGTGTGGGGAGGGTAACTATCCTGATGTACGGGCAGCGTAAATTTCTGGATGTACGAGTAGTAGTATAACTACCTGGATGTAAGGATAGCTTGAAAATGTATGAATCCCCCCCCTTCTCTTACCTACCAGTTATGGAGTTAAATAGGCAAGGTGACTGGATTCTCTTGTCTTGAGGTGGCAATCACTCTAGGAAAAAGAGGATTGAACGTAAATCCAGCATGAAGGGAGATCGGTTCCGTCTTGACTTGTATACAGTACTCTTCTGCCACGACTGCGCTCCCTACAACCCTCATAAATTATGGGACACGTGACGAATAGGAATTAATTTGGGATTAGGTTATTTCACCCATCATCATGAAGTAGAGGTAATTAGAAATTGTGAGAAGTGTTCGATACTAAAGAAATATTTTGTATTTATTTTTTTACTGCATTCTTTCCTTGCACGTTCTGTTCTTTTCCTCTTCCCGTTTCTTTATTTATCTATCAAACTATGTTTGCCATTTATGTTTCTACGCTCTAACTTTAACTTTTTAAAGGTCTTTTTTATGACGATGTTCCAAGTTGTACCTCTTGTCTTTTATTCATTCCTCTGAATTAATCGTCTTTGTATATCAGTTTCTCTCCCTAATAAAAGGAAATAATAATCGTTTTATAAAATTTAAGCGTAAAATACGAATTTTTTATTTTTCCGAGATAAAAATGTTAAAAAAAAAAAGTCACCACAAAGTTCACATATTCTTACACCGTTTCCATAATGTGTGAAAATAATGTCATCTCGTTAATAGTGTGAAAAATACGAGCTGCCTGACAATGCTAATAGAACAGTACCGAAGGTTTTCAATGTCGGTGATTATGCGTTAGGATGCAGTTGTTTTCATAAGCATCACGTGATGTTTCTGATGGCTTGCAATTTAAAGGACGTTGCTAATATATTTGGCTTTGCCTCTGATCTCTACTCCTCAATCATCGAAAGTGATCATTTCCTGATACCGATTTTCAAAAGGTACCTATTTAAAATTGCGTGCACGGTAAAGTAATTTGATATCAGGAAATAAAACCGCAAACAAAATGAAATGCAACTTATATACTTCTTTCATTAATAAACATTTCAGTCTTAAGAGAATTCCCTGACTAGTTTGCCCAAATGGGGGCTATAAAATCCCTAGATCAGATTAAGAAACGAGAAGAACGTATGTCAGTATGTCATCGAAACAATATTCAGAATAATTGGCAGCGGAGTATGTCTAAACCGTTAAGATTACAATTCTGAATATAGGAACTTCATCATAAATAAACCTTAATTGAACATTTTTTAAATACGTATTACGCTTGAATAAACCAGATTTAAGAACATTAACTAATCTAGAATATCATTTTAAAAGACGAAATTTAAAAGAGAAAAAATTAGCAAAACAATGTCCAAAAAGGATCCTAAAGCAAAAGTAGTAGAAAGGAAAGGAATTATGAAACAATGAATGTATAGATATATGAAAATGGGGATAAAAAGTACAGAAATAAAAGTAAATGGGAAAGAATAGATGAAAGATATAGATGGAAATTATTTAAAAAAAGAACGTCGAAGAAAATAACGAAAATAGAATGTCAAAAGAAATTGAAAGTATAAGGTAAGATTTAGAGAAAAAGAAAATAGTATAGTGTTAAAGGAAAAATGAGAAAAACAAGCCCAAAGAAAGAAAATATTCCAAAGGAAATTTTAAAGAAAAATATAAAAAAAAACAAATCTAAAAAAAAAAATCTGAAAGAATTTAACACAGAAGCTATTTTGTCAAAACCAGTTTTCATATTTTACATACATGGTTAAACAAATATTAACTTATTTCTTTTCACGTTCAAAAATAGTAATCAAAGAAGAGATATTGTAAGGCCGAAGAAATAGACCCAATTACTGATGGCTCATATTTCAGTAAGAACAACGAAAGAGTGTTTTCATTAGCGAATAGGCTTTTCTTCCCAAGCACTGTATCTCTTTCATGTCTTCCAGCAAATATATACAAGTAGATATGTATACCGAACCTAGATAAGTAACATTTTCTTAATTTCAAATGAACTTTAATATTAAGATGTACTTTAATTGCAGTTATAGTTCAAACTTGCCTTTTCATTTCAAGAGTACTAAAATATATGTATGTAGTTTTTCACATTCTATGCGAAATAATTACGTTATTGCAAGATGATATAAAATATTTCCTTTTCATTTCTAAAATAATATAAAGGCATGAATATTATATACTATCCTTTTCAAAGTAATCAAACGTCGTTTGTAGTTGTACAAAATTTTATATTTAGAGTGTTTCTTGGATGTCTCTTCAATATCTAGAGTTATTCTGCTGGTGGGAGTGTACTTTTTTATCCCAACACTTTTGTTAGACGTTTTAATTAATCTTGTGTATTCCTAAAGCATTGTCGATGACATACTCAATGCTGACAAGTGTTTTTTTTTATCTCATACTTTTATTTTTACCAGTGCAATGGGATCAATGGATATAAAAATATGCATTATCGTCAATTTCTTATTTTGCGGATCTTTTTCTTACCAACATTTTTGTTTAGTCGCAAAACTATGTTAGTCATATTAAATTCACTAAACAGGGCCCCAATTTGGTGATTATCAATCTTCATCACTGGATTCACCACTTTATTACTCGAACACCTGTCACACATCCAAGATATGTCGGGGAACACTATCAACATCAATAATATTTGAAGACTGATGCCCCTCCCCCACGGAATATCACATCGAAAAGCAAGTGTTTTTTTTTTACTCACACTTCTTCGCCTATTTGCATAGATGATTGTTCTTCGCTTGCAGTGGACATAGGTGTAGCTTGTGGGTACAATCATTCATATTTAAACACTGCTCTTTGTCCTTTGATACTTCTTGTCCTTGGTGAAATATTGTACCAAAAGACAACTTCGATTGGTGAAATACGGCTTCTTTCTGCTGTGGCTCTAACTGTTCCATGATGTCTTTTGACAATTCCGTTGCCCCTAGGTCTATATGTTGCTCTCAAAAACATCTCACTCCCCACTTATCTAGCATCACTTTCAGGTTCGCTGAACGAAATGTGTTGCTGTTAACACTTCATTTACTAGACCTCTTTCCAGAAATATCTTCTCCAGCAACTTTTAAATTTCAATTGAATTTTCTGAAGAAATTTTCTGCCAGACAGTTACTCGTCCAGGTCCACAGTTAACCATAGTCAAGTAGAGCTTCTGTCGATAATGGGTTACATCAACAGTTAACCGGCACCAATTTTCTTCTATAGTAATATTACAAAAACTGTGCCTATTTGGAGCTGAGTCTACTGACTTGCATCTTTCTACCACGCACTTGACAGCGTCTCTAGTAACATGGGGATTAAAGTTCTGTCAATCCAAAATCTGGCATATCATGCAGTTTTTAACTCCTCATTTTATACAGTAGCGATTGTTTTACAGGCTCATCATGCATCTTGAGCCATTTTTGCCTCACCTTCGTAGTCATGTCTACCCTGTTTATCTATGATACTGATCCTCACTTGGAGATCGAACACTTTTATCAGTTCCCAAAATTTCACTAACCGACGCTTTATGAGCATCTACGAAGCAAAATACGTTTGCAGTCTCTACTCCTTTGGAAGATCACATTTGATCCAAGAAGCCACAGTGATAGTCGGATTTCATCTCAATCTCGTAATCCCCATTTCAAGGAAGTACGCCTTTAGAAAATCTGATGTATCTCTGAACCATTTTAGTGGATTGCATAGATTACAGAAACGGAATTTGGCAATTCAGCCATGTAATTTCATCATATCTAAAATATTATTTCATTTTATTCGCAAATTCACACCTGAAACGGATTTAAAAAACAATTTCTACAATTGTAGCTCTACAATTCTGTAAATCATGGGGAAAGGTTTTCGCTAAAATTTAACACCAGAAAATATGCTATTTTACTTTTCTGGGTGTGAAATTCACATAGGTAAGAACGTTTTGCATGCTTCTCCCAGAAGAAAAAATAGATCCATGCTATTACGATTTAAAAAGCAGAAATTGCTGTATTTCTTGATTGCATCAGACATGAATCTGAGTGAAAATATAAACAATTTAAAATTTATGACTGCTTAGGCGGAAAATGCCTGTGGGGCCAAGGAGATACGTAATGCTAGAAACGCTATAGATATTTTCCTGTGTTTCAGAGATAAATGAGGATGTGCGCGTAGCACAGCGGTTATCAGCAAGGCGAGGGTGAATCGACGTTCTGAGTTCAAATTCCGGCCGAGTTTATTGCATTCGCTATCGTACAAAAACATTTAGGAAATGTATGAGTCCATCTATTCTCCCCCAACTATAGGTTAAATAACTTGGTTGGCAATAACAAAGACAATTCTGAATTCAAAACTGGTTGAGCGTGTGTCTGAAAACCCCCCTCTTAAAAGTTAACTTGCTACAGAAATCACAGTAGCAACAACTAGGGTAGTGAGGCTGTGTCTTTGTCTGCCACAAGGGAATCTATGTTCGATCGACGTGATTAAATATTAACCACCAAATTATGCATTGACAAGAAATGTGAGTTGAAAAATATATTTGTTGCGTAAAATAAATGCTTTTTTCATCATTAGGATACCGAATTATTTATTAACTTCCGTACTAATATGAGATTTTCGACTTGGAAATGACAACAGATGGAAATCACTATCATGATAGCTTGAGTCAAATCACCATTACTTTTCATATTAGTAATGGAAAAGATATTATAGACAGCGAGGAAGGAAAGAGTAATTTTGATGAAAGCTTTTATGCATAATGTAGCAATCATTTCAGAGTCGAAAGCTCACAGGAAACACATAAAGCAAGAGCTCTTCAGTTAGGAACGAATGAAAATTAAACCCAGTAAACACTATAGTCTATTTTTAAATAAAGACAGCAATCAAGGAAGTAAAGTTCCTAATCGACAGGAATAAAGTCCCAACAGGCTGTGAATATATGTTACCAGATACTATCGTTGCTATTTACTATTTATTACAGCTCTTCATAATTGGAATGAAGTGTATCAACAATTCAAAGATGACTTATGTCGTTGCTGAAATGTGAACTCATTGGCAAAACACAAAGATCACAATGTGTATCCTTTGATTTAATCCCCACATTAATGTGGTAAATGCAAGTATTTGAGATGTACTTGTAGCAATGGAAATACTACTTTCATCTAGGACATATCTTTTTGTTGCATTATACATCACACTATCAAAATTGAAACTAACACCGACGTCAATAGTTGAAAAGTAAGTACCAATCTCATCTTGTGTGACTCCCACGAATTAATTATGAAAAGCGTCCAACCAAAAGAAGTGCATATCAACTACACTGTTGAAAATGCATTGTGATTTATTTGGATAAACAAATTTGATGTGATTTCGGGAAGAGAGGGAATAGCGTTCCACCTACAGCATTGGTAGTTCAAGGAACAGGAAGGAAAGAAAATGTTTCGCTGGAGCTGTTGCATATCAAATTGTTTGATACTGATTTTGATTTGAATTTAAACGTCATCTTACATTAACTGCTCAACATTCATAATTGTTAAAAATTCCACGTAGTTGAATTAACCGCTCCTTCAGAAGAAAATGTCGATTTGTTCCATAAAAAACTGGCTGTCTGCAAGAGAAATCTAATTTTTGTTGAAATGGAATATAAAAGTTTTATCATGAATGCAACTTCGTTATATTTTCTTATGTTTATATCAGAAAGGTCCCAAATCAAGAAGCGGTTTCA
The DNA here is from genome assembly GCA_964036315.1 of Acanthosepion esculentum. NCBI lineage: Eukaryota > Metazoa > Mollusca > Cephalopoda > Sepiida > Sepiidae > Acanthosepion > Acanthosepion esculentum. Next base: position 56,409,145 of record OZ038503.1, on the reverse strand, counting down.
TTATTGTGAATAAAAAAGGCAAAGAAATAACTGGACAGAAGCAAGGAGGAGAGCCCAGAACCGAGTTCTATGGTTGATTTACGTTGATGGCCTGTGCACTTCTGGGAGAAAAATCCTGATAATAATATTAATAATAATACGATATCGCCGAACTGGATTTTCCATTACAATGAATGAATCCTGGTAGGACTTCGAAATATCTCAGAATGGTTTTGCCGTAAGGGCTAATGAGAAGACACATCCTTGTTTTAAAACACTTTTTATGTATGTTTTCTGAACTCATTTCCTACCCGTACGCAGGCGTATTCTATTATCCTTCCCACATATGTCATGGTAATGTAGCAGCTCCAGCGGTTCTTTGTGACGTACTATCAAACGCTTTTGCATAGTCTATAAAATATAGCTATCCTTTTACATTTGCATTGATCTTTCTGCTATCATCCTGGGTATAAATATCGCATTTCTTGTCCCAATGACTTTAAAGAACCCGCGCTGTTCTTGTCTTATTTCTGGTTTGATTCTGCTTCGCCCTATATTCGTTAATATTCAGATGATCAGTTTTGTTACATGTCTCATTTAGCTGATTGTCCGATAGAGTTCACGTTCGTTTGCATCTGGCTTCTTAGACAGTGCTATGAATATGGGTCAACTTAGGTCTTCCGGTATATTGCCACTATTGTATGTTTTATTATCTCTAATCTTATCTGTGCCGAAATCATCTAAAGCTCCCAGAATCTCTATTATAATTCCGTCTGGTCCTGCTGCTATGTTTCTGTTCAATATGGCCAATGCTGATTCCACTTCAATATTTCTGGCCCTTCGTTATATATGTGCATTGTCGGTTGTTCCCTTACATTGTGAATGAGTTCTCCGACGTATTCGTTCCATCGCCGAATTATTTATTCTCTCTATAATATCAGCGTCCAGTCTTTAGATTATATGCATTCTACTGATGATCATGTACTTTGTCTTGTTAGTTCTCTCATATTTTATGCATATCTCCTTTATCTGTGATACTCGTTCTTTCTATTTCTGCAAACTTTATTGAGCTTGAATTTGTTCCTAACTTTTTTGTGCAGAGTCCTATATTCTGTGACGTACCATGGCACTGATTTTGTTTCCTTTTTATCAGGTCCAGAATTTCATCTGTCATTCATTCTTTTTTCCTTTGTTTAATTTTCTTTGGGATGATCTCGATTTCTGATGTTACTAAAGAATCTCTTAATGTGTGCCACTTTGAGTTTCCATTCTCATTTTGTTCATTGCATCTACTTTTGATACTGTTCATATATTTAGCCTTGACATTCGGTCAGCTAGAGGCCTGTCGTATTGAAAAACGAGTTTGCTTGGTCCTCTTCAATTTCCGTAGTTTCACTCTAAGTTTACATAAGGTGGTCGCTCCCACAGTCGGTACTTGGATATGTTTTTCAGTATAAGACTGCATTTTTGAATCTCTTATTGATAGTTATTTTGGCTTTCAGCATCTTCTCCTGGGCTTCTCCGTGTCGATATATGTTTTGGGTGTTCTTGAAACCAGGTGTCGCCTACTACTGTTAGCGAGTGATAATGCGCTTGCTGTTCCCCACTTTGTCTGCAAGATATGTTTGCCCTGTTCTTCAGCACATTCCTTGTTGCTAATCATATTTCATCACCTGATGTTATAAAATATGCCCCCAGACATTTTTAATGCAACAATTTTGGTAATTCTTTACGTCACTGAACTGAGCATAGCAGATTTGACATTGGAGCTTAAAATTTGCATTTTATGGTTTTACCAATTTCCCTAGAAGTTCTGATGTTTTTCAGCATATCGAAGGTTGCCCGCACTTTACTAATCAGAATGTACCTTTTTTGTCAGTAACTTCCTTCTTATGAATCACATTTACCAGGTATACAAAGAACTTGACCTCTTCGATTGGCTTTCTAACCACAGTGACTGGAGCGTTTGGCAGTGATGTTGACTTTCATAACTTTTGTTTTCTTCTTGACATCGTGTCTTATACCTCTGATATTTCTATCAGATATCATTATCTTGAGGGTGGGTGAAATTATTGTCAGGTCATCAGCAAAGTCAAACTCATCTACTTGTGATCTGTGTGTCCTCTATATTCCATTGTTGGAATTTTTACTGCAATGGGAAAGCACAAAACCACAGTCTAGAATGCGTTAATATTATTAATTTTTAATCCGAGAAACTATGACTGACCCGCGGACAATCAACTGATAAAGGCTTTGTTGAAGGCACTATTGGTGTTTTGCCATGTTATTAAGCTTTCACACGTAAAGAACGTTAATGTACTTCTAAACAAGGTTATAATGTTAATATTGAGTGAATATTTCACTGATCTCCTACACTAATATGGTTTTGTGCTATACTACCTTCTTTCAAAATTGCCATTCAAGCTTCCACAAATCTTTCTCATTTCTCAAAACGATATCCCCGGCTTAACAAAAGCAGTAAGTCAAAACTACAGCAAAAATATAAAAAAAAGTAGCGAGTTTTGGGATGAGCATCATTTGTTGGCAGAATGTTTTAAGCCCTGTTAATGATTAAAATAAAAACTTTGCCGTTGAGAAAAAACATTCAGGTTATTAAACAGTGTTTTAATACTATTCTATGACCTAACCCCTGTAAAGAAAAATATAAAATTTTAGCCACATAAATTACTTGTACTTATACGTATATCTTCTTCGATATTCCATCTCCCTTCAGGACGTGGGCGTTGATGAATCCATACAACCCTCCATCCATCGTCGCTCTTTGTAGCGTTACCTTATTTGTTAAGCCTCTCACCCCACAGTTCTATCATCCTCACACAAGCTCGTGAGGTCGGTGGCCCGCTGTTTTTTCTTATCTCTCTTACCCTCGAAATGCCATGTGAGAGTGAATTTTTCCAAGCCCTCCATCCTCACTATGCGTCCAAGAAATTTCACCTCCCTTTCTGATTCTGATTATAAGTGTTCATTCTGTTGCTATTTTCTTTAATATTTTTTCGTTGCTTACTCGCTCCGTCCATGGAATTCTCAGTATCCTTCTGTAGAACCACATTTCTGATGTCTCCAGTTTCTTCCTCATCTGTAGTGAGATTGTCCAGCATTTTTGTTGTACAAGAGGATTGATATCACATACAATTAACCACACTTTTCTTTGTTTCTAACGAAGTTTACCTGTGTATTAGTAATGTGTATATCTTTTGAAATGCATCTTTTGCATTAGAAAATGTGCTTTCAGATTTCTTTGTAGCATTTTCCATCCTATCTTTAAATACTTACAGATATTTAATCTTCTCTACTTGTTTGATGTTGAAACAGTAATTCGTAGTTTTCATCTTTTGCTAAAAACCATACTTTCTGTCTTCTTACAGTTGATGGCTGCTCCTTTTTTTCTTGATTTCCTTTACTACCTTGTCTAAGAGGCCTTTGGTTTTCATTCTGTGTTTACCATCAATATCTGCGTATCTTATATTGTTATGATTGCGACCTCCGATAATAAGTCCTGGCTGGGTCTCCAGCTCGCTAACGTTAGCCACGTTGTAGAGGAAAAGATCTCGAGAGAATACATATTCTTGTCTTACGCCTCTTTATATTTTTGTGTACCTACTCAATTCGATTTATATCCCTGTGAAGGTGGTTTGCTCCTGCGGGTATCTACGTACATCTAATAACATACATACATAAGTTTATTTTTATATGCAACTAAAATAGAAAATATACTTGCAAGCACTCACGTGCGCGTGTGTGAGTGCATATGTATTTATTTTTAATATATACTTTAAATATGTGTTTTCGTAGATTTAGCTTGTATACATGCTTCTTGTGTATATAAGTATGTATATAAGTATGCATATTGTTTATAACATCTGCGGTGGTCATCACTTGACAGTTTTCTTTTTTCTGCGTACAAAGCTCTTACTACAAACGCCAATTCTTCTCATTTCGTTGCCTTCTAAAAGGGAGAAAACTACAAAATCCAACGCTTCGCTATTTTCTTTTGTATTCAACTCAGAGTGCGTAATGCCTGGCTTAGCCAACTTTTGGGCTCTTGCAACTAGCCGTGAAATGAAACTAGCAACAAAAAATAGTGATATTATAAGAATCGGTAAAAAACAAAAAAAACAGCAGTTAAAAAAAGAAAATCGTCAATCGACAGAAACCGGAATAGCTTGGCATTTTACACTTTCTTGTGATGATGATGAGGAGGGGAGGAGAAGGAGGAGAAGGAGGAGGAGGAAGAGGAGTATAGAGGCGAGGTGAAAATAAGTAGTAAAAGAAATAGATGGAAGAAAAAACGAGGAAGATGACAAAATGACAAGAATTGTCTATTGTGAAAATAAACAAATCATCTTTCTATCTTTCTCTCTCGATATTTATATGTTGCTAAATGTCTAAAACCCTAAAGCACATTATATACATTTAAGACTTACATACATATGGAGATGTCATAAGGGTATGTCATACATAAACAGATATCATACATAAGGGGGTTCCTATGTGCATGTATAATCTGTGTGTGTGTGTGTGTGTGTGTGTGTGTGTGTGTGTGTGTGTCCCAATATTTTAATACTCATCAGGTCATTTGTCAGAATTGTTTTGATTTTTATGTCTTGAAACCTTCTACGATCATCTGGATCGCTGTGTCTGATGGCGGATTGGCAGTCATCAACAGTGCACAAGAGAAACGAACTCGACGATGATCGAAGGCAATAGACTGTGGCTACAAGCAAACAGCCGCAGGCATTAAGTGCAGCGGCTGTATCAGGAACTGCCACTCAAAAATTGACCTGTTCAGCCGCAGTCATTGTTCTATCACACAACTCTAGTCATGTGTGGGCGCATCCATTGTTTAACTTGAACATGAACACACACACACACACATATATATATACATATTTTTTCTAACGATCAATACATATATATATATATATTGATCGTTAGAAAAAATATGTATATATATGTATATATGTATGTATATATATATATATATATATATATATATATATATATATATATATATATATATATATATTGATCGTTAGAAAAATATATTTACAGGTAACCACACTTGCTGAATACTTGCATAATACAAGAGCCTCACAAAGGTACAGTCTCACGTTATAAAAATAATGATCCAATAAGCATTGGACAGTCAATGTTTGAATTCATTTTTTTATCGCCGACACGCTAGGAAATATAGATAAATTTACATAGTTACCTTCATTGATACAAACTTGTCCTGACACGTTGGAGCCTCGATTAAAAAGTGAATGAGAAAACGTTTACAAATAATTTCAAGAGGAAACTAAGTACGATCGGTTCAAACACAACAGTATCACCACACGATTATCAAATGAAAAACATTAAATATAGAAAATTTGTTCTATGATGCATGACAAACAAATTTGCCGCTGAACCTATTTGCATACATAAGCAAATAAAATTGAATGTAAGCAAATTCAATATTTTTCATCTTTCATTGCATTCATGCTTCCATTCAACTGGTTAGTTCTTGTTGTTCCTGTTGTTGGTGGTAATGGTGGCGGTGTTGTTGTTGGGGCTCCTGCTGCTGAAATATATCCAAAATCTAGTTTAGATTCTAGCTGCATTACGGGAATTATTCACGGTTGTGAATTATCCAAAATTACAACTACTCGTTCTTGCCATTCTGGGACATCGACTTAACCAATTTGGTCATTAAAGCCTTCATGTTTAAATTGACGTCCAAATTTGTCATCATTCTATTAGCCCTTTTCTCCATGGATCGACTACAGAAAGGCATTCGACAGTGTATCGCACTCATGGATAGAGAAGACCCTAAAAATATGCAGAGTCTGCCCCACAATTCATAACGGAGAGCATGAAAAAATGGAAGACTACACTAAACCTAAACTATACAAACGGGTCATTAACATCGAGACCAATCAACATCAAAAGCAGGATCTTCCAAGTAGATTCATTGTCTCCACTACTCTTCTGCCTTGCAATAGTGACACTCATCTGCCTACTGAGCAACAGTAGCTACGGATACAAGTCAAAGATGGTAAACTGAATCACCTTTTCTATATTGATGATCTTAAAACGTTTGTCAATGATGAAAACCAATAGAAAAACCTACTCACCATTGTCAAAACCTTCAGCGAAGACATTTGGATGGAGTTCGGAATCGGCAAATGTGCCAAAGCTACCTTCAAAGGCTGTAAACTAACGAAAACTACAGATTTAGCCCTTGATATCAACAAGATTAAGGAACTAAACCAAGATGGTACATCCAAATTTTTAGGAATTAATTAAGGAAACGGAATATAACATTCAATTATGAAGAGAAAGATCTGAAAAGGATATTCTGGTGAGAGTCTTTGATACTAGAAAGAAAATTAAATGGGGCCAATAAAATAAAGGCTATCAACACATTTGCTATACCCGTAGTAACATACAGCTTCAAAATTATTAAATGGAAGTTGAATGACATTAAAAGATTGGTCGCCAAGACCAGAAAAATGCTTACCAAAATGAGGATGCACCACCCGAAATCAGATGTTGCTAGGCAAGAGCTCTAGGAGGTCGAGGTCTAATCCAACTTGAACTAACTCTAAAAACTACAACAATTGGATTGGAAGCCTACTTCACAAAAAACCAATGACCCTCTCCTACTAATAGTAAAACACCAAATCCACTCCAACAACAAAGAAGCTGCAATCTTCAAGAAATAGTTTAATATACCTGAAACCCTACCAACAAAAAACCCAAAACGAATACCATCTACGTCACACGAGTAAAACGGAAAGCAAAATAACTTAGTCAAATAAAATTACAAAAGAAAAACTGTGTGGACAAGGTGTTGCATGGCAAATACCTAAAAAGAACGAAAGAATCGGATGTGGACCAACAGAAAACATATCAGTGGCTGAGGAGCACTGGGTTGAAAGCTGACACAGAAGTACTGATTATTGCAGCTCAGGACCAAATCCTCGCAACCTATCACTGTCACATAATTCATGTTGGAACTAACCAGAAATGCAGGATCTGCAGAAAATATCAGGAAAATGTTGACTATATTATCTCAGGATGTCCGGAACTAGTAAAAAATGAATATACCAACAGAATGCACACTGGAAGATATGCAAGAAGCACAAAATCAAAACCGTTGAGACACAGTTACCCAAAATAAAGATGTAACTATCCTCTGGGATATGCCAATTCAAACTGACAGGGAAATAAAATCCGATAGACCTGATATTATCAGAAAAGACAAGAAATTCAGGAAGTGTATGTTTATTGACATAGCAATTCCATCTGAGAGAAACACCTCCATGAAAATTATCGAGAAATTGTCCAAACACTAGGACCTTTAACATTAACAGGTTGTTGAGTATGAAGACTGAGACTGTACCAATAATAATCAGAACTCTGGCCTCGTGAGAAAAGGAATGGACAATTTTAATAATAGTGTCCCAGGTAACATCAACATACAAGTTTCACAGAAGATCGCCCTACTAGGAACATCCTATATACTAAGAAAAGGGCTATAAATTAATGACAATTCTCCTATAGTGTCTAAGGACCATAGTTTGGATCCTGATCTACAGGATACAAAGCAGAAAACATAAGATACATACATATGACAATAATAATAATAATAATAATAATTGATATTATTATTATTACAGGAAATATATGTATGTCATGGAGAGAAAGCGCCCTTTGATTTGATGACAATATTTCTAGAGATTGTGTCTCAAAGGAGTGACAAAAAATAGATATATTTGTGGTGAGTGAACAACAAATAAGAGGACAGTATATGATGCAGATGAAATAGAGGATTGTTGTCGAATATTGAAATTGAAGAAATCAAGAGGAATATTGAAAAGCATGACAATGGAACTCTGATACATGGCAACATTGATACAACAAGAGGGAGAGATGTTAAAGAAGAAAGATGGTAGAAGAAAAGAATTCCGAAAAAATGCCAAGTTGTGGAAAGGAACCATCAAGAAAAAACAAAATATGAAAAAGGGGTATGGGAAGCAAAGATCTGAAACGAATATCATGTAAAGAATAAAGGATTTGTGATAGACTTTTAAGAACAGAGGGTGATATCGAGTATGGCAAAAACGAAGCAACTTGAAATAAGATGTTTCAGCTCAATCAAACTATTTGCAAAAGATTTTATATATATTTTTTCATATTTTCTAAACATAAAAGAAATGCAGAATGGATGAAGGCGTTTAAAGAGGCGTTCTAAAATATGAAACAACAGGAAAATCCAGCGGTAAAAAAGAAAGGATAAAAAGCCAATTAAAAAGAATGCCGAAATGGAAAGTGTGCGGCCCCGATGACGTACACGAGTATTGTGTATAAAATAGTTCACAAATGCCCATGATTAAATATCTGAGCATTTGGAGAAAGTATTAACTGATACACATTGTGACATTCTGGGTGACAAATCTGAAAACATATTTCATTTTGAAAGGTGAGATCAAGTACAACATGGTTTCAGAACTTAGTTCAGTAATATTCTTACCACAAATATGGAAAATATATTATTATTAGCGGGAGATATTAATCAACACTTGGAAAGAGTAGAACTAGTATAACTGAAGGGATCCAAACGATGCGCTTCTCATTGATAAAATGGTAATAAAACTTTGTAACAAAACGTTGATAAATTTAAGTATGATATGAGTGAAAAGAAGAAATGATCGGTTTATTTTCTTAAGTTACGAGTGGTGACCTGAAAATAAACTTCTTACCAGCAACCGACATCATATGCTATTATTATTATTATTATTATTATTATTATTATTATTATTTCTCATTGAAAACGTAGTATACCGTCAAAGTGATACTCGGGTAATATTGGGCTACATATATTACAAATATACGAAGCCAAGTATTACCCATCATGGCACCTAGTCTTGATAATAGTATACCAGATACATGCATCACAGCCAAATATGCTTATTATATTGACAGGTTTTGAGAAAAGCAGAGCATAACCTTTTAGGTAAAAATTAGTTAGTAATACTTTCAGGTCGGATAACCAAGTTCGCTCATCTGGTCCCCGATTGAGATTGTTGCCATGTATCAAGATGTGACTTTCAAGTCAACTTGGCTGCCTCATCCAAAAACTCAACCCTCTTGACAACTGCTTATGATGCTTCCCCCATTACTCCTGCTTATGAATAGAAATAAACAGTTCATCAGCCCCGAGGAGACATACCAAGCAATTTACAAGATAGGCTTTCTACAACCAAATACTTTAATTCCGTAATTACGTCACATCCAAGCCATTGTATCATTATAATTCTTCATCTGTTCAATTACGAATCGTTCATGGCATCTGCGTTTAGGCACCCTACCAGTTATTTTTGCTCTCTATATTTTTCAGCGCCATCATTTATCTCGATGGTTCTTCTTTTCGACATTTGTTATTTTGTCTTCCCTATTAATTCTATTAAAATTGGTAGCCAAGTTGAATTTTTTCACATTATTTTACGTAAGTTGAAAACAATATGAAGATATAGAATAACAATAAAAATACAATTGGCATCAAAACCCTCATTAGTGAGTCGGCCGGAAGGGGATTGAATTGATTCCAGTTTGCTAGGTATCAATATTTAATCAAAACTCCTCAAGTTTTATTTCTGCAAACAATGAGAACATGTGATATTTCGCTTTCCTTAGCGAATGATGTAACAGCGCTGGCAGACAACCAATCTTTCGCACATAAACATTTTCACTACTTAACCAGTGACCGGGAGACAAAAATATTCAACGAGTTTCAGACAATTTTCTATTTTTTGCGCTTTCACTTGCTTAATCGTTTAGACAAATTAGTGACGCCATGAAAATATACTTGTTTAACGAAACATCTTTAATAAAAGAATATTTGTTTTGCTCTTTGTTATAATTCAGCGACGAAGTCGTCCCTTTCATGTTATGGGGTGGACGCCCTTCTCATGACGATTATACAAACTTGTTTGTCGTATATGGAAACTGACGTATCACAAAAAAGAAACTGACAAGATAGGACACAAATGATTCTCTGTGTGTTGGTGTAAGTAATGTATGTGCCAAATCGCAAAAACTTCTGAGACTCGTAACTTTATACAACTTTATATCTAGAGATTATAAAAGAAAATGTAGATCTATTCAAGAAAGTGTACAAAAGATTCCACTTCAAAGAGTCTCTGGGAAAATGAATAACTTTCATTTCTTTGATTCCACTATCTTTAATTCCGCTTAACTGTGTTTATGTAGGCCACGCAGGGTTCACCTTTTCTCCCAAAATCTGCCTCCTACCACAGCTGGATTCTGTCAACTTATCTTCCTACTAGAAGGAAATGAAGAGAAGACTTTACATTTAGACGTCTCGACAGATAAACTAAAGTCACAGGATTATAATTGCTTTACTCTCAGTGTCATATTGGTCAGATGGTGGACACAGTAAGTCGTTCACCACAAAATTCTCACTGTGATTGACATCCAAACGACTAACTGATGGTGCCAGTTGTTTGAGTTTTTTCTATTGAGTGCCTCCTCCGCCTTCTTTTGGTGACTTGGCAGTCGTTTTGTCAATCACATTTACGTATGAAACGAACTCAAGAACAGAGTTGAGATATTTTTCTCGTCTGATTTCACTCTCATTGTCAAAAATAAACCATAAAAATAGTGTGAAGGTTTTAAAAAATAAACACTTCAACATTAATGCAGTTCTAGTTATCTCACTCATATTATGGAGTTCTTGCTTAAGGCTTGTAAGTTCTTACAAACGTTCACAATTCAGATTCACTTTGTAGTTAATTAATAGTTCTCTGCGATTATTTTTATCGATTTTATTTAAATATATGTTTCTTTTTGTGTCCAAGAGTAACTGTTGTGTTAATTCATTAAATGTGTATAGTTGCGGTCCTTAAAAGGGGACAATCTTGTTGAATAAAGCCTCGTTTTGGAAATAAAAGCAGTCTCGAGAGATAGCCATTTTGATACTCGTGGCATCCAAACGTGTTTTCATTTCGGTCTATAACAACAAACAGTAATTGTCATAACATCGATTTGCTGTAGCAACGGCCACATTTCATTGCTCACGACAGTCTCTGCTTTGTACTAATGAAATTATTACGGAGTCGCTAACTGGGTGCCCTGTGATTGGATGAAAAACAACCAATCACAGGCTACCTTTTTAGATTTTCACCAAACGCCCACGAGAGCGGTTTTTACGAACTCTCTTCCTCTTTTGCTTGTTGGGACCCTCAGAGACAACACGTTCCCCGTCTGCACTCTCCGTCATCTAAACACCAGGGCACGTGTGAGGATTTAGACAGCAACTGAAGCTCAGACGTCAAGGCTCTATTTATTCAACCCAGCCAAAACGACACAGGAAATGTAAAACTGTTAAAAGGACGCATCTTTCAGATAAGTTCCGCAAACCCGACTGTTTGCAAGAAACTTTCCTCTCTTTTCCTACAAATACAAGTTTTTTCAAACATTTTCATCTGTGTTTGTGTTCCTTTCTTCTTGCCGGCGTCAAAATGTTTTTGTTACCAAATATAATTGGGAAAATCCCAATAATTTGCAAACAGTTGAAACTAGCGTTTTACGCTAAGAAAGTAAGAACCACGTGAAATAATTTAACACGAAATAGATTTGTGTAAATTAATATCAAAACGTGACGTCGCTTGAGGAAAGGGTATACACGCCCAATCCCATTTTGGTGTTTGCTACTAGGATTTGTAGGGGTCAAGTTTCGTCCATCCTTTTTTATTGCCTTTGTTCTTAATTTGTTTGTGTAGATATCGTTCGCTCAGCAGGATGAATGACTTTAAGCAGATTAAGGGTGTTAGAGCCTTAATCTTTAATAGGGATTCCTTTAAAAGGAAAATAACTTCTGTAGTTGAATTAATGTCAGCAGAAGCATCCTTAATAAGACTTGTTTTAAAGAACAAGAAAGCCTTATAAATAAATGGTTGATAGAGGTCGACGCAATTAACACAAAAATAAGTGAAGCTTGTGAAAAAGCCGATATTAATTTAGAAAAAAGCGGTATGTTGGAAGACGAACAGTTAGGGGCGGAGTTCGTTTACAACATATTTAAAAGGCTCATGGGACTGGAAGAGAATATTTCTAGTTCCAATACAGAATCTGTCCCAGTTCAAAATCCACAAGTGCCACTCACAACCTCGTGCGTTTCAACCCCAAGGTTGCAGTGTCTTAAATTCAGTGGAATACAAGCCGGTAAATTTGAATTAAAAATTTCCTGGTTCAATTTGAAAACTGTGTGGACGCTGTACACTCAACAAAAGCCAAGCTGTCGCTTTTTAAAAGTTTTTTAACTGGCTACGCGTCTCAGTTAGTGTCTCATCTTTCGTTAGAAGATGAAAACCTTGAAGTGGCCATCAATTTGTTGAGAAAGGAATTTCTGGATATTCCTCTCATTATTGATGAAATTTTTAAACAATTGCTGGGCAGTACCCCTAAATATGACCCAGAGTTTGTCAACATAAAAAAATTTTTGTCAGAAATTAAAGCTGACCTATCCGAATTAAAAACCTCGTATAATTTGGATTTTTTTTAAGAAAACACTCCAGGCTATGAAATAATCAGCCATATATTTTTTTCAAAATTACCCTCAAATCTTCAAAAAGAATTAATCCGGAAAGTTGACAGTAACTACCCAAAAATCAATCAGATTTTTAATAGTTACAACGAGGTTATAAAAACCTTAATTAAAACAGGTTTTTAAAAAAATCCTAATTCCCACCAAGACAATTTCAAGTCGCGGGAAGGGAATTATACTAAGAACAACAACGCAAAGAAAAATGTTCCAACATTGGAAAACTTTGCAATAAAATCTAGCAAAATTACTAGACATTGTAGATTTTGCAACATCAACGGGCACACTATGAACCATTGTTCAAAATATTCCTCCCTTGAGTCGAGATGTTCTAGGTGTAGGAAGATGGGCTTGTGCTCTTTTTGTGCAAGTGCTAGTCATAGAACGGAAGACTGCTATGGCAAAGCAAATAAATTACCTCGAAAATGTGCAAATTTCAAATCCCGAGGCCACGTTACCCCCCTTTGAGATGAAGCAGATAAGAGTGGAAACAGTTCATCTGCTTCCACGCACGTGTGTACCAACACTGGCACACAGGAGCAGCCTTATATTTTACCGATAGTGGCAATTACTGTTTCTAAAGGGAAACGTAAATACAAACAAATTGAACTGCCTCTTTGATACAGGCAGTCAAAGGACTTATTTCTCTGGGCAAGTTATTGAAAAATTAGGGTGCTATAGACTTTTCCTCACTTCAGTGGAATACGATGTAAAAAAATTTTTAGGGTCTAAAAAGAAAAAATGAAACCAAGTTGAAGTGGAGATTGAAGTAAATAAGGGTAATTCTTTGCCCCTGCCTGTTCTTATCGATGATGAATTCGATATGAACTTAAGATTCGATAACTTTAAATCCGTTAAGAATAATTTACTTAAATTAAATTACAAACTAGCTTTTTTGCACGGAAAAAATGATATTAGGGTTCACGGTCTTTTAGGCATCGATGTAATTCAATTTATGAAGAACATCAAAATGGTGGATTGCATGAAGGGCTCTGCTTGGGAGTATCCTACAGGCATTTCCCCGTTAGGCAACTGCCAACATTTTTATATGAAAATCAAAGTACCCCTAAAAAAGTACAGAGTAAAGATTTTCAACACAATTATCATGCTATACTGCCTAAATATTCTACATGCTCAGACACTAGAGTGAATTTTGTAATGAATCCTATAAAGAGTTACCCTGACCCCTTTGCTGAAATGTTTTTGGCGGAAGTCAAGTAGAAAGGAATTTAGAGAAAATGTTTGATGTAGATTCGCTGGGTATATCTCCGGAAGACGAAGCTATTTTGATTATGATAAAAATAAAATTATGGAATTTGAAAAATCCATTGAATTCAGAGATAACGCTTATCACGTTAAACCCCCCTGGCATGAGGACAAAATAAAGTCTGTGCCTTCCAATCACAGAGTTGCTCTTTCAGTTTTGAACAGAGTAGTTAACAAGCTCGAGCAACAAAAATTACTCAATGACTATTTTGAGTTATTCCATCAGCAGGAGCGGGAAGGTATCATCAAACGTTTTGAGGTGGCACCTGAGGAATTTTCAAAACATGTTTGGATACCCCATAGGCCTGTTTTCAAGATGGATGAGCAAACTACCACAAAAATTAGACCCGTTTTTAACTGCTCCCTGAAGACTAAGGGGAAATATTCTCTAAATGAAGCTGCTTACCCAGGCATAAATTTAATGGGAGATATGTTAGAGTTGTTGTTGCTATTTAGGTCTAATAAATATGTGATGTGAGCAGACATTCGTAAGGCTTTCCTTGTGATCAAAATCGGATCTGTCGAGGACCGTAACAGGTTTTGTTTTTTTATGAAGGAAGGGAATAGGCTGGTCTGTTTTAGATATACCACACTTATTTTTGGATTTAATGCCAGCCCCTTCATTTTGAATTTTATAATAAAACACCATGCGCGTATGTTTCCTGCTGATAACTGCACTGACATGTTAAAGAAAAATTTCTATGTGGACAACCTAATTAAAACCGGTAACTCTGTTCGCATCTTATCAGACCTATACACAACGGCTAATTATCGTATGGAAAAGGGTCATTTTAACCTTAGATCATGGAATACGAATTGTGAGAAACTTAAAACCTTAATGATAAAAGTTCAGAAATTCGTAGAACATGGTTGTCAACTCGAAAAGGTTTTAGAGTATAAATATTCCACACTAGAAGACACACTTCAGATTTCAGGGTCACCTATTGACCAGTCTGTTAATACTAAAAGAGGCATATTAGCCCAAACTGCAAGAGTTTTCGACCCACTATCTTTGTGTTTACCTGTTACTATCAGGTGTAAAATGCTCTTGAGAGATTTGTGGTCTCAAAAATTAGACTGGGATGTTGTTGTGCCAGAAGAATTTCAGACCTTATGGCCTGCCTTATCGCGTGATCTTGCCAAGCTGTATTCATTGCAATTCCCTAGATTTGTAATCAGTGAAGGCGGCCCTGCCGATCTTTATATATTTTGTGATGCCTCTAAAGGTGTGTTTTTGGCCATCAAGTGTTTACTGCCTCTGTTGAAAGCTTACTCCCGAATCAAGATCGGAGATGTAGTCATATCAGTGAATGCACAGGTTGTGTTGTCATGGCTTTTGTCTGACAACATTAAAACCAAGAACCAGTTTGTGAGAAACAGACTAAAGGACATCCGACAAATGATTGAGGAACTGAAAGAAAAGAAATCCTTATCTGTAAAATTCAGATATGTTCCTACTGACCAGACTTGCTCATAAGGGGAGTAACCTTTGAAAAGTTTCAACAGAATCTAAGCCCTTGGACCTTAGGACGTGAATGGCTCAGCAAAAATCCTATAGAATGGCCATCAAGTGAACTTCAGTGCCTAAGTTAAAAAACATAAATCCATTGTACAGACTACGTCATTAAATTACACTGTAGCTAACGTTTAACCTCAACCGGTGATACCCTTTGATAAATACTCGGATTTTAATAAATTGATTAATGTTACTACCAATATATTTAAAATCCGAAATAAACTAAAACATGTGGATCTGGATCCTAGTAGTTGTGCTAAAATTTACTTACTTAAGGTAATGCAGCAGCAAAGCTTTCGTACAGAACTTGCTTACCTTCAATTTCCTCAAGGTAAAAAAAGTACCTGAATTATTAAAAAATTTAAACTTATTCATAGATGAAAGGGGGATAATCAGGACTACAGGTAGAATAGGTAAAATCACTACTTATGATTATGAAGTTAGCAATCCTGTCTTATTGGCTAAGGATCATGATCTGACTGAACTTATGATTGTGGAATATCACAAAAGATGTAAACATCTGGGAATTCAGTCAACCTTAAAAAAAATCCGCCTTTCAGGGTTTTGGATACCCAGGGCGAGACAAGCCGTCAAAAAAGTAATTTCTAGGTGCGTCTTGTGCCAAAAATTTAATAACCTTGCTTTCAAGTATCCTAAGGTTACCAATCATCGAATAAATCTCGTTAAACCATTTTTACACACTGGGATTGACTATACTGGACATATTTGGGTAAAGGGTGACGAAGGTGTTAGTAAAATGTACATGCTTATATTTACTTGCCTCAATATTAGAGCTGTACACATAGAGTTGGTTAAAGACATGAGCACCCACTCATTTGTTCTGGCTCTGATTAGATTTACTAATATATATGGAATCCCATCTCATATTTACAGCGATAATGCCAGATCCTTTATAGCTGGTTGCAATCTTATAGAGGAAGATTTTGCCTCCTCTGAATTCAATGAACACTTCCAAGTGTATAATATTAAGCACATCGGAATACCTCTATATGCTGCTTGGGTTGGGAGTACATGGGAACGTATGATTAGGACTATTAAATCATGTTTGTATAAAACAATTGGGCGTTCCCGAATTAGATATTTTGATCTCCTTACTGTAATTTCGGATGTTCAGAGTGCTATAAACCAAAGACCTCTCACTTAGAGATGTTCTTCGGATTCAGACCTCGAAGTAATAACTTCTAATTGTTTTCTTCGTCCTAACGCTAATTTGGGACTTGTACTGAAATTGGATGATCAGGGTGTTTGGAAATCTGACCCCGCTTCAAGATTAAATGTGGTAAAATCCATTGAAGCTCGGGATTCTATGTTGACTAGATTCCGCAAGCTTTGGTATCAAGATTATCTGTTGAGCTTGAGGGAACAGTGTAAAGATTTGCACGAGGTCAATTTTCACAATCGAATCAATGTTGATGATGTGGTTCTTGTTAAGAATCCTGCCAAGTCTAGACCATTTTGGCTGCTGGGAAGAGTTTTGGAGTTAATTGTCGGTGACGACAAAAAGATTCGTTCTGTAAAAGTCAAGAGAGGTGACGGGTCTGTTCAGGTCTATTCTATCAAACTGCTGCATCCTCTAGAATTATCATTAACAAATGTCCACCATCCTAAAATCATTCCGGACTCGAAGGGAGTGTGTGATAGGAAAATTGATGTTGCAAAATCAAAGGTCTCTAATTATGTAGCAGATACTAAGGGTGCATCTGTTGCAATAGAACAACGTCCTAAAAGGACTAAAAAATTAAAAGGTAGTAAAAACTCTCCGAATAATCCCTATGTATACTATTAAATTCAGTTCTATTTAAAACTTATAGTCTTCACATACCTTAGCTTATAGGGTACATGTTGCTGAACAAAGAAAACAAAGTGTTAATGATATTGTACTATATGATTGAATGGATGAAATTTCTATAGTCCTATTAGTACAGCAAAATGAGAATTTCTTTACATACAAAATAAAATACAACACTCATTTCTTTCAAAGATTGGAGTTCTTTGTGAAATCAAATCTCCACTCCCTCTACATTCTAATTTGAAGTTCTTAAAAAAAAAAATCAACTTTTCTGTGAGCTTTTCATCCTTGGCTATTTTTGCCTTAAAAAAAAAAGAAAAATCAACTTTTCTGTGAACTTTTCATCTTTGGCTAATTTTGCCTTAAACAAAAAAAAGAAATATCAACTTTTCTGTGAGTTTTTCATCCTTGGCTATTTTTGCCTTAAAAAAAAAGAAGAAAAATCAACTTTTCTGTGAACTTTCATCTTTGGCTATTTTTGCCTTAAAAAACAAAACAACCTGCAACTGTGTGAAAAATCATCAATTTTGTTTTGGGGGAGAACATTGAAATTATTACGGAGTTGCTAACTGGGTGCCCTGTGATTGGATGAAAAACAACCAATCACAGGCTACCTTTTTTAGATTTTCACCAAACGCCCACGAGAGCGGTTTTTACGAACTCTCTTCCTCTTTTGCTTGTTGGGACCCTCAGAGACAACACGTTCCCCGTCTGCACGCTCCGTCATCTAAACACCAGGACACGTGTGAGGATTTAGACAGCAACTGAAGCTCAGAAGTCAAGGCTCTATTTCTTCAACCCAGCCAATACGACACAGGAAATGTAAAACTGTTAAAAGGACGCATCTTTCAGATAAGTTCCGCAAACCCGACTTTCCTCTCTTTTCCTACAAATACAAGTTTTTTCAAACATTTTCATCTGTGTTTGTGTTCCTTTCTTCTTGCCGGCGTCACAATGTTTTTGTTACCAAATATAATTTGGAAAATCCTAATAGTACTCATATCGTCATCAGCAGTAGCAGTATTTGTACCTCGACGCAAGTGTTGCTGACTTAAAATCAAGTAACAAAGAGTATGGACTTTCTTTGACATCAACTGTATTATAGTCGTTATCTCAATTCTACTTTGGATCTCGAATTGTGCAAACCTCTTTGCAATTATCTTTGGTAACACTTTAATAATTGTGCAAAGGATTGCCATTTCCATATTGTATTATGATATTCATCAGAACCTCATTTTCTTTCATCTTCTGTTTGAATAGCTACAATTTTTACACATTTTTTAACATAAAATTGAATTTTCTCTTGCTCTAGAGTAGATCAATAAATCTGTAACTTGACATGTAGTTGTTAACTGAATTTTGATATAAAAAGAGATTATGTTAAAAAAGAAATATTTCTATTTCTGAGTTCATTTCGTATTATTGCACATTCTGACCCAAGTTGTTAACATCGTTTTGCGTCGTGTTTACTGTTAGGAAAATCTTCATGCGTTACCTAATAACGTGATTTACAACTCGTCTTTCTCTATACAGAGATAATGTTTGATTGTAGGAAGGATTATTTCATTTTCTTAGCCTAATTCACTCTAAACTTATTGTTTTCCTCTATAATTGTTAGTGCTGCAGTTTCTTTTTCAATGTCTTATCTGTATCGTCCGGTCATTTCTTTCACTTTTGTTAACTTTTGGAAAATATTTTTGAATATTATTTTCTATTAATTGAATAGTTTTTAGTTTAGAAGATCATTACTTTTTAGAGGAACTGTATCGCTGCTCCGACTTCCTGGGGTTGACCTTTGAGGTCAGATGGAAGACAAAACAGGGACGTCGATTTTGAATGGCTGAGATAGCGTGGGAATGATAGAGAAATGTTTTCAGAGAGTCGAATCTAGACCATCAAACAATGTAGACGTGTTTTTTGGTGTCTGAAAACGTCTCCCCAGTAGAGGGGAGCAGCCCCACTGGATAACTAGAAGATGCATACGTCGATGATAGTAAAATAGCTATATTAAAATTCCCTGTGTTGAAGTTCTTTCATCTCTGAACCCAAACCGACTAACGATCACCAGCCGGGAGAAGATGAGAGAGAGAGAGAGAGAGAGAGAGAGAGAGAGAAGATACAATATAGGTGTGCATCGACGCCGTCACCCAAGACCACCCCAACAAGTGACTATACAACATTGTATTAATTGGCGTAGTGACCAAGACCTCCCAGCATATGGGGGATATACAACATATAATTATTTGGCGCCATTAAACAGGACCTCCCAGCATGGGAAGTGCGCAGAATGTGGGTTACAACACATCGCGGAAATGTTCGAAGAAAATTATCAGAGGAGGATTCAATATGGAAAAAAGTAATTATTACATAAGGACAGAAAAAAGAGAAACTGTAAGGACTATGTTCTACCGCTTGCAAACACACACACACTCACACACACACACACACACATACACACACACACATACACACACACACACATCAAACCAAAATAAGAACTTATGATGAAAAAATGTAGAAAAAAGTGCAATGGGAAATTGTTCTGAGAAAGAAAGACTGACGGCATTTTGAATGTACAGAAAACAAAAAGAACGAGTAGGGAAAAGAAAGAAAGGGGGAACACAATGAGCACCCACACTCACACATACACACTGATGTAACAATGTCAATTTTGATGAAACATTTTAGTGAGAGACTAATTTTTGATGTTCTGCTTTGTCTATTTGCAAATGTTTAGAATCATGTGCAAAAATCTATTGTTGATTTTGATTAGCACGCTTTAATGTTGTATGTTGGGCAGTCTTTTTTAAAATTTTGTTGTGGACAAATCTGGCAGCGAAAGTTTCGCTTTTAAAAGAAAATTTTCTGGTAAAGGAAATTTGACCAGTAAATAAATTTTCCTGATATGACCTTTGAGGAAGTTCGATTTTGGTCATATGGAGGCCTGAATTCACGTACACGAACGCAATAGAAACTTGTTTTGAAAAAGAAATACTGACGCCATTTTGTAATGGGGCATTTGATTTGTGTGCTGTTAATGAATAGAAACGTTTTGGACTATAGTTTTGCGTCCATTTAAATATTTTAACTTTAGCGTTATTTCGTTAATAGCAATTAACTGACAAATGATTGTTCTGTTCATTTTTATAACAGAGTGTGAAATTCTTTTTTTAAATTTAAGAACCGGGTTTGTCCTTTTTGCTTTCATTGGTTGAAGGATTAAGTTGTTAATTGTTGAATTTTGTCAGTTAATTTTTGTGGAAAAATTAAGTTAATTAACTATTGTGGGAATAAGTAGATTCGGCCTTCATAGTTTCGGGTTTTCGAATGTGTTTGGGTATGTGTCCTGGGTGGAGGGAATTGTCACACCTCGCTATGTAGATAGAAACCAGACAATGTTGGGTAGAGTGGGAGGTGTACGCTATGAAATGTTCAGTATCGAGTGATTATATCCCTAAGATACTCCCCAGGGTCATCGAAGGGCTCTGACGACCAAAAAGGAATTGGTCGGGCGGGCTTGGGGGATGCCAGATCGCGGTAGATGACTAAGGGTAAGAAACCCTTGTAAACACGGTATAACGTGTAATGGATTAATTAAGGAGTGCTGAGCGAGTGTAGTTGTTTTCTCTGTGGGAGGGTGGAGGGCAGCCAAGGTCAGAAGTATTTGAGATTTGATTGAGTTTTGACACACTGACGGAGATGGTTATGAATAGTAATTATAGAAACTTAATGGTGAAGATTTGTTCAAGATTTGGTCATACGCAAAAAGTAATTGGTTATGGCTGAATAAATATGATGATAATGGACCATGTGTACTATGTCACTGTGAGTAGAATATAATTGTAGATTATAGTTTATCTAAACTGTAAAATTTAAGTAGCAAGGGCGTGGCTCGTTAATTACGAAATAGACGTCTGTTTTGATCGGAACTATCATTATTAGGGAAACGAGTAGAGATATCCACTATTTGACTGAAAGACCAAGCAACGGAAAAACTGAATACAGGCAACATCAATAACATTAGAATCCTTAAGCCATTTGACGCATTGAAATCACCAAACACAAAGATGCTCGCAGATGAATGTAGAGAAGGGTGACAGCTAATGGAGTGCAATAACGCCGAAAGCACATAAAAGAATTATCTGGGAACTCAAGAGACAATTCCCTTGCAACTGGGAGATTTTCCTGAATATAAACACCAAAGCCATGCATATGTATCCTAGAATCGACAAAGAGAAAGATAATGTAGAACAGGGAATTCATTGGTAGCAATAGAAGAATTTAAATTAATTTCGCAAAAACCTTATTTATTCAACTTGTTAACTTTGGAAATAAAAGTAAAAAAAAATTCTTACACCTTTTCTCTTCTTCTCTCTCACTTTCTTTTCCAGTTTTGATGTTACAAATAAAGTTTACATTAAAACAGAGCTGTATAAAAGCGTTCAGAGCAATATTACAATATATTAGGTGCCTGCAAAGGATTGCAGAGATAAATGAGTTTTTAAACAGACCTCTGTAAAATTATGTGCACGGTCTCTGTCTGTCTGTATCTCTCTCTCCCACTCTCTCTCTCTCTCTCTCTCTCTCTCTCTCTCTCTCTCTCTCTCGATATATATATATATATATATATATGATAAAAATATAGTTTTATGGTATTCTATATTTATGAGCAAAAGGGCTCAATATCAGGAATAGAGCGCGTGTAAATATAAGAGAGGTATTGAGGTCAACAGCGAATGGCGACAGTCTGTTTCATGCTTGAATCCCGTCTTATGCATGAGCTGAAGATTGCGTTCAAGCATGAAACAGACTGTCACTACTCGGTGTCACCTTCAGTGTCTACTTTTATATATATATATATATATATATATATATATGAGACAATTTTTTTTATTAAAGATGCGTTTCGCTGGAGAAACATACACACACACATATATACATACACGCACACAATACATACATAGGCATGTATATGCATACATATATGTATAAGTATGAAAATAAAAAGGGCTTTAATATATGAATATGCTTGTGTGGATGTATATTTAGGCACAGGCATTTAAGAATGTATATATATATAAGTTGGTATTGTGTGCGTGTATGTACGTGCGTATGTGTATGTATGTGTGTGTAGGTATGTGTGCATAGTGTATACAAAAATAATTAAAAGTACCTGTATAAAATTCTTCAATAGTAAACGGCTCTAATACAGATATAGATAAAAGAAAAAAAAGCATAGAGGCATACAGACTCTCTTCAAGCTTCAACCCAGGAAGTCATAAGCTAGAGTAATTAATGTGATTTACAACACCAACTTATCCTCAGAGATTCCAAGAAAATTTTCTAACACATAGTTTTGTCTTAATCAAACTGATGATGGCAAAGAGAATATAAGTTTTCTCAGGCGAAACGTGCCTTTGGTTTTGCACTATATCTTGTCTTCTACACACACACACACACATATACATCTCTCTCTATATATATATATATATAGATAGATAGATATAAGGTAATATATATATATATATATATATATATATATATATATATATATATATATATATATATATAGATAGATAGATAGATAGATAGATAGATATAAGGTTATATATATATATTACCTTAACCTAAAATTTATATCAAAATTCAACTAATAAATGAGTCAGGTGATTGACTTATTCATCCACTCGCCATGAATCTATGCATGTATAAAAGTGCCAAAATATTGAATGCTTTCGTCTTCCCCCACTTGTGAAAATGGACTCGGCCGGATGACGTATGCGTAATAGGAAAACAGTTAATGTACCTGTGTCATTGTAGATGTGACACTCATCGGAATATTTGCTGGGGGTAGACAGATGAAGCACTCGATTTTTGAACTTGTAACTGCCCTAGGATTTTCTCGAAAAACAGTAATAAAGTTAGACTGGAATATTTGGCTTTCAGACAAATTCTAGCAGCACGTGAAAAGTGTATGCACCCAAAGTTGATACAGAATAAGACAACTGGTAATGATAGTAACCACTGAATGGAAGTCTTTTGTATCAAATCAGAACCCAATTAAAAATGGCTGCCGTCATCGTCAAACAACAAGGATACCATTATTGGTGCCCTGTGATTGCGCCTCATCTTGAGCAGGAATGCGCGAGTGATGTAATGGAAAAAGGTTCGAAATGAAAAATCAGAGTTCAAATTCTAGTCGATTTCGTTACATTCACTAACGACCAAATACTCTCGGGAAATATATGTCCCCCGTATCGTCATATCTGAAATAGTACGAATTGTATCTGGAAAAATCATTTTTCTCCCAAAATTAATGCAATGTTCCCTTAGAAAAAATAACCATTCTTATAATCAAAATATGTTTCGACGTTAAATAACACAGACAGTGTTGATAAGCTGTAAAAACAAACAACAAATCAATCAGTCATCTGGAGTAAAGAATATAGCCACTGAACCATGGACAACCTGAACAAACGGATGACGTTTCCAGGCCTATGAGGCAAACGATTATGACCGCGCATGGAGGATCCAGTCAAATACATATCTTGTTACAGCTCAGCTCTTTATGGTTTTCAAGATTCCTGGTGATGAGGGCTTCTTTCAGCAAGATAATGCCGCGCAGAATTATCGTACACTGGTGATAAGAAATGGTTTCAAGAAACACTCGTTTGTCGTCTATGTACTTCATTGGATCTAGAGCTCGCCTAATTAAAACCTATTCATCAAGAACGGAACATGCAGTAGACGTGACTAAATTCTCTGTTATCACACCAAAGAAACATGTAATGACTTCCATACTTTGTAGACTCGAAAGAATTTTGAGGCAAGCTATAACAATTCTGGGTTGATCCCCAAAGAGATACAATCATTAACTTGTTTGTCGAAATTTAGCTGAAAGCGTTTGACTCATTAGAAAGTTACTGTAGCATTGGATTTTCATTTATTTCGCTTTTTTCTGAATTCACTAAACGAAAAAAATGTAGTCCTCTGTAAGATTGCCAACAGTAGTTAGGGAAGTTCTTTGCTCACAAATGAAATGCTCTGGGAGGAGGAATTAGGAAGTTGGCTGAGAAATGCCAAACGATAATAGAATAAAATGGTAAATATGTTGTTCAATATAGTTTTCCGTTGAAAATAATATTATTATTATTACAAAATTCCGTATTAAAAATAAATCCATTATATATATATATATATATATATATATATATAATCAGCATATAGAGGTAACTTGCGGACAGGTCTATGCTTACGCGCGCGTGTGTACGAAAGGATGCTGAAAACTTCTGGGCCCGACAAAATATCCCAATTTTTAATAAAAATGGGATCTTTTGTAATTTGGTTTGATTTTGCGAAGTGGGTCGGGCTGAGAATTTTTCAAACTGATAATCGTCCATAGGGATTTAATGATAATATTTAATTATATAGAACGAGAACTTGACTTTTGTCTGCAATATTTTGTACAGAAGCCAATTATCTCATCTTTTTGATTCACTTGGATATTAACGACTGCTTATATACAAACATGCTGTATGGGAAATAAGAAGATTGAATGTTTCCAACTTCAAGGAAAATCATGAATTCTACCCATGACGTTTTACTGAAGTTGAACAGCAAGCCCAGTCTTCAAAAGATTCTTTGTCATAGATATGCATAAGGAAAACTGACAAGTGGATATAATTATCTCACTCATATTGAACTTTTCAAAGTTTACTTGTCTTATTCAAAGACACGAGACAGCAGTACATATCTCTATTTTTAGCGTAAAAAGTACATCACTTGCTAGTAGTGGTGTTACTGAAAACATTGAAATAATGAAAAGCAGTCAGTGCTTCGGAGAGAAACATTTTTGAATAAAACCTAATAGCATTTCTGTGCCGTCAATTTTGAAGATGGCTTCGTGCATTCAAGAGCTCGCGATATTTTTGGCTTGGTTGTTCGTCCATAAGTTTGGCAGTTTCTTCCCACTATCATGTTTTTCATTATTTTTATATTTACTTTTTCTTTCTGGAATATTTCGGGCCATTTTTTATTTGCTTACTTCTTTCCTTCCTTTTGTCGTTTTTCTTTTTCTTTTCTCCCTTCTCTAGCTTTCGTCTTCATTTATTTCTTTCCTATTTTCCTTTATTTTCGTGTTTAATCTTTATTTCTCATTTTCATTTTTCCCTATTGTCTTTCCTCAAACTATTAATTTTTGTTTATCGTTGATTTCTTTTCTTCTTTACGGATTTACTTCATTCCTAGTTTATTAATTTTACCTTTTTTCATTTTCGCTTTTATCTAATTGTTTTTATATACCTTTCTCTCATTAGTTTGTCAATGTCGACTGGCATTCGCTGTGGCGTTCCACTTTTATAGTAGTAACTCATTTATATACTAGACCTCCCTAACCAAAATGGCCTTATGTTCTTCATTGATCTTTGACGTATTCTAATTATTCTTGGGAATCTAAACTGTTTTTCTTGGTGAGTATGTTGATTTCTTCTTGTAGGGGACCTAAATCTGAGTTCATTTTCCTCTTCCGACTCCTCGTCAGATTTCTGGTCATTATCATCCATAGATTCTTCAGTTTCACTACTGGATTCATTAGTCCTCCTCCTTCCCTTTACGTAATTCTTCGTCTATATTCTCGGGTTCCATTCTGTTTCTGAATTGATCCGCATTAAGCCAGTACATTTTGTCCAGTATTGCTGTGTTGTGTCCTTTCTGTACTACAAAGTTCGCATTCTCTGGATTAGATTCTTTGACTTTTTATAACATACACTTTCACTTGTTATGGGAGCTCTAATCTGTTTACTCATTAATGCGGAGGGACTTTGTAGCCTGATGGCATGTGGAATTGTCCTATAGATTAACAGTAATCTTGGTATGTTACTCTCTATATTATCATTAGATGGGGAAAATGCTTTTTCACAGTTTGCACCATTCTTTCTGCAATTCAATTCGATTGTGGGTAGTAGGCATGTGTCAAAATTAAAGGCCATGAGTTTTATAGTCCATCTTAAAATTCTAAATGATGCGACTTTTGACAATTCTTTTCTGGGGTTAAATACAAACTCTAAAGTCTTGTGATCTGACTTTAACAGAACTTCGCTTTAATAAAACAAATCCGAGCTCTTTCTGTGCTTCGTACTATTAACGCTTCTTTCTCAACATTTCATTAATTAGCTTCAGCTGAAGTCAATTTTCTCGACAGGTACAACATTATTCGATGACTTTGAGATAAAATTGTAGCTACAGCATGTTTACTTGCATCTGTAGTCAATGTCACTTCTTTTTTTGGATCAAAGATTTTGCAATCGGTTTTCTTATTAGTGCAAATTATAGCTTTTGAAGCTATATTTTGCTTTCGAGTCCATTTAAATTCTGCAAATGGTTCTATTAGGTCGCTGTATCTAGGTAGGTATTTGCTATAAAAAAACTGGTCAATCCAAAAATATTCTCGTTCTTTTTTATTTTTTGGTGTAGATACTTCCGATATTTTATTTATCAGTCTATTGTCTGGAGAAACCACTTCTTTAGATATTTGGTATGTCATCCCAAATACAATATTTTGTCGTAATTAACTTACATTTATCACTATTTATCATCATACAAGCATTTTTTAATTTGTTTACAACATGATCATTTTTAAAACTCCTCTATACTGTAGGCACCTATGTCTTTATCGTCTTGATATATGATTATATTTCCCTCCACCACCACCACATAACTTTTTCCATTGCCTTTTGAAAAATATGGCTTGAAGTCTTAACTCCAAATGGAAGACGAGTCCGTCCTAATAAGCCAATCGGGGTATTAAATTTTCTTTAAATATTCTGTATGTCGATTTCAGGACAATATTAGCAAAGTATTTAATTTCTGCTAATTAATGGTTTGCCGTTTCTGTGTTCATTAAGGGGAATGAATCAGAGCATATCTGATGATTGACACCTACTTTGTAATCCCCGAATATTCTCAAATTGTCACTGGGCTTTCGTATCGCAACATGATTTTTGTGCATTCTACAACAGTGATGGGAATAATCTCAAAACGGTTTTTTGTCTTGAAAGTTCCTTCAAAGTAGCCTAGAGTTTTGATTCATCAATTTCTTTTTTTTTTAAGATTACTTTTTTAAATTTGGGTTTACTAATTTTCCCCAGAAATTCCTTGGGATCAAGATAACATCGCTCCCCGTGTCAACTTGCATGGGAAAAGTTATGCCATTCAATTTTACTGACTCAGCTTTTTGAAGGTATTCTTATTCTATATACGTCTGTATTTTCAGCCTGAGGGTTTATACTTTCTACTTTTTCTATTCTCCTTTTTTATCTGCACACAGATTGGAAATGGTCTTTAAACATTTTTTCCTAGGGATGGACATTTGTTTTTGTTTCTTTTGTGTTCTTTGTCGCAATATTTGCACTAAATTAGGATTTCAGTTGTTTTTATGTTTCCACATTGTTTTTAGAATTAGTAAATTCATTAATTAATTCTAATTTCTGAAAGAATTTTACACTTGCTTCTAAATTCATATCATTCGCTTTTAGCCGTTCCAGAATCTTATATTTGTATATAACGTCATACACGCCTTCAATTAATCTTAGAAGGACCAATTCTTCTTCTATGGACATTTCTCTCGAACCCAGGTTTTCAAATTCGCAATATCTTCATGCTTCTTCCAATCTGTGTAAATATTGCATTTTATGGTTTCATTTGGGTTTCTGTCTGCTTTCCAGAAATTTTGTTCTCTCTTTTTTGTTGCATGTTTCTTTTTATAATGGTCGAAATGTCTTCATATGTTAAGTCTTCCAGTATTTTGGGGTACACCATAAAGGCTTCACATCTTGCTGAAACCAAAAATAAATACATTCTCTCTCTTCCGGTGGCTTTCTTATCTTTCAATTTCTTTACCCTAGCCAGCGCTGTGAAACATCTAATCCAACGCTCCGGTTCATCCAACGCTCCGGTTCATCCAACGCGGTTAGGGAACCCATCGGCAACGCCATATTGGTATGAAGTAGAGTAATCTCTGGAATAGACGTTTTCAGGTCGACAGGTGGTAACTCAATTCGCATTCGCTGTGACATTCTATTTTATAGCAGCATTTCATTTACATACAATATTACAAATTTAGTTCGAAAATAATTATCTGTACTCTTTAATGGTCTTCTAGTCTGGCTCAATTTCCAACTCGAAAAATTTTATGTTTAGAACGAATATTGAAATATAATAGTTGAATGCACTTCATTCCTTCTTTGCTAAAGTGTCAAGAATTTGAGAACACAATTTTAGTGCATCATAAATGTTAGGTTGTATGCGCCAAATGTTAACATTTTCATATTTCTTCCAGACGTATTTAGTCCATTATGCTAGCAGCTTCCAAACTGACAGAAGAAATCAAAAGTTACGCGGTCTTAATGGCATAGGCCGCCAAGCAACAAGACTCGGTGAGAGCCAACTTCTTGAATGTATTCCCGTGGACAGAAGGAACGACATGTGACTCTGTGTTTACCCCCATAAGCTACTCATAATAATACGCACCAAGTTTACATCAACTTTGAAACGAGGGTCATGTCATGCTAAAACTCTTTTTACCGCAGGACAGTATCACCTCCAACTTTGACGTTTTGGACACGCTGGATCGCGTCGGAGACTTCCCACGTAACCCAAGTGTACCTGAAGAAGAATTTTTAACAACCGTCTCACCCCCACCCACCAACATTTGGATTCCAAAATCTCTTAATTTGAATCTTCTGGTCATAGGTACCATCAAATGGGAGATCAACCGGTAGTCTCTGAAGACTTGTTCATGTCCCACATCGACGACGTGATACCCATGCACGAGAGGCCAACATGCATAAATAATGTGGTATGAATAAAGTTTCAAGGTTTCTTTTTTTTCTGAACTGGTCTACAAATCTTTGAAAATGTACTCATTTTTTTCTGTTGAATATCTGGTTTTACATCAGTTGTTTTCAATTACTTATATAAAAGCACATGAACACATACAGACATGAACACATACACACACATTCTTTTTACTTTCATTATGTTTCAGTTTGTATTTCTGTATGTTTTCTCTCTCTCTCTCTCTCTCTCTCTCTCTCTCTCTCTCTCTCTCTCTCTCTCTCTCATATATATATATATATATATATATATATTTTTTTTTTTTTTTTTTTTTTTAAGCGTATCACCCCGAGCAAGGCCGGTGGCCACTATCACGCAAGGGGTTACAGAAGGGTTGGAGGAAGAGCAGATAGGAGTGGTAAAGGAAGGGTTGTGGAGAAAGAGAAGGACGGAGGGCCGATCGAGGTGGGGAGGTTACGGGAGATATAGAGCGAGAGCAGATAGGAATGGAAGATGTCAGGAAGTGGATAGATCAAGGCAACTGGAGATGACGATTGACGCTACACTTAAACCGTTGGAGATTGTATTTGTCAGGGAAACAGTAACGGGGAAGGGAGTTCCATAGGCGAGATGTGCGAGACATGAAGCTATTGGAGTAGAAAAGACGTCTACACCTAACAGTTTCTACGGTGAAGGGGTGGGAACGGGATGCCAGCCTCGTAGGACGCTTGAATTCACGAGGCTTAGGGACAAGTGAGAGCAACTCCTCAGAGCAATTACCGTGGAAGTACTTGTAGAAAAGGCAGAGTGATGCAACATTCCGTCTGTGAGAGAGCGACTGCAGACGAGATGACAGATCAGGGCCAATCACATTGCATATCCGTCTCTGGATCTTATCAAGAACCCCGAGGCAACACGCAGGGGCCCCAGACCATAAATGGCAGCAATACTCCATGCAAGTATATATATATATATATATATATATATATATATATATATATATATATATATATATATATATGAACATATATTATTAAATATAACAAAAAATTAAAGTGTATATTATGTCTGATCATGAGCCGTTCGAATGTTTGCTTTAATTTCTGGTGAAAATAAAGACAAAAATTGTCCAACATTTGGATATTTTTTTTATTAAGGTTGTCCTAAGCTTTCAGCCCACATAAGCCATCCTCAGAGTGGTTATATAGACACGAAACAAAGATATCCGCCGTCAAAGATGATATTTTGTTATTTTGACATAGAAGATTGCTATGCGATTTATTATTATTATTATTATTATTATTATTATTATATATATATATATATATATATATATATATATATATATATATATATATATATATATATATATATATAATAAATCATGAATAAAGCCTTAAAAATCTATTTCCATACAATTTATTTCGTGAATATTTTTATATTCATCTCTTCAGACCGAAAGTTCTTAATAAATGGAGACAATTCATCTGGGCTAATCTATTGGATTAACAGAGGAAAAGTAAGGAGGAGAGGAAGAAAAATAACAGATTTTCGAATATAATTCTTTTTAAAACATAAAAGCTAAAATAGCAAACTCTATCGGACAATTTATAACCCTATGAAGTCCGATCACACAACACATCACTGGATGTACCAACTTGGCCAGGTCATTCTATTTTAGTTTTACAACTATCCCATCATTCATTTCTTCCTTTTTTCCCTTTCTCTTCATTCTTCCCTTTCTTTTCCTTCTTCTCTTTCTCTCTCCCTCCCTCTCTCACTCATATATATATATATATATATATATATATATATATATATATATATATATATATATGTATGTGTGTGTGTGTGTGTGAGAGAGAGACATCATATACATTTTAGGAACATGACTCATCTTTCTTAACCTTTTTGCTTGTATTCCCTCCTATTTTCCACATGACAAATCAAATTCTTGCAATATACTGACCTGATCCACTTAACGTATACACTATATGAGGTAGATACGAGTGCCAAAATCAAAGACGCAAAAACGTCTACAAAGCATTACTTTCAGAAATGTTTATATCCAGCAAGTAATTACAGTCGTCGGCGGGGGTACATAAAAATAACTATCTTACTGTGCTGTGCTCGCTATCTGACCTTTCAGTGATGAGATACGTAATCTTTTATTGGGCCACTAAACGTGAGATCAGGTTCATTGGTGGTATAAAAATATCGATTGGATCCACAAAGAACTGAAAGTTTTTGTAAGCGGCATTGCTTAACCAAAATTTCTTTTTGAAGAGAAATACCAAACAAATTTCATGTCAACTTGAGGAAAATTAGGCATGCATAAAATAACATTGCAATACGAAAACCTAATTATAGACGTGCATATATATAACCTCTTGCTACTGTCAAACGAAGAAACATGGCGTGGTTTGGACATGTTACAAGGCACGGCAGCCTGTGCAAGACCATCATGCAAGGCACCGTTGAAGGTGGACGTAGGAGAAAACGTCAACGTAAAAACTGTTTGGAAAATGTCAAACAATAGACAGGTATGACTGGACCATAATTGCTGATGGCTGTGTGTGTGCGCGCGCGCATATCAAAACTGTTATTGGTCTTAAATTGAAACGCCGCTTAACGTACAATCACCGAAGTTAAGAAACGTCAAGCTTGAGTGACCGCTTGGGAATACCAGGTGTTGTAAACTTGGGTGTAATGGACAATGACTTCGAATTGTACAATAAACATTTATTTCTATATTTCGATAAAACATGAAGTGGCTAATAATGTGAGAAGATACTGAGAATAGAAAAGAAATGGCTCGAATAAAAAAATCTCACTTCTACCTATTAATACCATCGACTATTCTATGAATCTGGCCTTCTACCTACGTCAAATAGATTTATTGTTGTGGTGTCCTCCCTCTAAAGAGTCTATGTTGGACGCTTCAGCCTACTATAAGATTAATAGGGGAGGCCTTGGGGAACAGTCGACCAGATTGTTCAAGTTTCGAACTCTCTGCCTCGAGCAGAGAGGAAGCCAGAACAGGATTTGCCGCAGGGCAAAGTTTCGTCCGGGGAGGTAGACTGAGGTCACTGAACCCGTTTATGCGGGTTC
Organism: Acanthosepion esculentum; assembly: GCA_964036315.1. Lineage (NCBI taxonomy): Eukaryota > Metazoa > Mollusca > Cephalopoda > Sepiida > Sepiidae > Acanthosepion > Acanthosepion esculentum. The sequence continues at coordinate 56,377,000 of OZ038503.1, read as the reverse complement.
TAAGGGAATATTTTTGACCGAGCCCACGGGCTCGGAGAACCCACGGGCTCGGAGAACCCACGGGCTCGGAGAACCCACGGTAAACTCGGCCTTGTGCAACATACATCCCGCGTGGTGGTGGGGGGCTGTTAAATATTAACAGTCGAATAGATTGAACGCTGTGTCAACCGACACCTACTCACTAGTTTAATACTCTTCTGCTGTAATTACTGTTTAATATATGATATATCCGCATCACTTGTTTTTTTATACCTTTAACCATTTACTTGTTGAAGTATTAAGATTTCTTTGGAATTCCAATGATTAAAAAGTATATAACCATGATTCCTCCCCACTCTCTCTATCTCGTTTACATACAGACATATGCATGGATATTGATTTTTAGATATTTAGGTAATAGGTCTATTCCTAAAAAACTTTTATTATACATAATAGATTTGTCACGATAACAATTTTCTTTTTTGCCTATGTTTTGCCTATAATCTCGGCTAAGATGTTTAAGATATATTCACGTATTAGGTTATCTAGTCATACATCTCTGGATCTGTTGCCGCGTGCTTCGCTGAATGCCACTCTTACTTTAGTCCATCTTCAGCGAGCCATTTCTGCACCAATCCTACAACCTCACGTTGTTTCAATATCTGCAGGGATATTGGTGAAGAACTGTCGAAGATCAGGCTTCACACACACACACACACACACACACTCTCTCTCTCTCTCTCTCTCTCTCTCTCTCTCTCTCTCTCTCTCTCTCTCCCCAAGGTTATGCTTGTGTAAGACTAAAGAGGTCGGTGTCGCCGATAAACTTAATTAACTTCAACAACACTCATTAACAAGTGTAAAAATAACAACTTTTATTTATAGCACTATGACTGATTAAGATCATGAACACATAAACAAAAAGGATTTGAAGAAGTTTCCGTATAAGGAATTCTTAAAATGGGAGAAAGTGTTTGACAGGTTCTGGCAGTTATGGCTAAACAGTCCAGAGTCATTCAACTATTTAAATGGAGGCAGCTGATCGGGGAGTTCAAAATGCAGCGTAGAGAACAGTACTTTAGCTGACTGAGGCACCACGGTCATCCTGCAGGGATAGTGTTGGTCTACCAGCGGCGAGACCAGTTAGATCTTTTTGTCTGCCCTTTTAGCGACTGTTTTTATGGGGGTGCAAATCCCAATTGCGCTGCTCTGATTGGCTAACCAATAATAATGCTTGGACAATGGTCTTGTGCCATACGCATCGAATGAGAGGAAGGGAAGACCCCAAGAACTCCAATCAATATAATGGGGGGGCGAGAAGCTCCATCCTAGCCTCTCTCTCATTGGCAGACCATCCAAAACTGTGACCTTGTATCGCTCAAATCCAGCTTCAGTGAAACATTTTCCATGTTCCAGAATCTCACCCTCATTTTATCTGATTATCATAGGTGTCATCATGACCTTCATGTGAAAGTGTGCCATATCCCTGATTAAAACAAACCTGACCTGTAAAGATTTACTTTGTGTCACTCGTTGAACGATAATTCCTTTACCAATTGAAAACAATAGTCAAGTTAAACAGACTTAAGACCTAAGATTGTACCTAATGACCAATCCCACCTCTGCTTACAACTTCACCTCTCATACTGGTTTGTGTTGCTTATACTTCATAAGCGACACAAACCAGAAAATACATGGTATCACAAAGTTTTAACATGAAAAATAATTTTCTTTCTTTAGAAATAAAAATTAGATCTTCAATAAACTTTCGACACCAATAATGGTGTCACATATCATTATTCGTTATGAGCATAAAAATCGCGTTGAAAATCAACCGAGACTAGTAAAAGCCATTTAAGAATATAGGTTAGATTTATTTACTTTGATTGATATGCTCTTTTGTGAACTTATTTAAATCGACTGATGTGAACAGATACAAAAGATATTCACACTGTTTGTCTTTTATTCACTTATTTAAGAGTTATTCAATTTGTTGATTTGTCGAGGTTTGCTTATATATTCATTCTTCCTTTCTCTCCTTCATTTACATATGAGCGGTCATTCATATCAATATATTTACGCTCTGTATATGTGAACACACTCACACACAAACACATACACCCATTTGTGTATGTGATGTGGAGGTGCTTGGATTTATGTGTATGCACAAATATCTGTTTGTTCCATCCTTTGAGAAATTATATCATTTTATTACGTATTCAATGCAATCAAATCAGTTTATTGATGTAATGGATAAAAAGTTTACTAATTTTGCGATTTGGATGTCTAATGAATCTTTTTTGCATCGCACCATTTACAAAGGAAGAAGACTTTTGTTTGCTAGAACAACAAATAGCAGAGATAGTATTAGCAAAACAAGATTATTTTCAATTACCAACTGCTGACAATCAACATGGCTTACAGGTGAATCGAATAAAGAAATTATAATCGTATCGGGGAAGTGTAAATGTTTGCTTATTGTCAATTGATATTTGTTAAATGGCGGTAGTGGGGTGGATAAGGTGGGAAAGTGTGAGTATATGGTGTAGAAAAAGGAATAAATGGAGAATGGATGTAAAGCGAAAAGAGAAATGAATGGCGAATGAAAAGATAAACGAATGGTGAATTAGAGAGAGGAGAGAATAGGTTACAAAAGAAAAGATAGGAAATGAAGGTTAAAAATACGAAACTAAAAAATGGTAGCAGCGAAGTAAAGATAAAACGCGGAAGTAGTAATCGAATGAAAACAAACACGAGAAACAAAATAAGTAAATAAAAAGAAAGATTGGCAAAAAGACTGGCGAAACAAAGCAATAACAAAGAAGAAAAAACAAGACAAACAGTAGAACAAAAAAAAAGAATGAGAAAGGAAAGAGGAGGTTTCCGGAAAAATATAAGAATCCGAAGAAAAGACACAAATAAAAAAGAAATTGAAGCAAGAAAGAGTAAAAGTGTAAACATGCAACTAGAGCCCCCACAGAATCATTAACAAACTGAATAAATCACTTCACGTCGTATTTCGATTCACGTCTATGCTAGAGTGAAGAAAACGTGGGAAAAATCCGATATATATTCACAAATAAATGGAAGGTGATAATATCATCACCACTACGAGAAAAGACTCACCCTTTTCCCAATATATTTGGTTATTTATTCACGTACCTTCTTCGAGTAAGTACGACACGTGGGACATCTTCGCTGCTATTTCTCTCTTCTCTCATAACAGACTAATGGTCCAGATCTTTTTTCGACCAGCGAAAACACCGACCCATTTCTTTTATGGCCATCAATACATTCCTGACTGATGGTTCGTCACCCCTAAAGAGCATGTTTAATTCTGATCGCACTTCCATAATTCTTCACAACTGACTGCTCTATTATATAGCCTGACTATATAAGCCCGCGATCGGAACTCGTTACCTTCCAGTCGAGTGGCCCTTGATCCTAAATTAATTATTTGCTTCACTTCCCTCCACCCTACTTTGGACAACAGGTAGCAGCTTTGAGGACCTCGAATCTAGACTTTACTGTTGATCATAAAACCCGGGACTGTTCAGTCACAGATAGAATCATTTAGAACCTGCTTGACTCTGATGATGTTCTATTCACCGCAGTGTACAATTGTGTCAAAGAAGGTGGTGGAGGGGACACGCTGCGTTAAGTATGCATAGGTGCTTCTCAATACAGTTCTTTAATAGTCCAGCAGTCAAAATTTGAAGCATTTCTTTCTAATTGATGTCTATATAGATTTTGATCAGATTGAAAATTGGCAGTGGTGGGGTGCAAAAAATAATGAAAATGTTGATAAAGAAAGGTAAAACAATAAAAATAGATTAGCAACAAGAAACCTTCACAGAGTTCAGTCCTTATTGGGAGCTCTATACTTGGGGCCTTCTGCCAAACTAAACTAAACTTAATAAATAACAACTGGTAGCTAAAAGATCTTGTAAAATAATTCCAAGTGAAAATACATATCAGCTTAAAATGTTTTAGTCATCCTTCAGATTTCGTGTCTTCTTTCAGTTCCAAACTAAAAAGCTTTCTTAATGTTTATAGTTTCCATTTCTAGTTTTTTTTATGATGAAAACAGCCATCAGACAAAAGAAACTGTTAAAGAAACGGTATGATTGACAGACTAAAGCAATCAATAAACAAGACTAAAGTTGCCTCCAAATCTGGAATATCAATTTTTTTGTTTTCTACATCTTAAAAACATTTCTCCAGCATTAGTTTGATGAACAATATGAACATCATTTTATATGTTTCATACATATAAACATTATGTTTTTGATATTCATATATAGATTACATGATGAACTTAATTTACGTCTATACTCATGGAAGTACAAATGTGCGTATGTATATTTAAACACGCACAAGGAGAATAGACAACACTCTTCACTTCCTAAACAGGACAAGAGAAGTAGTGAAACATTTGGATAAAAGAACGAATAAAGTTTAACCATATATAAAGCCTTCCAACTTTAGTGATTGCGTTGTGTCGACTCTGCTATAAAAATACCTTGATGCATAACTTAACCAACTTCATTCAGTTTTCTATCGTTTTTGTTTTTATTTTTATAGTTATTGCCTTTAAATATCCCACATTGTAATAAAAGTACTTTTGTTAGGAAAGGAGATGTGTTGGGTGATACTGGACTTAAATTTGCCGTGGAAGATTCCGAAATTAGTGCACACGATACATTTTCATTTTAACAAATTCCTTTCTGTTCTGATTAAAGCCTCATTCTTCAAGTTGAATTTACTTTCAAACCTACTACGATGAACGACGAATGCAGTGATGTATTGTTTTGTAAAATATCTCTTTTGTGTTCATATAATATTTTAATTAAATTCCTAGATGTTTCACCTATGTATTTCTTGAAGTAAATCACGTTATTAATGTATGCAAACTCAAATTAAAAAAATTAAAAGCCATCATGACAGAGTAGGGACAGTGATAGACTTGGAATTATGCAAACGACTCCATTTCGAGTCTGTAAACAAATTAGAACAGTACAAAACAGAAAATGTACTAGAAAATAATCAATTTCAAATCATCTGCTGATTTGAAATCCTCATTGACGACCTCCTCTGAAGAAAAAAAGAATGAATTAGCTTATTACAAAGAGAAATAAAGAAAATCTTCCAGATCGTAGACGTAAGCTAAACCAAAAGAGTACAGAGTAAAAATTAAGGAAACCTAAAAAAATAGACTCTAGTAATATTGAGTTTCTTTAAGCACATGTATTCTGAAGTTAGTGAGAATATTGTGGAAAATGTTGAAGATATGAAAAGACTTACTGCCACTCGTTGCCTAGTGGCAACCACTAGACACCTGATATTAACGTATACACGCATGAAAGAAATATTAAGTTGAATCATAAGTAATTTCTGTTTTGGGGGACTCTTTCTAATGATAATCATCCTAACTAATTGTTATGGGAACTTACCCATAATAATAATGGACTATTCCGGATATTATAAATACTGCGCCTCAAGAGGGAGCAGAGAGGATTATTGTAAGAACATTGGAATAGTGATACTTGTCGAGACAACACAGTTCACTCTAACCAAATCTGATAGTCATTACTAATACTTCTACTTCTTTGTACATATTTCTGTTTGTAATATATCTGTATTATTCCATACCTGTGTTCGAGTTATTCTTCATTGGTTCTACCTTGGACCATCACCGTGGTACAAGGAACTTGGACCATAACTAGTGGCAACGAGGAAACCCTAAGAAAAAAACAACTCTCTACGCGGAGGACATAACTTTTTTTGCTATCCGTCGCACATAACAGTGTCGACGAGTAAACTGTAAGAAACAAGTTCTACGCGAACACATAAAAAAAAAGAATTTTCTTTTTGGACATCAATTTTACTGGCAACAAAGGAAATTTTTTTTGCGTACACAGGTTTCAGAATATCAGGTTACACTAAGGGAAAATACTTACACAAAATTACGTTAACATGGAAGATTTTAAGTCAACCATTGTGGAACTTATCAAAATCCAATTGGTACAGCAACAAAAGTACGAACAGAAACATCTTGAATTACAAGAATTATTGCTACGTGTAATGTCAAATAAGGAGCAAAATTCCGAGAATGAAACAGTTCTCTCACAAGACGCTATTTGGAGCACTATCGAATATTTCACGTATGCGCCCGACGAAGACAAAACTTTTGCAACTTACTTCCGAAGGTACGAAGATCTATATGAATTTGACTGCAAAAATTGGTCAGACGCACGAAAAGTACGTCTATTTCTAAGAAAATTAGGCACATGCGAACATACCAAATTCGTAGATTATATCCTACCGAGGAAAACAAATGAGTTAACTTTCAAAGAAGCCATAAAACTGTTAACAGAACTTTTTAGCCCTAATATTCCACAAAAGATGGAAATGTCTGAACCTAACAAAAAAAGACAGCGAAGATTACATAACTTTCGCTTCCATTGTAAACAAATATTGTGATGACTTTAAATTATCGGAACTCAGCGCGGACAATTTCAAATACTTAATATACTGCGCCTCAAGAGGGAGCAGAGAGGATTATTGTAAGAACATTGGAATAGTGATACTTGTCGAGACAACACAGTTCACTCTAAAAAGGCCTGGTTTCAACCAAAGACGCGGAAATGAGACGCAGAATCCTTAAAAAATTGGAGAGTGAACAAGATTTGACACTTCAAAAACTAGCCGAAGACTGCTAGAGATGCATCAGTGTAAAGAAAGACTCAAAAGACATAGAAGAATCTGGCATCGTGCACATACGTAAAGTACGAAGACAAACCAACTTTCCCTCATCAGAAACAAACCAAACCAATTTTCCCTCCTCAAAAACAGGTAAAACAAAATTTTCTACTTCTAAAAGTCAATATCAGAAAAAACTACCACCCAGTCCATGCTATCGCTGTTGGACTTGGCATTGGTATAAAGAATGTCCATACCGTTTTAAAACTTGTCTATCATGCAAAAAAAATAGGACATAAAAGTTCCCATTGTTGGACTAGAAGAGAAAGAAAAAGCAGAATAAGAATCACGAGGACTGACCAAGCGGATGAGACTAACATAAGAAAATACGTACAAGTAGAAATGCAAAACAGAAAAGTCAGACTACAATTGAATTCCGGTTCGGACTTAACTGTTATTAACGTACAAACATGGAGAAAACTGAACAAACCTGCCATGTTAAAAACCGATAAAATTGTGAGGTCGGTAACGGAGAGAAAAATAAAATTTGAGGGTGAAGTGATTACAAACGTGACATTTAATGGAATGACAAAAAAATTAAAAATGTATGTATTAAGAAATACAGAAAACTTATTCGGAACGGACTGGATGCAAAAATTCGAACTTTGGGATTTACCAATAAGTACGTACTGCCAAAATGTAAAAGGTTTATCAATCGAGGCAGACAAATTAAAAGAGAAACTAAAAGAGAGTTTCCCCGAAGTATTTTCAGCAGGTCTCGGAAGATGTAAAAAAATGGCAATATCGAAGTAAAAGAAAACGGTCAACCTATCTTCAAGAAAAAAAAGGAGCGTACCATTTGCGTCAATAGAAAAAATAGATCAAGAATTGTCTAGACTCGAAAACACTGGCATATTGACAAAAGTAGAATACAGTCAATGGGCCGCACCTACGGTTTACGTCAAAAAGAAATCAGGGGAGATTTGAGTATGCGCTGATTTCTCAACGGGTTTGAACGCACTATCCTCTACCCAGTCCGGCGGAAAAAACTTTCAAAAATAGATTTAAGTGAAGCGTACCTACAAATTCCAGTCGATGAGGAAAGTTCAAAATTACTGTGCATAAACACACACAAAGGATTGTACAAATACCAAAGATTACCATTTGGGATTATGGTCGCGCCGGCTATATTCCAACAGACAATGGATACTATGCTCGTCGGACTAGAGTACACGATTGCATAACTGGATGACGTATTGATAAATAGCGAAAGTGTTGAACAACACTGGGAACACGTACAAGAGGTGTTTAAGAGAATACAAATCTATGGGTTCAAGGTAAAAGATAACAAATGCGATTTTTTCACGAAGGAAATTAAATACCTGGGCCATATCATCGATCAAGAAGGAAGACGACCAGACCCTGAAAGGGCAACGGCAATAAAAAAAAATGCCAGTTCCTAAGAACATAACAGAATTACAAAGTTTTCTAGGCTTAGTGAGTTACTACCAGGAATTCATTCCTCACATGCATAAACTTCGCGCACCACTGAACGAACTTCTGAAGAAAGAAAAAGTTTGGCAGTGGACAGATGAATGCCAGTAAACGTTTGACAAAATAATTAAGACGTTAACTTCGGATTTATTTTTGGCACACTACGATCCTAAATTAGAAATAATTGTAGCAAGTGACGCGAGCGCCTATGGAGTTGGGGCGTGTATACTGCATAAAATGCCGGATGGGACAATAAAACCCATCGCGCATGCTTCTCGAAAATTACTACCAGCAGAGAAAGGTTAATCACAAATAGAGAAAGAAACTCTGAGAATTATTTTCGCAGTCACAAGATTTCATAGATATATCTATGGTAGATTTTTTACTCTACAGACGGATCACAAACCGTTACTAACAATATTTGGTTCGAAAACAGGTATACCGGTTTACACTGCAAATAGGTTACTAAGATGGGATACAATTCTTCTGAACTACAATTTCAGATTGAAGTATCTACCAACGAGAAAAATCGGGCATGCGGATGGTCTGTCGAGACTTATACCAACGAAAGCAGAGCCATTGGAAGATTCTGTAATCGCAGCCCTACGACATGAAGAAGATATCAGGACAGTTCGAAACCTCCCCGTCACATTACAAGAGATAAAAAAATGAAGCAATAAATGACGAATTCATAAAAGAAACAAAAGCAAAAATAGCATGAAAAAATAAGCAAATATCGGACAGCTTTTCTTTATGCGATGGTGTGCTACTTTATAACGAAATGGTTGTAATTCCCAAAACACTACAAAAGCGAATCCTAACGGATTTCCACAGGGGCCATCCAGGAAAAAATAGAATGAAATCGCTGATGCGAAGTTATGTATATTGGAAAATCATGGACCAGGACATTACACAGATGGTGGAAATATGCAAGGGTTGTTCCTTAGCAGCCAAAGCACCGCCAATCATCCATAAGCCATGGCCAGAGACAGATCGTCCATGGTCAAGAATACACGCAGATTATGCAGGCCCAATTGATGGTTTCTACTATTTGATCATAGTGGATAGTTATAGTAAATGGCCGGAGGAGTTTCGTTGCAAAAATCCTACTTCGGAAACTACCATAAATTGCCTCCACGAGCTGTTCGCTCAGTTTGCAGTAGTGGATTGCCTAGTCACAGATAATGGAACGCAATTCACATCAGCGGACTTCCAAGAGTTTTGCGAAAATTATCAAGTCAAACATATAAAATCCTCGCCATATCACCCAAGATCAAATAGGCAAGTGGAGAGATTTGTTGATACACTCAAAAGAGCGTTAAAAAAGCATATGATGTGCCTACGGAAAAAGCATTACAGCAATTTCTTCAGGTATATCGAATTACGCCAAATAATGCTACGCCATCGACATTAACACCCGCAGAAGTGATGTTCGCTAGAAAAATCAGATCTGTATTTGATAAATTGCTACCAAGTCAAACGAAGCAAATAACACAGTCGTGCGTACCACCCAGGAGAAAAAGGTTTTTTTTAAAGCATATAAAAATAATACATCTTACTGGGAGCAAGGTACAATTGAAAAAAGAATCGGGAATATGGTTTACATAGTACAGGGACAAAAAGTCTCACATAGAAGACACGTAAACTAAATAAGGAAGAGACTGTTACAGGATGCTAACGGTCCACCTCAGGAAAAAGCGATGGATACTATTTTCGATACATTTGATATAAAAATAATGCCAGAACCACGAAGATCGTCCAGAAAAAGGAAGTTCACAGAACCTTTGCATCCAAAGAAAAAAAAAATTAAAAACCCCTGCTATGCAAAATCTTCGGAAACAAGGCATACACTTGACGCCTTACACAAGCTTGGAAGGATTTCTCCTTCAAACAGTGGCTAAATAGTTTTACTAAGCTCGGGGATAATTCAGAGTTAATATTCTTAAGGTTAATACTTTTGATAAGTCTTGAGATTTCGCGGGTTATGATAAAAAATGTTACTGATTTTGTGTCTGATGGGGATAACCTTAGGGCCATTTATTTTAACTTTGCCTCTATTGAGAATTTGCTTAGCGATTTCCAGAACTCGCGCCATCCAAGTTGTTTGGTATCGACCTTGGCCTGAGCTGTTTGTACAAAGCTGCACTTTTTTCTAGAACTCTCTTGCAGCGATTGTCCTAATACACCGTTCCCTGTGATAGATATTGTAGTAGTGATTATAGTGAGATATGGATGCAGCACATTCAGGGGTCAACCAGGGTTGTCTGTTCGGTTTTTGCTGGAATTGTTTCTGGGGTATAAAATTCTACATTCCAGAAAGGATCCTTCAGAGATGCGGCAGTTTTGGGGATAGCATGTTTGAAGAAGACAGAGAGAGGAGATTCCGCCATGTCATATCTGAAGCTGCTCCATTCGGTTTTAATGTAATAAAAAGTCGTTGTATGGAACGGCACATCAGGGGATGGCTTTAGTTTGACATCGACTTTAACACTGACACGTGAATTGTCTGAAGTGCCCAGTGTGGGGGGTCATATTTCAGCGCTAAGACATCAGTTATCGAAAAAAAGTGCTCTTATTTATGTGGACTAAAAGACCCACTGGTAGAATTGGATGTAACGCATGTTGCTCGGGGTGCATCAGCATCCTCTATCCCCATTGGATTGAATATTATCGTAAAAACAAAATAACATGAACGAGAGTTAGGATTAACAAGTAACTATTTGTGAGCATTGAAAAATAGGAAACAAAATGACGTATATATAAAGTTTTAACTTCGTTAAAGTTTACTTGAACTCTAATGAAGTGAGAAAATGGAAAACCCAACCGGTGTTATTTTACTTTTTATATTCAAGAGGAGGGGGGGACAAGGGAAAACCCATTCACTAACCGTGAATTTCTTATGAGAGGTCAAATTATCTCGGCGTTGAAAACCTGATGACTGAAGAACAGAGAATATACATTCCCTAATTCCTAACATCCATTTTAATTAAGATAATGACAGGGGGCTGGATGGTATGAAATTCAACAATGAACAAAAAATAAGGCTAAAATGCATTGGAGACTAGAAAGAAATATTCCAATTTAGGAAGGCAATAAGCAAAAATGCATGAAGTTGGATACAGTTGGAGATACCAAAATTAAAATAGTGCAAAAATTTTAATATCTAGGATGTGTTTTAACATAGGAGGGAAAATCCGACACGGAAATACGAAGGCGCATTCGTATAGCAAAAGATGCCTTCCTAATCGTTAGCGTTATTTGATAGTTATGGAAAATTTCTTTAGAAACAAAGAAAAGTTTCCATAACTGAAGTGTTATGGAATATCGGTCCTCCTATATAGCAGTGAATGCTGGCCAATCTCATCACAGATTAAGAAGAGACTTGTTATAGAAATTTGGTTCTATAAAAGAATGCTAAGAACATCATGGACTGAACAAGAAAAGAAAAAGTTGAAATTTCTAGGGTGCATAACGAGGAAAGAGCTGGTGTAAATGGTTGGCAGAACAGGACATACGGGATATTGCAAGAAGATAAACTTTACTAAGGGCTACAAAGCCTAGGAAATTGTGGAGAGCTATGATCACCCACATTCTGAAGAAATTCGGCACATAGAATAATATATATATATATACACACGGTGTGTGTGTGTGTGTGAGAGAGAGAGAGAGAGAGAGAGAGAGAGAGTGTGTGTGTGTGTGTGTGTGTGTGTGTGTGTGTGTGTGTGTGTGTGTGTGTGTGTGTGTGTGTGTGTGAAGAAAACGAAACCGTGAATGTCAGGAATAATTTTGAAAGATCAAAAGATTATATTTAGAAAAGTAGTTTTTAAACAAGATTCAAGTCATTCAATTGATTCACTTGAAAAATGTTTTCTGCTTTTATTTGTTGCAAATAAAAATATGGAAGAATAAAATCAAATGAAAAAGATGGGGATTTATCTTTTACAAGTCTTAGACGCCATGTTTTTGCCATTCGTTTAATTGCTTTTTTTTATACACTGCTCAATTCCCAATTTATTTCGTCATTAATTCATCAAGGAGAAGATAAAGAGGAGGTAAAAAAATGAGGAAATAATCGAAAGACGGAATTGCAGTAAAAAAAAAATATTTGATTGTTATAATTTGAAAGCGAAAACTGTCAAAAGAGGATAATGTGTCGATTTTAAATGAAGATTTTGTAACTCAAGAAGATATAAAAGAAAACTTTGTGCATGTCATAAATGGCTTTTTATATTGGAAAATAAAACCAACAATATTATTATTATTATTATTATTATTATTAAAAAGAAAGGGGAGACAGAGAAAATAATTATGTCTTTACAACAGAAAAGGAACTTATAGAAAATTATTTAGAAGTAAAAAGAGAGGAGGGAGAGGATTAGGAGAAGGAAGGAAAAACAAAAGTATTTCTAAACGAAGAAGGATAATCAAAACAAAAAATAATTTTGGATAATAATAATAATAATAATAATAATAATAATAATAATAATAGCTCTAAAACTAATACTAAGAAAAAACTAATCATGTAATATGATCCAATTCAGTAGCAAAATTAGTTTTCAATGCTTATTTAAAGATAACGCTTTTATTGCAACTGCTATTATTAACAAGAGAATCAAAACCGAGCAAATATAAAGATACCAGACGCAATAGTGATCATCATAATCGCTTTCTTTCACAATAGAAGAAAAAGCAATTGTTATTGTCTTGCAGGTTGTCTTTATGAACTTCGCAATGTGATGGGGTGTCGAAAACTCTAGAATCCGGTTTATCCTCCTACATAGTCGTAACTGGGGAGAAGAAGAGGATTCATAGCGAATGTAATGGCTCTCCGATTCCTCCATCCGAGACGCTATCCATTACTCCACCTCTAAAATATACGCAGGGAGTAAAAAGAAAAATATCATTCATTTTTTAGAACTTCAAAAAAGTCTTCTAATCTTTGTTTGACTCTAATACTTTAACTCTTATATTGAATATAGTGCAATATAAGTTATCCGCTGTTTAACACTGTTTGTAGAAAATATCATCCAACGTTGTAGGATTTTTTACATATTGCCATTTGTTGACACATGTAAAAAAATGTTTTTCATTCGATGACACAAAAATCTCTGTGCCTTACAGAATGAGTAATTTACAGTTTAATATTCAAAACATTTACCACTGAAAACTTAGGAAGCATTATGCACAGTGTAAGTACGTAGGTATGTTTTAGTTATTAATTGATCAATTGGTATTGAAATAAAAATTAGTATTGAAGTAACTCAAGATGCAATGTGTTTTTACAGCGGCGGTAAAAAACTTGTATTCACACTATGTACTTAGATAGACAGTTTCAGTTGACTTCGCAATGATATAGTGTGATATACTTGCAATATTTATTTATATAATGATTTTATTTTATTTTTATCGATATCATTTTGATATCATCGCCTGGATAAACGTTTTTTTCTGGTTGTGTTTATAATCTTCACAATTGATGAGAAGCTCTGCTAGATTAACCGGTGGTGAATTGGAATCTCATCTGATGACATTTACGCTGTGCCATACTGTTGCACTATACCCTGGATTTCTGTATTATATAAATAACAATAACAAAGTTTGTTTGTTTTTTAAATGAGCTCCGGTCAAGAGAATTCTTTCGAATATCTTTCAATGCAGAAGAATAAACTGCCAAGGCAGACATAAAGTCGCTGGGATTGCAAACACTGGTCATGTATTCAATAATAGTAGTGATTTGGAAATAGTTTTGAAGACATTTTAAAAGACAAAATGCTGCCAAGAAATACTGAGACACTTATTTAAAATTGAGTCTTGTATTTTATTTCAGACAATGCAAAGCATATCCGACATAGATATTAGATTATTCTTCGGCAAACGTATGTACATATATAAGCCATTTTAGGTGACTTATTCAAATTTCCTTGGATGGTTAACACAAATTCCTTGCAACTTGAAGCCGACACTAAAATGATCCCTACTTTCTTGGGATATGTATTTCGTTAAGTTTAGCATAAACAAAATCTACGGGAAAAAAGATCATTTTCCTAGCGATTGCAGGAATAAATTCTTTTCACTTAAACTTAACTATTATACCTGGCCTTTTGTTTGTTCTTGCTGAACATTGAATACTTTCATAAACTGCTAACTTTAGCATAATCACAAACTTGTACAAGAGTATCACACCTGAAGATCACTGGATCTTCTGCTTTCACTATTGATTAAGAAGCGAATAAAAGCATCCTGACAGACAAATTATCTCTATTGAACTGAAATAGTAAACTGGTGGAATTCAAGACTATGTCGAAGTGCCTTAAGTACGTTTTGAAAGTTCACATGAAAGAACACTTGATTTTGACTGTTGTATCACATAGGAATATAACATATTGTCATATATCACTGACAAGCAATAAAAGGCAGAATACTTGGTGTTGCGATAGTATGTTGTGGCAGTTAACCTTGTCATTGCAGAGGAATGCTAATTTTATGCTGTCATATCTTATAGATCTTCGCGTTTCATTCTATTGAGTAACATTTGCTGATAGTAATTTTTGATAAACCCACGATTCGTTTTATATCTGAAATATTTTTTTCTTTAAATGCGCTGCCTTTGATTTGATAATTAAATCCTTTATCTTTTCATTCCAACTCAGCAAAAATAATTACAAGTGGCAAAATCGTCCTCATTTTATCAAAATAAATATACGACTTTTATGAATGCAAGAAAAAAATTCAAGATATTAAAGGAAGTCAAAAAGTACACTTTTGGTGGACACCACACACATACACACACACACACATATATGATAGGGTAAGAAACAAATTGGAAACGTTTATAAATCTGACATGTTTCGCCTTTATTAAGGATTCATCAAAGAATGAGATCTGGAGAAAATGAATGTGAAATCAACAAATGTCTAACTTATTAATACGTAACAATAACAAATTAGATTTCAAAGTTTATCGCAAACCCCCTAACAAAAACGATTTCATTCGTTTTTATTCCCACCACATCCAAAAACTAAAATCAGTACTAATCATAGGATTTTACCTCAGAGCCCTTAGAAAATATAGCCCAGAATACCTAGATGAATAGGAGGAATGTATTGAAAAGCATTTAGATTAATCTATTTATTCATCAACGCTAGAAAACGAGCATATAAAGTTCACAAATCCTAAAAAGCAGACAGTGACGACGGAACCACCTAATAAAAAAAACATAAAATTCATAAGATTACCCTCCAACACTTTCTGTACAAAGTTTGAAAATGAATTAGTTATCCCCAATACTAGGGTCTTTACCACCAACTCCAAGACAATCGGATGTATAGTTAAAAAGAAAAATAGATCCAACACCACTTCAGATGCCAGGAAGTATGAAATAAAGCGCCTACAATGTAGAAATAGTTACATTGGCGAGACACCAAGGAATCTAAAAGCCTGCATCTATGAACATAAGAGAGACAGGCCTTTAAACTTGCTCGTAACACATAGGAACAAAACTGGGCTTAACTTTGATTTTATAAATGCCACACGAATTAAAAAAAAACAACATAATTCTTGACGTAGGAAACACTTACATCATCAACTTTTATAAAATCCGTACCTAAAGAATCTAAAATATTACTACTACCACCACCACCACAAAACATTCCTAAATCAAGATGCGGACAACCACAATTGCATAAATAAATGCCTAATAATATATATTATCATCCATATACCACAAAAACAAACTCAAACCAATCAAAAACAAGCAACACAAAAATGAAAAATACCAGAATGTTTTCTCTTTCTTTCTTTTTATTCTCTATATCTCTTTCTCTGATGAAATGTTAATAAAGGCGAAACATGTTAGAATTATAGACGTTTTCTATTTGTTCTTTATCCTATCATTCTCTCAGATTCTGTTCATATTATATATATATATATATATATATATATATATATAGAGAGAGAGAGAGAGAGAGAGAGAGAGAGAGAGAGGTATATATGAGTAAAAGTTTGTCACTTGGTTGATTTATGCTAGTTTCAGCATCCCGACTGCAGAGTTTCGTAGGCGGGCCTACCCGTCCACTCTTCCGGAGGTATAAGCAATTTACTGCTTATATTTTTATATTTTTTTCCTTTTTATTCACTTATCATTGGGATTTTCTGTTTTTTAATATAAATTACTGGATTTACGTTTAATTCTCTATTTTTATTCATTCCAATGTTATTACAGTGCATACTTCGTATTTGAGATAAAAATCACGTTTAATTTATTAAGACGTGTATATTATATCTATCAGCTTGAGTATTCGAAAATCTTAGTAAATCGAACCTGTATCCCCCATTGTAAGGGAAATCACTATTTTCTCCAGCCATGAAGAACGTCGCAAGAAGTAGGCAAGGTTCTATTTTCCCCTTTTAAAGAAAGAACATCATCTTCGAATACGAAGTATCATAATAACATTTCTACAGAATGTAGGATTAGCAACAATTCATCTGACAAAGATGTGTTTGATAAATATAGCGGTGTTCATAATACTGCTTTAAAAAATAGTGGTTACAAGTGCGTTGAAATCAAGGATAGAAAACATGACAATAGCGATCTAAGGAAAAGAAATAGTAATTGGAAAATCATTTAACCAATTGGTCAGTACTAAGTTAGGTTAGAAGTGCCTCCATTTAATTGATAAAAATTTCCCTAAGTTTAATTCTCTTAGTAAAATATTTAACAGAAATACACTATAACTTATTTATCGCTGCACCGATAATCTTGAAAAGATTATAAAGAAACACAGTAATAAAATCTTTAACCAATTTAAACATTTTGATAATAATGCACATTCCAAATTAAATACTATTGATAATATTAACCAATGTGATTGCAAGAATTCTAACGATTACCCATTAGAAATAAAAGTTTGACCAACTCTCTTGTTTATCTAAGTACTATTTCTACAATAGAGAATCCGTTTGTTGAAAAGTTTTATATTCATAGTACGAAGAATTCTTTTAAGACTAGGTGGTACCGATATATCTTATCTTTCACCAATAGTACTTATAAAAATAGTCTCTTTCTAAATATTTTGGAATTTAAAAGACACTAATAAAACTCCTACGGTAAAATGGAAAATTAAAAAAAAAATTTAGAATATGTAGATCTTTAAATGAACCTTGTTTTTTATGCTTACATGAGAAACTAAAAATTTAGATATTTTATAATAAAAAATCCTTATTAAACCAAAGTAGTGAATTAACGATAAATTCTAGACATAGTCTACTTTTTACTTGACAATATGGTTAATCTTTGAATTTGATAATACGTTTTCTTATCGTAATAATCAGTAGATGAACTGAAGTGCATCTTATATGACTTAATATTCTATTTGTAAGATTCATTTGGATTTAATATCGCTCTGTATTGATGTCTATTTAGTATTATTAACACTTTTTTATGGATGTACAGGTCTTTAATAAGTATTATTAGCATCTTACATTGATTAGTTATTATTGTTAACATTTTATATGGATGCTCTTTACTCGCATATTAATTTACCAAAGTAGTTTTGTATTTATGATATAATTTCCTTTTTTAAACGGTTATTTACCAGTTTCTTAATTATCAACTACAAAATGTGAAGTAAGAAGCTGGCCGAGCATATAACTAGTTAACATTATGTTAAATTTCCTCCCTACCTCTTTCCTTTTAACTTCTGAAAGTTTAACGTCATACTTCTATATATTTTACGAAATAATGTAACCACTGGTATCTGTCCCGAATGAAATTGTCTAGGATTTATATGCAAGCCAGTTCATGTCATGATCTATATATAAAAATTTCGGTTAGTTTGAATTTATCGCTGGTCACATTTGATTGGTTAATCACGATAAAATCCACAAGCCTCCTTTTAATTCTGTTTTTATTTTTTCGAAAAAAAGAGGAAGTATTCTGTTTTTAAAATTAAATTGATCGTTCACGCCCCAGTAATTTACCATTGCCCGAGGAAACACGGTTGCTACTATGTAGCGATATTTAACATGTTTTTGTTTTAACCTCCTATAATATTATATATATATATATATATATATATATATATATATATATATATATATATATATATATATAGGATTAATTTGAGCATCAATTTCACATCAAGACATTCTTCAGCAATTTACTGCTTTTCTTTTTTTTCTTTTTATGCACTAGTGTAAGTTTTTCTGATTTTTCTATTTCCCCACGTGTTACGGTTTTACGATAGCCTTGCAGTCTTATCTTGAGGGGGCGAACTGTTTCTCCTTTATATTTCTTACCGGAGTCCTTAGTCATGTTCTCCTCTATGGGGAGGGGGTCTTACTCGAAAGTGTTTACGAAGTGTCGAACCACTTTTGAAGGTCGTCTTGATCTTATATGGATCACAGATCTTTTGTACTTTCTCCGATAATACACCTGCATATAGGGAGGGTGGGCAGACCGAAGCTGTTTTCTGAGTGTTGTTCTATCCCAGTTTGTCGGAGCTGCTGCAATGTACCCAGGGTAGTTGTTACGTTGTAGGGTACTGTTTATACAGGCCATTTCTTGTTCATATGTCTCTGGGTCGCCACTTAAGACTTTTGCTCGTTGTTGTAAACAGCGGACGGTCCCTTTCTTTACACTGTATGGGCGGTGGTAGTTGAAGTTGAGGTAGTGTCCGGTGAATGTTGGCTTGCTATGGATGCTCTGTTCGAGATATTAGTAATCCAGGAATGCGAGTTTGTTCTTGTTTTCTCTCTCCATGAGAGTTTATTGAGTTCACATGGTCTAGTAGAAGCAGGACCTCTTCGTGTGTGGCCAGGGTATGAAGGTGTCGTCTACGTATCTCAGACATAGAGTTGACTTTAGTGATGTGGATTCTAATGCCATATCTTCGAAGTTTTCTATACATATGTTTGCCAAGGTACCCCCAGAGGAGACACTTTCGGTAGGCAGGGACAAACTGGCCTCGGACTCATCCCTAGGAGAACGGACCAGTATACCAATAGATAACCTGTTGGAGATGCTGACTTTCTGTACACAAATAACACACTTTGTTTTTTAATTAGGTTTGGTGATGACATAATTGTAGGAAATTAGATTTATAATTAAATGTATTTATTATTGTTATAATTTCTGTGCATATGTCTGTATTTATACGCTTATGCGTACACACGTACACATTCATTCTTTCGCGTATATAGGTATACGAATGCGTACATATGTACACGTAGACGCGCGTACACGAGTACATGTACACTTTAGTCTGTGCTTTGTTATTAATAAACTAGTGCTTAAATGGTTAAGTTATTTAATTTTTAAAATATTATTTTTACATATATATATATATATATATATACGCACACGCACACATATATATATACGCACACACACATGCACACACACACGCACGCACACACACACACATATATATATATATACACACATATATATATATATATATATATATATATAGTACATACTCTCGTACACTTAAGCACGTACCTAACGCACGCTGCACACACGCATGTATATGTAATTTTTAATTAGTATATATATATAATTAAAATAAGTGTATGGTTATATTATATGTTATCGTTTATTTAATGATACATTTTATTTTTATTTAAAGAAACTTTGCTTACAAATAAATATCTTGGGAAATATTAAAATATCACATTCGAAACCTGGATTTACCGTGAAATTGAAATAATATCAAACTAATAATCTGTGAATCCTATTAAAAAAAATGCACGCGCGTGTCTTTACACCTTTGCAAGTGAGCATATATATATTTGACACTTCTCACAAGTCAGTTTGACTATTTCCCGTTTACACCCGACCCCCCTCATAAATTTCATGACAACACTTGTCAAAACAGTACAAATCTGATCAATAAGTATGTCCGAGAAAGGCTGCGTGTGTGAGAGAAACCAACAATGTTAGTTTTATTGTTTTCTTTTATTGTTTTATCCCATTTTTTCTGTTTTGTATCATACATCATTTACTGCGAGAACTTTCAGTGGTTCGTTGGTTCACTCGGTTGTTAATCCAATACAAAATACTCCAATCGCCGTCCTGTCGTTTATAGGATTTTTGTGTGCAGATTTAATCAATAAAACACCATACTGTAATAGACATGCGGTGGTGTGACGTTTCAATCAATAATCCGAGAAATGCTGATCACACTCTCACGTGGTAAACGATCGAATGGTGCGTGACTATCTGTGCAAGTATAAAATCGCTTGTTGAAATGCAAATGTTGTCAGTCAAAAGAACACCAGCAAAAGTAAAATAATGTAAATCAAAAAAGTTCACGTGATGTTACCAAACGATTCAGCCTTAAATAGGATTGTGATCGAAATAGATGCTCCATAGTTATGCCAAATAGGTAACTATGAACATATTTTGCACATATGTCCGGCAAATATTAGCGTTCGAGACCGTCTGTATTGATGGACGTGACGGCAGTTCGATGTTCTTGTTTTAAGTCGTTAATCAGGTGTAAAATGAACCATGCGTTATCTGATATCACACGAATTCTTTTAATAAAAATGTCAATCAAGATAAGAGATGTGCCGCGAAAAGTCGACTGGTTACTCTGGCCTTTGAATAGAATAATGATATGTGTTGAGAGGAGTGAATAGCAAAAGCTTAATTTCCTTGACTAGAAAATGCGAAGTGAAATATTCTGAAAGTGCCTTTTTTATCGTTTTCCCGGAAAACGATTCACGCGATATATTTTTTTTACGAACTGGAGCACGTTTGATTTGAGATTTAAATCTTACCGCCCGTAACTCAAATTTAACTCTGTACATATCTGTATTTATTTTTTATATGGCTTTTAAGTCGCACATTTTTGTCGACAACCATAGTTGAAAACTCCTATGAAAGTTATTTCTGTATTTTCTGCCAATAAGAGTCGAAGGTGGTTGTCGTAAAATGTTTTTCATGCTTGAGATAAGAACTTTACTTGTAAAAATGCACAAATAGTTTCGTCATTAAGCAGTTGTTTCTTTTTTTTAGTTTTATTTTCTTGTCGTTCTAGTTAAAGGAATGAATAGAGTATGTCAATTAACATTTGGATAGTAAAGCAGAATGGAATCCAGAGAAGTAGTTAAATATGGCAGCATGGAGAAGGCAAGTGAATTCATAATAATAAAAAAAAAGAATGATAGGAAAAATTACGTGCACATAAAGTGTAAAAAGAAAGAAAGAGATGTAATAAAAATATCAAAAAGAAAGAATGAGATTAAAGAACGTAAAAATAGGAATAAACAAAGAGGAACAGGAAGAGAATAGATAAAATCTTGGAATTTTAATAAAAAAGTTAAAGTAAAAGAAAGAGAATGAAAAAAAGGTAAAGAATTCAAAAGAAATGAAATAGAGAAACTAAAAAAAAATAACGCAGAAGCCTTGTCAAACTACGGGACAACATCATTTGTTTTGTTTGGGGTATTAGCATTATTTTTAATAACAGCTACATTTTCATGCGGAAATAAATATTTTCTGTTTTTCTCTATTTGAAGTTAGTTTCCCTGAGCAATTTGATCATCAAATTTGAACCTAATATTTACCTGTATAACTACTGAAGAACATCTGGTGATTTAAGTAATTTTGGTATTTGCTATGCTATGGTTGTTAAATATTGAGAATTGGTAAATAATTGGTTAAGTATTTTAAATTAGTTAAATACTTTCAGTTTATTTTGCAATTTGATCAACAATTATTACTCGAACGATTACAACTCTATGTCTTAATTTTTCAAGCTGGTGTCATTCTTAAAATTTTGTCCACAATTTTTAATTTTGTTTCCTGAACTAAAATATTTATCATGTTGGGAAGATTATAATATTTTAATAAAAATATATAATATAATATAATATAATATAATATAATATGATATAATATAATATAATATTGTAATATACTTGTTTCATGTCCGTGCACCAAATGTTATATTGGACGTTGTTATAAGGGTAAGGTAATAAACAAAATTCGCTATTCTTACGGTTGCTAGCATACCACATTTTATTTGGACGAAGAAAGAGAGAGAAAGAGAGAGAAAGAGACGTCAATCAAAAGATAACGATTCTTTATTCCAAATCGACTCTCTACTCCTAGTAATTTGAGTTGCAGCACCACATACACCGAAAAGCTGAACGCTCGGAAAGTATGAAAGAAAGACAGCTGAGAATACATTTCTAGATGTGTTTGGAGAGCTGTTACTTGACCAATTAAAAATCAGCACCTATTGACGTGCACTCAAATTATCAAATGATTTGCGCAGCTTCCTTTAATCACACCATGTGACCGGATATAAGAAACTTTCCCAGTGAAGCCACCGAGAATATTTGGATGTCCGCTTGTAGATTCGAAAAAGTTTCAAGTAGTAAGCGAAACATCAGTTTTAAGTGAAAAAAACGGGGCATTCTGTTAGTAGAGCAGGAATTCATAGGTTTATTTGCAGAAATTATTAAAAAGAAATACAAAGCATACGAAATATATGTTAGAATCGAACAAATAATAATACCAGAGATATTTAAAGAAGGAATTAATCTTGACATAAAAAGACGCGAAATGGGCAACTAAATAAAGGATAACTTAAAGAAGAATCGACAAAGAGGGGAGAAGGAATTTACATAGAACAAACTATGGAAAGAATTGAAAACAGTATAAAATTAATCCCAGCAGAAATAAAAAAAAAATATGGATAACAAGGAAAAAAAAACTACATCCAATTCACATTATACCAGACAATTGTTAATATCACTTAGTAGAAATTGAGCTTCACAGTACACTGGTGAATTCTTTTGAAACAAGTTTAGTTTCATAATGGCCTTCTCCCTAGCGTTTCCCTTGTCAACCAGTGACGGCTCAGATACAATGCTTACCACAAAATGTAACATTTTGTATTTTTTTTACCACCACCAAGCAATCGATTATTAGGGACACTACAATACAATCAAAATTACAATATCAGCCACAAAAAAAACTCATATAAAAACTAATAAGATCTTTTTGGTTTATTAATAATGTATAAATTAATTATTACCTATTATGAATAGAAACATATCATTTGCAATTTTCTCATATCTATAGCACAAGGTAGATCGGATACTACAGTCTTTGTTTTTTACAGTATGTTTCACCCTGTACAAGGCCCGGAGGCCACTCAAAGTATACACGTTACGATAAGGGGTAGTTTATATGGCTAGGAGGGATAGATAACGGTGGACTCTAGACTTGAAAAATTTAAAATAGTAGTGATCGGAGAAACAACTTCTTGGGAATCTGTTCCACAATGTAGTACTTCGCGGGAAGAAACTGTTCGTGTGGAACTTACTTCTCGACGATGAAATACGGGGGAAATATCGGTGGTTTGCTACTATGTAAGTGGCATGGTGGGTCCTAGCCGTGAAGGTCAGACCTGGTAGAACCAGGAGATGCAGTTCGTTCGAGCAATTTCCTTGGTAGTAGCGATATAGCAGTGAGAGTCTCGCCACAATCTGATTGTGAGAGAGTGGTATGAGGGTGGAAAATAATTCTTCTCCCACAAGGACTCGGAGACGCTTCTTTATCAAAACTGGGAAGTGAGGTCTGGACAGCTTCTACTCAAATATGGCAACAGTACTCTATTTTCGGTCTGATCTGGCTCTTATAAAGTTAGAGGATAGCATGAGGGGTCAGGTATTTACTGAAGCAGTACAGGGAGCTGATAATTTTACCTGCATCTTTAGCGATGGAGGTCAGGTGAAGAAATTTAAAGAAAATAAAGAAATAAAAATGGTAACATGAAACAGTTAAAAGAATAAAAATGTTAAAGAGGAAGAGATTGTTGAAAACATACATTAAGACAGACGAAGTTTTGGGTGGATTCTTGACCAAAGGTGTTGCCGACATAAATGGCGCTTTCGTGGGAGCCGAGTAGGTACTATGCTACTAGTATGGAGGTGGGGTAGAGATCGCAATCCATTTTTCTATTCATATCAAGCATTATTCAGTTATTATCGATTTTTTATCATGAAGGGGATAATTATGTGATTATTCAGCTTCTTGAAATTTTATAAGCTATCTTTCTTTAAATATTCATTAATTTTATCTAACGTTATGAAGAAAAGAATTATAATTAATGTTTTTATCACATAATTTCGCCAAATTATTTTTCCGACTTCCTTCAAGCTTGTAAAATCTTTTAATAATACCTCGAATGCTATATATACAAAAATAACTATTTACACTATTTACAGTGTTCAGACTTGTGTCCTTATCTTTATTGTCATATTCACGACGTTTCAGCCGTTGTACGCTCCGGCATTCTTCAGGTGATATACATTGGAATTTCGAACTGAACCCTTTATTTAATCCACTGGAGTACATTGTTCTAATTCCACATGCCATGCTTTTTCTGGATATCTCAGTTTCAGTTATTTCCCTTTAGTAATTCAACTCTCTAAGTTTTTGTTCACCTCCGCTGTAGACAGGTATTGAACTCACGACTTTTTGGGTGAATTTGGCGTACGCATAAATCCAACAATAATCTTGAATACACCCTAATCCTTTCTTATGATCACGAAATCTAAACTTTCAAACTATGGAACTCATACTACACAAGTGCTATACGGTCGAAGAAGGAACATTTGCGGTTTTACTAGCACTAGATATTTTCGAATCAACACATTTTGAAGGTTCCCAACATATATAACATATAACTCATAATTCTTGTTTTAGCATATAGCAACTCGTAATAAACAATACGAGTGCTATTCAATACCATTCACTACACACCACCACTTTGAAAGGATCCAGTTCTTTAACTTTCTTCGAGCTGAAAATTGTAGATAACTAACCGTGTAATCGACTTCTGCTAATATACAGAACTTACTAATTGTTAAAATTAGATTATATATTAAAACTACCGACCATTCACGAAAATGAACATATATAAATACAATATGGGAGAAGTCGTATACTGTAAAATATGAAAGTGTTTAAAAAATTATTCATTAGGTTTAATTTGAATAATATTATCAATATATGTATTACATAATTTCAAATTAATTGCAGTGATTAATTATATATTTAGCACATTTTGACCCAAACGTTGCGCGTATCCAAGAGAGGCATATATGCCTGCATAATAATTTTAACATCCATACAGTTATTGACTCCGGAAAATGATCCTGCACAATGAACGTGTGATAAGCAAGAATGTATGATTGATTTTGCTTTTATTTTGATATATTTATCCATCTTAGTATCTTTCTAATGTTCTCAGAATAAGAAAATTTAAATATTGCCAAAAGTAATCTTTATGAATTATGAAGAAAGAAAAATCTATCAAATCCCATTGGAGAAAATGATAGTAATCCGAGCCTAAATAGAGAATATTATTCGAAAAGAAATTATATTGCAGTAATGATACTAACATTAACCTAAACACATATCTAATGCAGAACCAAATCATATCGCAGTAATTAATTATAAACTTAGGCTAAACTGAGAATCTACTGCCAAACAAAATCAGATTGCTTTAATTGATAGCTTATCCTAAACACAAAATCTTATGGGAAACCAAATTATATTGCAATAATTAATAGTAACTCTAGCCTAAATAAGGAATCGTGTGCAAAATAAATAATATTGCAGTAATTAAATATAACCCTAGCCTAAACACAGAATATAATTCAAACCTCAGTATATTGCAGTAATTAATTTAACTCTGTCGTAGACGTTATATCTAATGCAAAATAGTAACTTATTGCCATAATTTATAATAAACCAATCCTAATCGCAGAAGCGAATGTACAACCGAAGCATATTGCAGTAATTAATAATAACCCAACCCTGAACGCAATATCTAATGCAAAACCTAGCCATATTGAAGTAATTATTAATATCCCTCACCTTAAGACTGCATTTAATGGAAAACCTGACAATATTGCCGCGATTAATAGCAACCCTGGCCTAAACACCATATCTAATTCACACCCTACGCATATTGCAGTAATTACTAGTAACTCGAGACTAAACACAATATCTAATTCAAACCATTTTCATTCATAAATAATCACTCGAGAGCAAGGGTTGACTGATTTGCTGCAGTGTCGCCTTTAACTTTCATTTCCTCTTTTAATTTAAAAAATGCAATTATATTTTGTATGCAATCTCCGAGTAGCATCCCCGATTAGCCTCAACGGTAAAGTATAGGAGTCACTGTATTTATTATATAATAGATTTGAACCGTTACCTCTCATTACCTGAGTTCTTTTACTATCACCTGATATAAATTTCCAATTAGTGCCTATTCTTAATTTATTATTATTGGAGTGACATGAGCTACTTTATCTTATGTTTTGCTTTGAATCTGTTGTATTTGTCCTTTAATAGCTTCTTATTGTGTATTCTTGGCTATAATGATCAAAGAGCAGATTTTGGTCAACTACGGGTTATCTACGATGTCAGATTTATCTATAGGCTTGTTATGCTGAATGCTACGGCCTTAAACCTGCAGGGTATGCAGCGAAAGTGTATAATTTTTTTTTTTTTTTCATAACATTGGTCTTTCTTACACACGCTATTCTGGGTAACACAAGAAGTATAAGCAACCAATCAGAGACATCCGAAAAAACTAAAAATGACACTAGTTCCCAATACAGGTCTAAAATCTGCTTCACACTCTGCCTTTCCAGTTGTAGGTTCGGAGATAATGCTTCCTCAAATATTGATTGGTACTTCAAATAATGAACAAATGAACTGTTCTTTTACAAGAAGACTACAATGGCTGATGTCAGAAATGAAAATCAGTGATCTACGTTCAAAATTACATTCCACTAATAAAACTTATATCCCCAATAATTGTGGAGATGTAGTAAAGTCTGAATCAGGATTGATCGTGTGCGAAAACCTTTATGACACCATCAATATAAAGTTCTACGACGACCAACAATGTTTTTTCTATTAGAGTTTAATACAGACATATACACGAATATATATATATATATATATATATATATATATATATATATATATATGTGTGTGTGTGTGTGTGTGTGTGTGTGTGTATATATATATATATGTATATATATATATATATATATATATATATATATATAGAGAGAGAGAGAGAGAGAGAGAGAGAGACCGAAAACATATATCAATCTTTCTACCCAGAAACACAGAGAAAATTCGATACACCTTTTCTGCATCTGAGTGCTCGACCATTTTCTCCATCTGTATACGCGGTCATTTTCTCCATTTCTATGTTCTGTCATTTTCATAACGTCAACAAAGCCATTCAGAAATATGAACTCTTATTGAGTATTTGTGAAAATGTGTAGTTTACTTCAGAGAATATTTTGATGAATTTGTGCAACCAGAAAATATCAAAAAGATGAATGTTTAAAAAATATGAGAAAGAAAGAAGAGATATAAAAATTCAGCGAGAGGCTTATGAAAACCAGAATAGAAAGTATAAAGAGAAGGAAAAGAAAAATATGCAAAGAGAATGAAGAGGGAAACGTAGCAAAGGATTTTTAGAACATTGAAGCATTGTTTTGGAGAAAATAAAGCAAATAACAAATGTATTCATATTGGAAATAGACAAGAGAAAAAGATGAAGAATTTTTTATTTATACTTTCATTCTATTCTTGCATTTTCGTTTTTACTTTCTCTGTCTGTTTTTTTATCATTCACTCAATTCGTTCATCAACCTCATTTACCAGACTTGCAATCCCACTAGGCTGGCTGTCATTTCACGCACGATCCGTTCTGAGTAGAAGCTGAGAGATAAAAGAATTGGAAGGAAAAAAAAGTGAACAACTGAACACACCCAAAAGGCCCTTACTTTCAAATTATAGTTGGTTTGTCACTCAACAATTCACCATGAGAACCATGTAAATCACCTTTCTCTCCCGTGTGTGTAATTGAAGATTATCTCTTAACCTTACTCACTTGCCGACATCATAATTATTACCCTCTCTATGAACCTGAGCTGCTGCTGCTTCTTCTAGTAACGATTAGTTATTTCAACTTTTCTCTTTCTCCATTTTCTTCCTAGCTCTCTTCACTTTTCTTTCTTTCTTTTCTCACTTTTTCTTTTCCTTGCAATTTTTCTTCTTTGCCGTTTAATTTTTTCTCTTTCTTTTATCTTCTATTCAGCATTTCTTTTTTCACGGTTTTTATGTTTGCGTTTTTCCTACTATTTCCTTTCATAGTCATTAATTTTCTTTTTCTTTTCTATTCTTGACCTCATTCACCCTCTCCTTAACTTTTAAAAACACTTCTCTATTGTCATTTTTTGTTTTCTCCTTAGCCGGGGTGTCGATTTCGCACTTTTTTTTTTATTGTTCTTTAATAACAATTACAGATATTCTCTTTGCAACTCACAAGTGATTTCCAGCAGACGCTTTTGGCATAACCAAATAATGCATCGTGTCTCAACGATATTCTTCCATTCAGTTTTAGTTCAGCAAGAAATATTTCGTTAAAAGCACCACTCTATCTTTACAGTTTAATTTCAATGCGTTTCTTTCAATTAACACGAAACTAGGTGAGCAACCAATCGATTTCGTCAGCGACAAACTCAGGGTCATATATACAAGCGGAGAGAAAAATGAAAGATGTGTAGGACTTATATTAAACCAAGACATAAAAAATGTGTTAGTATCAACTGATAGATTTTTGTAGTTAATCTGAAAGGCAAGCCATAATTGTATATGCACCGACAGCACAAAGTACGGAAGAAGAAATTGAAAAATTTTACTGGCTCAATGCAAATCGCCGAAAATTACAATTTGTATTAAAGCATTTGGGAATGATCATTGGATTCTGTTTAAGAGCACTCAGAATTTGAAGCCCTCAATATTTACACGAAGATGAGAAATATATTGAAAATACATTTAAGAACCTTCAATACCCTATTTCATATTCAATGGGAAACAAAAGGCTCATGAAATATTCCAAAATAGAAGACCTGTCCTTCCTGACAAACTCAACAAATCAAAAAAATATATTATTCTACTCACTAACTCTATCACAACTACAACCGAAAAAAATTTATCTAAACTCAACATAAAATTTGTCACAACTACATCTTAAACAATGAAAGACATAATCAATAAAAAAATCAACCAGCTAAAATTGAAAGAGGAATTTACTCTATCAAACGAAGGAATTGCCAGAATAAATACATTGGAGAAACCTGAAGCAGTTTAAACAAAAGACTATATGAATACAAAAGGAGCATTTTAAATAACAGCATACAAAACGCATCGGTTGTTCACTGTAACAAAACGAACCACAATTTTGACATAGGGAATGCTAGTTTGACTAAAAGAGAAAATAATCCACTAAGACGAAAATGTCTGGAAAGTGCCTTGATCACTAGTTCAGGCACTATAAATTTGCGTCCAGGCTCGTATCACCATTCTTGCTAGATTTTCTCTTGTCACAATGTGGGATAGTCAGGGACAGAGGTGATGGGGAGAAAAAGAAAAAGATTACAGATGAATTTGGCTAGATTGAAAAAATATTCTTTCAAAAAAAATACATATTCTTTCAAAGATTTTGAAACTAGCAATGTTTCGTGCACATATGTAAACGTGGAAACATCAACAAAGTCCAGTCCGATGAAATCCTAACAGATGAAACGTGACACAGAAACTTTTTCCAATGTATCATACTATTTTTCTAAATACTGTTTGTTAATATATAAAATTATACAATTATACACACACACACACACACACACACACACACACACATATATATATATATATATATATATATATATGTATATATATATATTTGTAGTATAAAATTCAATTGTGCGCTATTATATAGTCAAAAACAAAAACATTAATAATGACAAAAAATTATCATAAAATACGATGCTGATGGCAATGGTAGCTGTGGCGGCGGTGACAGCGATGAAGAGAAGGAAGATGAATTTAATTATAATCGTATTAATAGATAATCCCTATGATCGGTATCATCATCAAAAATTTGTTATTATTGTCTCTGGTATGACATTGCAGCTATTCGATAATCCGATAAAATGCCAAATTCATGCGCCACTTGTGCAAATAACGTACTGCCTGCGGCTATCTTTCCGCCATGTCAAGAATTAATGACGACACTGTTGCAATAACAACTCCGTAATTAAGTCACAACTACAGTAATTCGTGAAAGATGAGTGAAAAACTAGAAAAAAAAGTTATTGTTTAAACTCGCATAAAGAAAAGTTGAATCATTTAACATGTTAAATTAAAAAAATTAAATGTTAATTAAAAGTTGTTGCTGCGATTTATGATTGGATAATACTGGGCTACTATGAATCATGTGACAAAAGGTCGTCTTCTGAAAGAAATGAGTATAGTCGTTATTATTTTCTTTAATTAATAAATGGAAAGATCACTTTAGTTTTTATTCTGGTATTGTTTAAATGCAGAAGTTTTCATAAAGTCACGTGACAAAAATTGCCTCTAAATTCTTTTATGAAAGACATTTCTCAAAACTGTTTACTAGTAAT
The DNA here is from genome assembly GCA_964036315.1 of Acanthosepion esculentum. Lineage (NCBI taxonomy): Eukaryota > Metazoa > Mollusca > Cephalopoda > Sepiida > Sepiidae > Acanthosepion > Acanthosepion esculentum. The sequence goes on along the minus strand of OZ038503.1, from coordinate 56,346,298 downwards.
AATCTGCTTACGTAAAAAATACACAACAGTAGATAAATACATCGGTTAAATGGTCGTGATTTCAATTTCTGAGTAAAAGGCGTAAACTCTGGGTTAATGGAGGCAGGAAGCAGTATTACAAGAATAATTAATTGATACAAGATATCTTCAAATACAGAGAGCAGGATGCGGACAATTTATTCTGTTGATTGAATAAATGGTTTCGTTCCAATTTCCCAGATTACCGATTATGACAGCGCGCTAAACAACAACGTTGTTCTGAATAGACTCATTTATAACATGGAAATAGTTTGAACATTATTAATGTACAGATTCTTGAAATGTCTACTTTAAAAATTATTTTTTGGGTTTCTTTAAAAGGGAAATATTTTGATAATTCATACGATGAAAATGCATATAAACCATTTTGAAAACACATTCAGCGTTTTCTTTATGATTTATTCACTATATGAGCTTTGCTTTCACAATTATATTGTAAATTGTGTGTGTGTGTGTGTGTGTGTGTGTGTGTGTGTGTAAATTGAGATATGAACAATAAATAATTAGTCGCAAGAATTCAATAAATATTAAATCAAATGAATGAAAGTTCTCTCAATATACGAACCAATATTTAAAAAGAATCACTTTTTCCGGTAAAACACTAATGTTAGACATTAGTAAAGTAACAGGCAGTAGCAGAAGTTTCATAAGCAGTAAGATTATGTTTAAGGTTCAAAGTTCTACACTCAAGATTGTCCTACAGGACAATAACATAGCATATTAAAGCGTTGGTTTATGAATATTGTGACATAGTAATTATGAGAAGTGGGGTAAGCAAAAACTGATCTGCATTAAATAAGAACTAGACGAGATATTCCTAGACATGGTCAGCGAAACAAGAACAGTCTACTGTAGTAGATGTAAAAAAAAAGGGTTCAGTTCGAAATACTCTAAAGGTTATCCTGAATCAACGAACACCTGAAGAGGGCCGGAGAACACAAAGCCCAAAACTTTGTATTAATAACAACAAAAATGAGGACGACACCTGCAAGTAAATGTAAATAATTCGAAAAGCAGTTTAAATGTTAAAAAGTAGATTTTAGGCCAGATAGCTGGCAATTTTGCATGTCATGATTAATCACTGTACATCTCAGCACTCTTCTCTTCTGGAAATTTAAACACACACACAAATTTACCAGACTCCATTAAAAACATACTAGTAGAAAACACAATTATATAAGAACTGCATCCACCTGTAAAAAAGATTAAAAATAATGGAAGCTTTAATAATAAAAAAGAAAAAGCCAACTCTTAACAATATTAACTACGAACACAATGTGCTAACCGTATTCGGAAATTAAAACATCCCTACTACACACTAAGACATACGCATAATGCACACACTCAATTAAGCTGTAAAATCGAATCATCCTTGATAATGGCTAAAGGTACAGCCGAAAGCGCTCGGAAATATAAAACATTTGGACAGTTTTTATACACTGAAAAAGAAAGCTCTTGTTCAAACACAAGAAAAATTAAATAAAAAGCTTAACCGTAGTACCTTGTCTGTCGTTTTTAATGAAACATGCATAAACGAAGGATTGGTGCCTAAATATACAACTATATATATATATATATATATATATATATATATATATATATATATATATATATATATAATGGTTGGTTAACCGTTTCCGAGTACACCCGTCTGCTAGTCACCCTAGCAGACGTCTGCTCAAGTTCACCTGTGGTATATACTGCAACTATAGCGAGCGGACCTTAGTTACATTTTCTACAGGAGAACACATAATATAGCTTCATTAATTTAATGAAAAAAGCGATTACACTCAAACCCTCGGTCATGATGACTTGTGACTAGTATAACCATCGACAGTTTCCTAACGGTTCCGTCTATCCAATGTGACTCTCAAAGCTTGGGTTAACCAGGTCTCATGGACAGAAAGCGTTCTAATGTGTCTATATATATATATATATATATATATATATATATATATATATATATATATATATATATATATATATATATATATATATACTTACATACATACATACTTGTAGGAGATTTTACTTAATTTTCCTATCTTCACGAATTTGAATTTGAATGGTGTCTAATTGATTCAATTTTTATTTCATTTTGCATACCATTTTCAATTTACTTTACATGCACATGTACACATATTAGGTAACATAAGTATTCAATACATACCGCAAAAAACTACTTTATTGCATTATTTACCTACCTATGCTTGTCGTATGTATTACACCAAGAATTGCATTTATATAAACTTATAAAAGTTATATTGCAAAAAGATGAAGCAAGATGTATACAGAGTAAAGTAATATCATTGGAAATGTAAATTTCTAGGTGGTTGGTTCTAAATAACTGCAGGTTATTCTATAATGATGGTATAGTGTACCAGTTGACCGCTAATTGTCATTGTAGTAGCTACCATAATGCCGAAAATGGAGGAAATACGTCAGGCGTCAGAGATGCTATAGTTAGTCCTTATCTAAAGTCATCACCTTCAACTTAACCATGCACCGTTGGTTCGATAGTTTACAAAGAGAAAGAAGGTGGCTCGACAATGAACTGCGCTCGATTTGATGTCCCCTCGAAAGATTTCCAGCCGAACTGCTAACAAGATTTCCAAAATGATAAAAAGCGGACAAGGATTACTCACAAAGATTTCTAAGAATCAGGGCCAACCAAATAACTTGATTTGATAGGAGCCAATATAGAGTTATTTGGCCTCAATTTGCATAGATGAGCTTGGGGAAGAAAATGGAGAATTTAGGCATGGAAACATGAAAGCGGCAATGGTGTGTTTTTTTTTTTGTTTTTTTTTTTTCATTACATGATACAAGAAAACTTCACATAATCAAAGGAAGAATGAATGAAGTCGCATCCAGAGATATATTGACTAAATAATATAATGTCAGTAATATACATTTTAATTTTAATTTTACACCAGTAAAGCTTTATAAAATGAAGCACATGTAGTTATTTCAACAAGAGAGCCATCCTAAATATATCGTAAATGTAATCGAACTCCTGACCTGATTGATAATGTATCAATGCTTGTCAGCCTAATTCTTTGAGCAAAATGAAAAAGATCTGCAATGAAAAGTTGTTCAAAATACCAGTATAAAAGTTGTTTGAAGCAAACAGCTGCTTAAAGGTGACAACTAAAGGCTGTCGTTGCAAACAAAGGCTATTCCCCAAACTATTAGGTTCTGTTTAATTCTGTTTTGTATAACGGTATTGAATACATTTTGCTCTACTCTTATGAAATATATATTTTATCATTTTATATAAATATAGTTCTTCAAATGTTTACTTATATTTACTGCTAAGAAGATAAAACTTATATGTACTGTAATTTTTATGTAAATAGTACGTCTAGATGAATAATGCAATAAAATAATGGAGTGTATTGAATACTTATTTTATCATTATATATATATATATATATATATATATATATATATATATATATATATATATATATATATATATATATATATATAAGGAGTATGTGCACATATTTTCAATATATGCAAAAATCCTGACGAAATGACTAGTACATTATTGATATCATCTGAACAGAAGTATTCAAATAACTCTATTTCGAAATTACTTGAATTATTTGGTCAGAAATGAGTACGTGCATGCACGTGTCTATAAATATACGTATGCAATATAAAAAGTATACAACTGTTTCAGCGTTAAGTTTTTTTCTGTCTTCTATACAAGAAAACTTTGTTCTATTTCTGTTCTAAAAATAAATCTTTCTTTAGCTAATATACGTAAAATGTTGACACAAACAAACGGAATGCACACTTATTACCACGACTCAACAACAAACCATATTCAACTAACTTTATGGCAAATAACTGTTATCAAATACAATAGCTATGACTTGTATTTCTCACTACAGCTACGACGAATGCTGTTGCTGCTACTGATTGTCTAACCTCAGCGCCTGTAATACGTCGGCTGTTTCATCGAAGACAGATGACGTTAACTTTTCGACTAGCCGCAGCTTTCTTCTATCTTCAATACAAATGAATGGTTGGTTTCAATCCTGGTTTTACTTTAATACCAGAAGAGGAGGCGCTTAAGCTTAAATTGGTTCGTCTTCGTCGTATTTTCATCAATCTTCTTGTTTGCTATTATCTCTTTCTCTCCCTCCCTCTCCCTCTCCCTCTCCCTCTCCCTATCTTCTCCTCCCTCCCTCCCTCCCCTCTCTCTCTCCCTCTCTCTCGATCTCTCTCTCTCTCTCTCGTTCTCTCCCCATTTCCTGTAAATGAAAACAAATAAACAAATCTCGTGTATATTACAAGTTATGGTTATAAGGAGATGATGAAAAAGTGTCAACAATGACATAACTGACTTAAGGAATTTAACCTTAAAAAGTGCATCGTAGAGATTAGCATTAGAACATGGATAAAGAAATGTAAGCTAAAGCAACAAGAAGAACAAAAACGATGGAATGGAAAAATTCTCGGACAAAGAAGAAAATAAAAAATCATTAAAGATAAATCAAAAGGGAATACACACAGATATCTGCCCATTAATGCCCACTGTTCTTTTAAAAGTAAACGTACGTACTGCCAATTATTTTACAGAATCCTCTTTAAACAATATTTTGCATATACACGTATATGCAGTTGTGTATAGGAGCACACACACACACACAAGCACAGACATATATACACACACACGCACGCGTCACATATACAAACTTCATGACAAGAGATTAAAATTTGGTAGATGAAATCAAGACTGAAATAGAAAGTGAAAATAAATCATTTTAATAATGTTGTATCTACCAATTCTAAGTGAATTTAATGTTTCTTTACAGATTAAAAGTTATGTTTTAAAATAAGAAGACGCTTTCAGTTTCTTAAAGGACGTCTCAGTTACTGTCCGTCATAAATTTGCTACTGTAATTTTAAAAAATTTAATATTGATTAATTTTTCTTACCATTTTATATTTTGTTTAACTTTTTATTTATTATTTTGTGCTTTAAAATGTTTTCTTTTGTCTTTTTTTACCTTTGAGTTGATGCTCACAACAAAATAATACTTAAAACAATAAAGAAAACGTAAAACCCGCTTTCTTTTCTCTTTTTATTCATTTTTCGATTTTATTTTAATTTTTTTACTTTTATCATTTTATTTATTTATTTATTTATTTACAAATATTCTTTTCCTTTTTTTGAAACCAGCAATCATAATGATTTTTAGAAAATGAATAGGAATTAAATTCACTCTTTCCCTAAACGCTGCACAATCTCCTTGATCAGTTAATTTTTTTTTCTTAAAAACAAAAAAAATTTCTAAATCTGGAAAATCCATAAAAAACGATATCTTTTCTGAGGATCCCATCAATACAGCGTCTCTTCGCACGTTTATTCTCGAGTCTGTGTGTTCCCGTCTCCTTTTCTTAATCTTTTCCCCCGACTCTAAGGATTTTATTCAAAACTTTATACAAGGTTGTCTTATGAATGTCGGCTGATATAATACTCTTGTTACTGCTGTTGCTGTTTGGAGTCGTGTTTGTGGCGTCCATCAGCTTCTGGCTTCTACTCGATCTAAACTGGGATTAATAAAATGTGAAAAGACAGGATGCAAAAAACGAAAGAGTAGGAAAAACATTGCTCTTGATCATATAACTAACAGTGCGTGCTCTCGGGCAGACACAAGAACTCATACACTGCAAGCTACAGATATCCCCACATGCACAGCAACACTCAAAAGTCCCTTAAAAGCTCCATACCTCTCTCTCTCTCTCTCTCTCTCCCTCCCTCTCCGCTATTTTATCACCTACTTGAATAAATTTATACATATATACATACACGAGTATTATTTTAGCTTGTACATATTAACGCACGCACTGATAACAGGTACACCTAGTCACGCATATTACATACGAATAAATATTTAAAAACCCAGTGGACGAAATTTGAAACAAAACGGCTCCTTAATATATACGGTTTACTTTTTTAAAAACATTTTCTCTTATTTGCTCTTTTTCTTGTTCCCTCTACTTTCTCTAAAAAGAAGACCGAAAAAGAAAGAGAGCAACAACAACTATTCATCATACCAACATTTTTACTAAAACACGGAGCAATAATAACAACAACAACAATAATAATAATAATAATAATAATAATAATAATAATAATAATAATACAAAAAGGCCTCATTGTAGAAATAAACGACACCTTGTTGGTAAAATGCGAGAACGTGTGTTGAAGTACTCGATGTTGGAATGGAACACAGTACTAAACCTACGCGTTTAATACTATTACTCTTCATCGCACTAAATTTATTTGGTAAGTAATAATTTATTTATATTTTTATTGCAGAGTCTACACAAAATAAAAACTTATCATGAGTTCGTTATCAAATTTGATAACATGATTATTATTGAGTTTATTTTATCTTTAAACATAGGCACTTTGGTTGGATCTTTTTATTTCAGGACAGTTCTGTCTTATTCTTAATATAACTTATCACTTAATTTATTATTATTATTATTATTATTGATTTTCCACGTTAGCAGCAACTGGCAGCTGTTTTGTTGTTTTTTCCCTATTTATTTGGCAAAAAGAAACCAAACTTTCTGTTTTCGTGTATTTTGTACATATATCAGTTGGGTTAATTTTAGTCTCTATCTCAAACAGAAGCAATCAATAATTTTCTATATTGTTTGTTGTCTCTGCTTATAACTAATTTCATTAAACTCTTAACATTTTTATATTTTATAGGATACTCTCACAGCTGATTCGCACTTTACAAAAGTTTATTAGTTACTATAAATGTATTTTTGTACATGAAGAAGGAGGTGTGTGACCTGTTTTAATAAAGATACGCGCGCTCATTGTCGCTGCTTTTTTCAGTTCCCAGCTCATAATCCTTAAAAGTCTTATTTTATTTTTTATGCTAGAATTGCTCTCATCAAAGTCGCAATAAAATCTTTAGAGAATTTAGATACTCTTTGATCTTCAGTATCATTATTAGGGCAGGGGTTTTTTTTCCTGCAATCTTTTTTGTGAGCGTAAAACCGGGATCTTTACACAGTACCACAGCGCGTGATATTGTACATTATTATTATTATTATTATTATTATTATTGAGAGCAACACGCCATCAAAGTGATGCTGAGGTACAAACGAAGTCCAATATCGCCATCATTTTATTCCGTCTGATAAGGGTATATCGGGCACATGCATTAGTATTTGTATTAGTTCAAAGTTTTAGATGTTTAGTAAGATATCTGGTTGTCATCGGTGAGGATTGAGTGACAGTAGAACCTCTGAAATCTTTAGAACTTTTCTCTGTACCCTCGCCGAATCCCCAACACGTCGTCGGATTTCTAATTTCGATTCCAAATTTTCTGGAACAGTTCCACATGCACCTATTATTGTGGGCACGAGTCTTACCTGCATATTCTACAGAACAAGGGGAAAATCTTGACCTTTCTATAATTTTTCACTCGTCTTCACATCCGCTCAACCACGTCGATCTGGCAGGTTTTGTTCCCTTTGTTTACGATTTTTAAGTCCCATCTTTTACCTTTTATAGGGTATTCGTCCTAGCTGTAAAAATCATAAAGTATTTTATGGTTTTTATTTTCTAATAATTTCTGGTTTATACTGACGCTATTTGTCTACAGGGTGAAAACTCATGTTATTTGCACAGTTCCCCGTGCATGATTGTTGCCACCCATTTGTGCCTACTTTTGTCTTCTTTTTAGGTCAATTGCATTCACCGATTGATTTATTAGTCCCTTGCAGAAGCAGCATCTATTGTTTTTTCTTGGCTTTCTTAGTTTTCGTTTTTATCTTTGGCCTGATGAAGTTGTTCCGGATTGTGATGATAAAGGATTACTTTTCTCTTTTCGCCTTTCCTTGCGAGGGCCATCTCCATGAATATTTGCGCCAGATATTATAACGTTTTCTTTTCACATTTCTTTTTTTTTTTTTTTCTTGTGTCCTTTACTCTTCCTTTGTTTATCCTTTTTCTCTTTGTCTTCTTTTGTCATTTCGTTCGGCATTGTTTCGAGCATTATTGTAAGTATTTATCTTGTCCCACTTTCGTCATTTCAGTACAGACTTCGGGGCTGGTAGGTCCTCTGCCTCATTCCTGTCCTTTTACACGTAATCTCTCAGTGTCAAGTTTGGAGCGTAGCCATGAGTTTCCCAGTCCATCGATTCACTCATCTGAGTTCCGTATTTCCACTCGGCTTTTCACAGCAGTAAGAACTGGTAGTTTGCCCTGATGTATAAGTGACAGCATGTCTCCAAAAACCCCAGGATTTTCTTCAGTACTCAAGCGGAATTTATCATCATTGTCCGATGGATGTTCCTCATTCTCCTCCCAATATCTAGTTTTTATTCGACATTTTCTTCTCGGTTATTTCCAATGCTCCGATAACATTCAAACGCGTATACGTGGCCTTGTGGGTGATTATTTTCCACACTACAATTCTCCCTGATCCCACAGATGAAACGTCTGGGGCTTCTTGCTACCCTATTGCTATTTCTATGGCAAACTTTCAGACGATTAATCACCCTCATTCCCTCCGTATCGTGTTAGTAAGAATTACTGCTTTGTGGAACAAACTCCCGGCAGGATGTTTTCCCGATCACTACAATCTTGACCTCTTCAAGTCTAGGGCTAACCATTATAACCTCATCATGAACTGCACTTGCTTTTCTGACGCTCATACAAAACTCACAATAACCATTTACTTTGAGTGACTGTTGAAGCTTGTATTTGATGAACATTAGTAAAAAAAATTTAAAAAAAAAAATTGGTACGATTGTCATTTTCACGTTCCAGAATTCCTTCAACTATTAATGGGCAAAAATATTTTTCTGGAACGGGATGGGGAAAATCAGACAGAATATAATAACATTAATATTTTTTTTTTTTTTTTTTGACTACTTCGATGCCTTTCTCAAGGTTGTTTTCGCCTTGAGACTTGCTATGAATTGGAACCTGTTTTAATGTGTTCCATGTGTCCATTTTACATACCTAATTATTATTATTATTATGATTGTTGCTGGCAGGTATATTTGAAGATTATGTAACACCAAGTACTTCAAAACTTAAAATTGTTTCTAAGTAACCTTATTTTCCGTTGAATATTTCTTTCTACTATTTGACATAATTATTGTTGTAGTCATTTTTCTTTTACATAACAGTGATGCTTAGTCGTAAAAAAAAGCTATTAGACATTTTGGAGCTGCATTTCACATTTCTGTATTTTCTGTAATTATTGCTCTTGATGTTATTTTTGTCATTGCGGTTGTTGTTGCTGATGCTGCTGCTGCTGATGATGATGATGATGATCATCATCATCGTTGTCGTTGTCGTCGTTATCATCATCGTCATCGTCAATAACGTTTTTATCAGCATACTGGCATTGATTTATATATTGCATAAAATCGTTAAGATTGAGATATTATAATTATTATCATTAACTTATTTTTTTCCTTTTTCTGATGATTACTATTAATAATATTTGTATTTATGGAGTTTACCCACCAGTAGCAATTATTGATTTTCACTAAATATTAAATAACAGCTAGAATGACCATTACTCTGTCACTCCCAGATGATTTTTGTAATGCTGTTGTCTGGATGTTTCCGATACTTATAGGATTTTCAAATCTTCCAACCTCTTTACAAGTCTCATCAGGGTCGTACCAAATAGGCGAAAATTTCACCGTTATATTTTCCAAGTTGCTTCACTTCTCTTGCAAAGTACGATTCATTTTTCACCTTGTCACTTTCTTTCAGTTTTACCCCGTTCTCTATTTAAGCAACAACATCCGGTATATGACGAGATCTGATCTTTTAGTCGCGATTAATGTATGAATTTAAAAATATCAAAGAACTTTATCTTTTTCTCTTCCCTAAATCAGCTTCTATTGGTTTGCATGATTATACCCCCATTTTGTTTGTACACTTCACAATGGATCACCATTTTTTCATTCAGTCATGTCTACTTTTGCGCTCGTTTTTTAATATATTTAAAAAGATTTTTTTATTGTTTCTATACTTCATATTATTTATACTATCTTTTAAACAAGTAATCCTTAAATCAATCCTTGTGTTTGAATAATTAGGGACACAAGAGTGACCTCCCCACTCTACAATTTCTGAATCTGTCGGAGTTTTGTTATCTTTTTTACTTTCTTTCGGCCCGCAAAATATCGTCTACAATCTGATAAACCTTTTTGCTTCTTATTAGATGATGTCTAACATGTGCTTTGCTTCTGTTATCTGCTTCATTTTCTGCATCATCATTATCACAAGTATTATGTGGTTCTCGTTGGAGATTGAATCTTAAATTGTCGGCAGACTCTTAACATTCTCAATGAATTTAAAAGGCTGGTACTGGGATAGCTTTTATTTTTCACTGGATCTCTCCTTCATTCGCCTGTAATATTCAATTATTAATTTGAAGGACATCAGCGAATAGGTTGGCTCAAATGTACTGAGACAAAAGAAAGTTAAAAAAACAAAAGACGAAAAACTATGGATATAAAAACAAAAAAAAATAACTTCATTCTCTAAAAATTCAAGTTTTACTCGTATTTTTTCTTGAATTGAAAAACTTTCATTTTCGAAATAATTCTGTTATATTTCTTTCGCATTTCATGTTCCTTCTCCTTTATATATATATATATATATATATATATATATATATATATATATATATATATATATATATTAGAAAACGAATGGTGTAAAAAAATTTCTTAGTGGTTGATAGAACTAGAACTTTTAACAAATTATAAACGCGAATATGTCAGTTTCAAAATAAATATATACTATTTTGAAAGTGCAATCGTAAATGAATTGCTTTTTTCTTATTATTCATCACTGAGTTTGTTTTATTTTTATCTCAAACTAAGACATAAAAAATGAAACATGAAGGTAAAAATAAAAGATTCGGAAAAGGAAAATTCCAATAGACTGATACTATTGACATGACTTAAAAGTGAAAACAAAAAACGTCATTGTTGAATTTTGAAAACTTGTCCAATGATGATAAATTTAAATAAAAAAGTCCTTCTTTTCCAGAGTGTATTTTCAACTGATGAGAAATATTTATACAGAATAACGCGAGAATAAAAGAATTTTGTTTTTATGTGTTGCATTTTAAAAATCAGCTATGTTTGTGTAGTGTATGTATGTGTGCGTGTGTATTAATGTTTCTAAGTAAGTACATGTGTATAAATATGAGTGTATGTATGCATGTGTGGATTATGTGTATATATGCGCACATGTCTGTGTTTATATATGTGTGTACTTATGTATGCAATAGCCAAACACAACATACCATTAATCTGCTTCTCTTTGCGTTTTACATTTTCTTATTATTTCTGACGAAGCTTTAATAAAGTGAAACGTGTTAAATTAAAATCTGTTTCCTAATTTTTCTTTTTCCTGTCATTTTGTCGGATTCTTATCCATAATCGATCTATATTATGTATGTGTGTATGTATATATTTTTAGGTGTGTATGTATGTTTGTATCTCTCTCTCTCTCTCTCTCTCTATATATATATATATATATATATATATATATATATATATATATATATATATATATATATATATATATATATATGTATGTGTATGTGTGTGTGTGTGTGTGTGTGTGTGTGTGTGTGTCTATATATATATATATTCAACCTTTTATTTAAAGTGGTGTGGAATATCAACACCTTGATTATATTATTATTTTCTCTTCAAGTTACATGTGCTATACATTTTAGTTGATCATAGGCCTCAAGTGATAGGGTTTCTATTATTTTGTACAGTTCTTTCTTTGTGACTGTGTAGCGCCACACCACAAATTTCGAAGGAGGAGGATCATCACCTAGACTCATAGGATTCGCTCACGCAAGACATCAACTAGTTGTTCTATACAGCTGATAGTCTAGATATTTCTCATGACATCCATATGAAAATCTCGATCTGACTAGGCTATTTAAGTATATGACACGAGTTTCCAGGATAATGATTTGGTTTTGTACCAAATTACGGTGTTAGGCGAAATGAGCACAGTCTATTCTATATTCCATTTCTACCGATTTACTTGAAGTGTTTAGTATTTACTAATTTCACATTAGGAATTTTTATGATGGACTCAAGATATGTGCCATCACTGCTTTTTTCCGTCATAATTTTACTTCTGGAAGGCTTTATCTTAGGTCCTATTTCTTGAGGCACTTGGTAGAGGATGTTGGTTTTCTGTTCGAGATCATCATCCAACTATGAATACTTATGTCATCTGCATAGCTCCCCCAGCATCATCATTGTCTACGGGAGAGACGGTATGATCTTTGTAGATTTGTTTGGGTTGTGGTATGGGATGCTTAAATGATTAGTGCCCATCTGATCTTGAAAATGTGCAGATCATAGTCTAGGAAGAGATTAAATACACAGGGGCTCCTATTTGCTCCTTGTAATACTGATGAGGTTTGAAATGTTTCTGTATTGGGGTCTTCGTCAGGCATGTACAGTTTCTAATTGATGAGAAAATGAAGCCTCTATTGATGCGGCCAAATACTGCTGTGAGATCAACATAATAAGTATACAGTTTTCTATTGGAGTGGTATGTAATGTCCTGGACATATATGCCATCATTGCATCTCTTAGCGAAAACTAAATTGTCTCGTGAGAAGTTGACTTTCAGAAAACGATGAGAGCCTGGTTAATATAATATTCATAGATGCTTTCAGCATAATGAATCCAGTTGAGATACCTCTGTATGTGTATGGTTCTTGAGGGATACTTTTTTTTCCATAGTCCATTAATGCGTAATCGACCTCACTCAGGGATGATTCAATATTTATTTCATAAAATTGAGAGACTTGTAATGTAAGTTATTTTAAAAATTTCAGCCACGATGCCAAGTGATGTTTATTATTCCTTAGTTTTTAAATAGCTTTCTTAGCAATAGCTTCCTTACCATTTATGTTTGGAGACGGTCTTTGTAAGGATTAGATGAATATTGGCATATGTTCTATTTCTGTGGGCATCTTTAGCGTGGTCAGGATTGAAATGTAATTCAGTGTGTTTTGAGATCAGGATATTTCTTCTGTGTTGATTTTGATTGTACGATGTTTTTGTGATTTTTCATTTTCCTTCACATTGTCTGTGTTGTTTGGTTTCATTAATTTTGTTTCCAATTTTCCGGAGATATTTCAAAGAGTTAACTAGTTTTATTTATTTTATTTTATTTATTTATTTTGTTAATTGTATTTTCTCTTCCCTTTCTCCTCTTCTGTTTTTTCTTTCTTGTATCAATTTTTTCAACTAATGATTGTCGTCCCATGTATCGTTTTCCTTCGAGATATTACTTGTATACTCGAATTTCTTTTAGAAACTGCATAATTCAAGAGTCTGAGATGCTGAAGTCAGGCTTTTTCGTTACGTTATTTGACCTATGCTATGTGAGGCAGTGCTTCATGCGATAGTCAAACCTGTGTTAAAGATGCAATATCTGTTTGAGTAACAAATTCTCCATCGCTGTTTGAGACTTCCGTTTCAAAGGATGATCTCTTCTTGTCATCAAAGGAGAAATGTCTTTCAAAAATACTTGAGGTAGCATTAAAATCCCCATCACTGCACATTTTTCTTCTTTTTTCTAACATAACAAGTTTAGTTAATTCTTCTCTGGGGTTCCTTTACATCGAACCATCAATATATGTTGATGACCTGAAAGCGAAGATGATAGACAAATTCACTTACCTTAGGAGCACTATAAAAAAAGCACTGCACTCTTGACGTCAAAATATCTGCTTGTATGAAGACAGCAACTGGTGCATTTTCAGCTCTAAAAGACGACATGTGTCTTTACGTACCTGTTATACTCCTGCGATACAGGAATTCTGTACGGCAGACAATTAAACGGCATAAACCTCTCCAGTCTCATCTGTCGTATAAACACCATGAGTAACCTGAACAAAATTTACAAGGCTCTGTACAGAACAATTTAGTTTGCCGCGTGTGTAATAAACATGCAAGTCACTTCCTGGTTTTAAGAGCCATTGAACTAAAACAGAACTAAAACCATGGATCAAGCTTCTAAGCGTGGGCCATACTCGTTGAATGAGTCGACAGCCATCATGTATGTATATATATGCGTATGCATGTGTGCACATATGTATGTATATGAAAGCATATGTATATATACATACATTGACATACATATATAAATGTGTATATGTATGTACACATTTGTGTACATACAGTTTACCTAAGTACAGACTAAAATCTTTACGTAGATATCTGCATACTGTTTTTGAACATGTAAATGTGAACATGAAAATATATTTTAGGTGGGAATTATGTGCATAATTTACCAACTCTGTGAAGTACTACAGAAAAAAAGATTTTTCGAAGACTTTGTTTCCCCTACCTCATTTCATTTCAAGTAATCTGTTCGAATATGTAGACAGAAGTCCGAAGGTAGCGGAGAAGTCCGTACTGCAGTTCACTTGCACCCATTTTTTAATATTCTACGTGTAGAACCTAGCAGAAAGAGGGTGTCAAAGAAAAAAAGAATGAAATGACAATAAAGAAAACACAAACGTAAAATTGATAAGAAAATAATATATATATATATATATATATATATATATATATATATATATATATATATATATAGGTAACTATACTCGTCTCGAAAAACCTTCGGTTTCTTGATTTGCCAATAATCAAATCAATATCGAAGGAAAAAAAGGTTTTAAAAAAAGAAAGAGCCTGGAACATGAACGTCTGTCGAAAGTAATCGTACAGCTTACAGGTTCAAAGCCCAAAGAAAAAAACCTCGACACGAGTAAACAACTAACTAAAAAAGTTCTCAATACAGAGGTAGAGAATACCTAGTCAAACCTAGAGAGCCAGACAAACCTACCAAGGTTTCACCTAAGCTGATCGTCAGGAGCCAGCTTTCCCTGACGATCCGCTTAGGTGAAACCTTAGTAGGTTTGTCTGGCTCTCTAAGTTTGACTATATATATATATATATATATATATATATATATATATATATATATATATATATATATATATATGATTACACATATACATGCGTTTACAGTACGACTTTCATGCTTTTCTCATTCACGAACTGTTCAATACGGTTGTGTTGTAAATGTAGGTATATGTGTAGTTATAAATATATACTTTATAGCTCTGTTTGACTACATTGAGCACTGTTTTGTCTACACCATTGATTAAATAAATAGTTATTTGCTTACCTGTATGTGTACGTAATCGCTCACATATATGGTTGATCGTATATCTTTATTTAGATTTCTACATCTCTCTCCCTCTCTCTCGCTCTCTCTCTCTCTCTCTCTCTCTGTATATATATATATATATATATATATATATATATATATATATATATGTATATTAGACCAAAGATATAACGTAAATATTTTCCCTGTACTGAACAAATACCTTTCATGTGGTTACAACATTTACATGTACATAAAGACCGAGTTAGCCTCTCAGTCTTTATGCAGAAAAATCTTTAAAATTTTGTTAAAACTATGATGCGTATTCCAGATATCGATGACATATTCACACTAACACATTCACACTAATAATAAATATAATACCTTATTTACATTATTCGGACTATTGTCCTCATCTTTGTTGCCATATTTATTACAACGTTTCGGTCGTTGTACGCTCCGGCCTTCTTCAGGTGGTTGGAATGTCGAACTGAAACATTTATTTCGCTCACTGGAGTAGACTGTTCTAGTTCCACTTGCTATGTTTAATGGATCTCAGTTATCAGTTATCTCCTGTTAATTTTTCCCTCTGAAAGTTCTCCACTGCCATAACCAAGTATTGAACTCACATGGATCTAACCAACGCCTTTATCCACTGTGCCATGTATCCTAGAGGAAATCAGTGCATGAATTTCTGGGTATTATAAATCTAATGTCTTCAGCAACAATTTTTACCAGTGTTCATATTGCAATTTTTGCTGATATCATTTATGTTTTTACCAGAGCTCATATTGCAACTGTGTTACAGCTTTCTGGTGTTCTTGAAGCCTCACCTTAAGGGGGCGGCCTGCCTCACCTTTATATTTCTTTCCGCAGTTGCACGAGATAGCGTACACACAGTCTTTAGTCATGTTCTCCTCTATGGGGGGTCTTACTCGGGAGAGATATCTGCGAAGTGTCGTCAAGCTTTTGCGGTATTCCACTCAGGCCGATTGTTAGTTGCCAAGGCTCTGTGTGCCACCCTCTGAGTCGCTTCCTTGTAGATATAATTGTCTCATTGATCGGAAAGTCTCCTTCATATGTCCGAAACTCAGCCCACTTCGTGGAAATAATCAAAGATGCTCCCATCCTATCCAACCAGATGGTGAGCTTGGACGTGGTGAGTTTGTTCCTCAAGGTACCCACGGAGGAGACACTCTCAGTAGTCAGATACAGATTGGCCTCTGATTCATCCCTAGAAGAACGAACCAATATTCCAATAGATAATCTGATGGAGATGCTGACTTTCTGTACACAAACAACACACTTCGGAATGGAATCATACATATACCGACAGGACGAGGGCTTAGCAATGGGCTCGCCATTATCACCAGCAATGGCGAATATATACATGGAATACTTTGAGGAAATGGCATTAGAATCTATATTTCTAAAGCCAACTCTATGGTTAAGGTACGTAGATGACACCTTCATACTCTGGCCACATCAGGAAGATGTTCAGGTTCTACTGGACCATGTGAACCTCAATAAGACCTTCGATACAGTTCACAATGGAGAAAGAGAGTAACAACACACTTCCATTCCTGGATGTTCTAATATCTCGAACAGAGCATGGGTTCAAGACATCCGTATACCGTAAGCCGACATTCACCTCAATTTCAACCCCACCAGCCATACAGTGTAAATAAGGGATCATCTGCTGCTTACAACACCGAGCAAAAGTCATAAGTGGCGACCCAGAGATATTAGATAAAGAATTGGTCAGTATAGGTAGTATCCTACAACGTACCCTGGGTACATGGCAGCAGCCAAAAAAAACTGGGATGGAACAGTGAGCGAAATAAAGGGTTCAGTTCGACATTCCAACCACCTGAAGAAGGCCGGAGCGTACAACGGTCGAAACGTTGTAATAATTATGGAGACAAAGATGAGGACAATAGTCTGAATAATGTAAATAATGTACATAATACCTCATCTAAGAAATTTAGACAAATATAATACCTTAAAGAAATCTTTGAGAAAAAAGTATGTTCTACACTTGTGAACTTAATAATAGAATTCCTTTTATTAATATTTTAGTAGACGCTATAAGTCATAATTTTGCTACTGCACTATATAGATAATTCACAAGTAAAAGCTCTTATCTTTAAAATATCCTCACAGATATTAAATAGCTATTATAAAAAAAACAAGAATTTTTCTCCGCATCCATTATTTTAGAAAGAATTAAGCAACATGCAACAAACAGTTATGGACAATAATGTACATTATACATACATGTGCGCAGACACGCACACACGCACACTTCCAAAATATTTCATTTTTATGTAATGTTCTGCGCTATAATATTACTTATATATAATTAGCCATGAAAAATTAAGGGAATTAGGGTTTAATTAATTATTCAGGAAATTGATTATGTTAATTACTTTTTGCCCAATAAACAGGAGATGAAACATATGAAACGGATAAATAAATGCATCATTTCTAATTGACATTTTTCATACATACTGCATTTTTAGTTTCAATTTCACACCTACAAAAGCTTATTTGCGAAACTGTAGATTATTCAAATTCATATTTCCTTTGGTTTTCTGGACAGGAATTCTACTATTTCTCTAACAAGTAAAGTAAGAAGTATGGGTAACACACATAATGTTTTATTGCTTACTGCTACTATAGATGTCTACGCAACTGAAAATCGAAAAGCAGATTACTTGAGACGCCATTAAATGCGCTTGCTAATATATATTTTTATATTTTTACAGTTTATAAGATTTTGTTTTAGAGACCCTAAGATAAATTCTGAAGTAAATCTGTAATAAAATTCGATATAACTTACTCTAATTTCCTTGTAAATTTGTATATTTTGTTTGTAAACATATCAGGTATTTATAAAAATGAGAACTATTTTTTCGAATCATTAAATTCAGACGACAATGAAATGGATTGCCGGATCCATGTAGAAGACCAGATCTAGTGATGGTCATCAAAGAAAAGACGAAGTGTCAGATCATGGATATTGTTCTTCCTGTTGTCTATAAAGTAAAGGAAAGGGAACAAATGGAATGCAATATCTGCACTTTGGCAGAAAAATGATAAAAGTAAATTAGAATATCAAAATGACAAATGAAATTCAAACTGTCACAAATAATCTTGCAAATTAGAAGAATTGCAAATCTATACGAGATTCAGCTAAATACTGGGGTATAACTGGAATTTAACTTCTAGCAAAAGTTATTGATACTCTCTCATCTGCACACACACACACCCATACACACACACACACACATACACACGCACACACGCACACACACACATACACACGCACACACACACACACTCTCTCTCTCTCTCTCTCTCTCTTAAAATAGTTTATGATACCTTTACTTGGATCCACTCCACCTAAGTATCGAAATAGCTTTTCCGTCACCCGATCGTTGTTGAGGAAGGCAATGTTCTAAAGATTTCCCCTCATTGGGGTTTCGTCACTGTATCTCATTAATAGCAAGACGTCACTAACTCAGTTGATGATCCAGAAAACTGTGTAATGACCAGGATTTCACAGTAGCCGTTTCTCCAAAATAATGTGTTGTTGGGAAAGATATCTTAGAATATGCGTTCTTTCATTGCTAGATCCTACAGGTATTGTGAAATCATATTGAAAGATACATGTTTAGCACCCTAAATGACAACGAAGCTTCATTATTAGATAAGAAATGATAAGGTGTGATTTTGCACTCACCTTCCTAAGGGAAGACACTGGAAAGAAGGAACAATAGAGTGACGTTTTTTCTTTTGCCATAACAGCAAAAAAAATACTCAGATGTGATTGCCTTCGCGGATGTTTGGTAAAAGATAAATGATTATCACGCGCCTGTGTCGACCGAAAGGGCCTTAGGACACTGAATGCTTACGATTTTGCATTCTTGATAAGACATGTCTCCATTTCCCAAACACACATTTATATATTTGCATATTCTTTTTTATGTATAAAAGAGTGATTTGTTTCAAATTCCTTGAAACGGGTTTTTAATACACATACATATGTATGTGTGTGTGTGTGTGTGTGTGTGTGTGTGTGTGTGTGTGCGTGCGTATGTTTTGTGTGTGTGTTTCCAATTATTCCTTTACTTTTCATGTTTATCAAGCCTCTCTTTGATATGAGTCTTTTTCAATAATTTCTTAATCGATAGATATAATGATTTTAGTTCCGCTTCCGTTCAGTGTGCCTTCCTTTTTTTATTGCCTACTGTTTAAACTTCTCTCCAAAATTTACTAATTCTCCTGGAGCATTCTTCGCTAATTTTTCGTTTCTTTCTTACTATTTTAAAAAAGCACTTTCTAAAAATGTTAATGCTTACATTTAATCCATTTTCTGGTTTTTCCAACCCCTTGCAAGATTCTTTCTGGCTGTTCCAAGTACATCAATAATGTCGCTGTCATTTTCCATAGTTTCTCCAGTTCTTTTGCAATATCGAAATATTCGAACAGCTTTATATCCCTTATCCTACTTTGGTATATACTAGAACAGCTGCATCCACTCTCTGACAGATTTCCATCCTGGATGAACCATTTGTTTACACATCGAGAGAACTGCTCCTAGTTTTTGTATATACCATTGGTTTACATGATCAAATAATTGTAGTTTACAGTTCTGAAGGGATGATTTTGCCCATCCATTTATGACTAATTTTGTAATCTTTTGAACCAATTTTTTATTATTATAAAGTGAGAACGTAGCTCGCCAAATAAGTGATTCTAGGGGAAAATATACTAATCCCAGTCTACCTATCAATCTGATAAGTATGCACCAGACACATGCATCACATTCAAACATAAACGGTGTGGTGACATAAAAGCAGTACTTACACTTCCAGGCAGGGCCCAGTTAGAAATACCCTTTAACCCTTTGAGCCTTCGTTTCTGAAAAATTTTAACCCTTCTGCCTGTGCTCCTAAATCAAAATGCGCAAATAATTGGTATGTAATGTTTCACGGTAGATATAAAAAATAGTTACAAGTGTTTACCGTTTAACTGGTGGCTGGGCATTAAGTTATTTTTTCTCTACCACTGTTCAACCGGTGCTTGAGCATTACGTCATTTTTCTCTACCACCGGTAAAGAAGTAGTCAGGGCTAAAAGGGTTAAGTGACCTTAGCTGCCTCATCCTTAAAACTTACAAACAACCCATTTGACATTTTGTAGACTCCTCCTAGTAGTTCCGCTCATGAAAAGAGGTACACGGGTTAAAATATGCGTTGTGGTGTAATGGATATCGGATCGGAGTGAGAACTCGGAGAGCCGAGTTCGAATTCCAGTCGAGTTCGTTGGATTCAGTTACGGACAAATACCCTTGGGAAAGGTATGAGTCCATCTCTTCTACCTCCACCTATCGGTTGAATAGCAAGACAGATTGGGTTCTTTAGCCTTGGTTGGCAACCAGTCTACCACAGAAAGAAATGGCAACCTCCTGCAGGAAAAATCTGCCTCGTTAGTCATGTAAATGCACATGATCGCCCAAGCGTGTATCACATATGGCACTTAACTGACTGCCTGACCTGACAAGCAATAAACGGGGTATTTACTGTAGTCCATCTTAACTCACAAAGACAAAATTGTTAACACCTCCAATCAACTAAGATCAGAAGTCATTATAGCCATAACTAATTGTTATTATTATTGTTGCTGTTAAGTGAATAACTATTTTTAAAGAACAATCGATCGCCAACCATAGCTTCTTCTGCTGCTTCTTCACTACTGCCAGTATTAACTGGGTGCGCTATAAACTGTAACCTTTGGCCAAATTTTCATCAATTACAAAAGAAATTCTGTCTAAAATAATCATTGGAGTGCGTGAAAGTAGTAGGTAAAAATAATTGGATACGAGAAAAACGTGATCATAAAGTGACAGAATTAGTTAATCTATGTATGTAAGGCATTCGCTCTACATTGTCTTCTTGTCTTGATAAGACGAGATTATTTCACTCTGACACTGACATTTTGTTGGATTCTCCTATTTGCTTTTTAAATTTAATTTGTTGACACTCGAATTCACGCACACACACACACCCGCACGCGCGCTCACGCACACGCACACACACACACACACACACACATATATATATATATATATATATATATATATATATATATATATATATATATATATATATAAACATGTATATACATACATAAATACAGACAGATAAATATGCAAAATGCACATTTTAATGCAATGAGTGAGCATATATAAGAGAAGCTATGCACAATATAAAGTGTTTATATAATTTTGTCGTATGTGTCGATAGTGTGCATGTATGTAGGTTTGCATTTATCATTGTATAATTGTATATAAATGTTTCTCATTGTACATAAGTGTGACTATGTATGTCCTGCTATGACGTGTCTATAATGTTATTGATCTGGGTTTTGTAAAATGTACACACACACACACACACACACACACGTATATATATATATATATATATATATATATATATATATACGTGTATATATATATATATATATACGTGTATATATATATATATATACACTACACACACACACACGTATATATATATACGTGTATATATATATATATATGTGTGTGTGTGTGTGTGTATATATATATATATATATATATATATATATATATAGAGAGAGAGAGAGAGAGAGAGAGAGAGAGCGAGAGAGATCGTTAAATTTTCTAAATTTTAAATTTAAAGACATTCTGAAATATTCTTAAAGCTAATTGTGTAAGTAAAGGTAAACTATGGCGGACACTAAGTGATGTAATTTAATGCTTGATAAACTTAAGTGAGTAAATGTTGTTATTGCTGTTGATATTTTACGTATTTGCTTATATATATATTTATTTTCTTTTAATGTAATTATTATTTATTATTATAATTTTATTTTAATTTGATATTTTAAATAATAGACACTATTTTATGGCCATGTATGTTGATTTAGGAAAAGAGATATTTGAAACAATCCTCTATGCATGTTAACATTTTGGAAAGAATCGATAGTTGGACTCTCAGGAACTTTCCGTCACAGTAAGTTTTCTCTTTTAATAAGTGTCGCATTCTTGAGATCGAAGTTGTGATGGAAATTATTTCTTATAACTAATGCATTTGATAAATTGTTATGTATACGATCATTTTTGTGTTTCTATATACTTTGTTTTATTTCTACAAGTTATTCTTATATATTTTAAGCACAGTTACAGTTTATTTTATATGTAACTGTTTCATAATCATTATTGTCATGGATATTTTTGGTTCTAAACATATTCATAACAGTTTTGAA
This sequence comes from Acanthosepion esculentum, assembly GCA_964036315.1. Taxonomy (NCBI): domain Eukaryota; kingdom Metazoa; phylum Mollusca; class Cephalopoda; order Sepiida; family Sepiidae; genus Acanthosepion; species Acanthosepion esculentum. The sequence goes on along the minus strand of OZ038503.1, from coordinate 56,323,703 downwards.
TGTATTTGTAATTATTTTAATATTGTTAAAATTGGATAAATTGTTTTGAATAGTAGATATTAAGGAGTTAGTAGGTAGTATTATATACAACGACAATAGCAATAAACTAGATAAAAACAGGTATATACAGTACCTACGAAAAGCCCCAAAAGAAAAAGTAGCATTAAATTATTTACATGGTTAAGGACATTACTTAATATGCTTCCTATTGTTATGAACTGCAGTTTCGAGTTGATGTGGGATGGAGGATAAAAATTTTAAATTGTTTCATCAAGAATGTTTCTGTCATTCTGATTGATACAAATATTACCAAATTCTCTTTACGCTCTTTTGATTCACTTAAATTGTGTATGAATGCGTATTTAAATAACGATTAATACAGCATTTGGAAGAAATACAGTACAGGGAAAATAAGTTTTCAAGGCAGGTTATCTCAACAATAATTTTCTTATTCCAGTCTAAACTATATTTAACAGCTGTTGATTAACAAAGATGGCCGACCAATAAGCATGCTCCAGGATTGAACAGCGGTCAGTTATCAAGTTTTTGGTTGCTGAAGGGTGCAAACCAGTTGAAATTCATAGGAAAATTAAATCCATGTGAAAAAGAAGTAAAACAAAAAATAAAAATAAAAAAGAGTAAGCTTCTATCTGTATTAGAAGCCCTTATACCGAAACATTCACCTTATTTATTGAATGATCCTCGTATATTGGTGAGTGCAATGAATGAACCATGAACGTTTAATAAAATAAATTCAATTTTACGTAAAAAGTTTTAAGTACGTACTCGACAACGTACTTTGTGATAATTCACACTGATACCATACGAGGGGAGATGAAAATCTGAATGCTTGACGATGCTGAAAATAGTTATGCAAATGTTATGAGCAAATAGAGGAAATGTAGCAATAAATGTACTTATATATATATATGAGAATATTAACAGTTATAATCAGTACTTAGTATGGCTACCACTGGCTCGAACTACAACGTCAAGTCGATATCGGATAGAGAAATCATTTTTCTACCATTCCTTTTGGTGGTAAATCCTAAATTCCAGTAAGCTTTCTATTATGCATTCAGTTTTTCAACGCTACACATAAATTCGATTTTGTGAAGATCAGGCCACTGGATTGGCCAGTTTCGTAAAACTCTTCATCAGAAAGAATATTGTTACACACGATGTATGATAGAATACTTCCTCTTGAAATAGTTCATCGTCTGCTATAGTTACAAGTGATACCATAGTAAAATGTATTTTTCGTTGTTCAGTATCCTATGGGCTTTTATCAACTTTCAATTGCTTTTGATGTCGCTTTTGATTCACGCCTTAATATGCTGTGGTCATGACTCACTGAAACCACTACTACCTTCTATATCAAAGGGCATGGTGTACCATGACACTTGCTTCATTCAGAGCTGCATGCAATCACTGCAAGAGAGACCTTAAATGTATATTCATACCATCGGAAAAGATTCTGAAAGAATGGTCGGTTCATTGTATTATTCCAGAAAATATCTAATTCCAACTGCCATTCTCTATCAGATTAGACCAAGAAAGGAGCATTGCTACTATATCTAGGCTGGTGATGCCGAGCCTCGACAGAATTCAAAAGCTTTTACATGGCCTTATTCGTGATTAATTATTTTCCAGCCAGTAACCCTGATCCCACAGACGAAACTTTGCTAGTCACTCACTACTCTATCGATATTACTATGGCAAATGTTCTAACAAGTACACACCAGCAGCTTAGACCTTTACAGCTAGGATGTGCCACGCCATGTTCCCTTTGGCCAATTTAACCTCATCCCCTTCGTGTTCCTTTAGTAAGGAGCAAGTTCCACGCATAGAAATTCTTCCCCAGAACTGTTACTTTGTGGAACAGACTCCTGAGTAGATGCTTCCCTGACCACTACAATCATAACCTCTTCAAATCCACGGTCAACCGATATCTATCCTACATATCATCATCATATTCACTTGTTATTTCTTCTTTCTTTCTGCCTTAGAACAATCGCATTGAGTAGTCCTTTATCCTGAGCGGCCATTGAGCCTTGTAATAGGTGAAATAAAGCAAAATTTTCTTAACATATATATATATATATATATATATATATATATATATATATATATATATATATATATTCAATAGAAAGATGAAAATATTTTACCCTTCTGTACAACCCCGGTTTCAACCGTGAGGTCTCGTCAGGCAATGGGCACGTTTTTATATATCCGTCTTTGGCACGGTAATTTCCCGGCCTATTTTACATACATTTGTATATATATATATATATATATATATATATATATATATATATATATATATATATATATATATATATATATATATATATATATATACATATACATATATATATATATATATATATATGTGTGTGTGTGTGTGTGTGTGTGTGTGTGTAGTATATGCGTATGCACACTAATTTCATTAAAATCGTATGAGATTCGGAAAAAAGAGACATTTTAACCTGAAAATTATACAATAAATAAAAATAAAATCGCTGTTTTTATTTTTTATTTATTTATTTATTTTGCTTTTATCATTTGACGTCACATAACAGAAAGAAAATGTATTCATTATTATTATCTATACAAGTGGAATCATTTTCTTTTCTTTTCCTAAATATTTTTTCTTTTCCACTTGGTTACAAAGAAAAAAAAACTTATAAAACTGATATGGATAACTGTAAAGTTAATTTATCACATGTTGACATAATCCAGCTTCACCTGATCAAAGAAGTAATGTCCATACCGGTGAGGTACGAAGTAATGGAGGGAGTTATCTGATTATTAATCTAATTGGCATATATAAAAAATATTTTGAAAGCCTTAAAGAGCCTCAACTCTATCATTCTCTCTCTCTCTCCCTCCCTCCCTCCCTCCCTTATACCAGATGAGTCCTTATAGTAGATGAGGCAATACCGAGTCGTGAATAAGATTTTAATTATTTAGTTTTTATCTTTATTGTTTTTTAGATTTCTCTCAGTGTTATTTTTCATTTATTCATAGCTGAATGCTAATTTATTGCGCATTCCCCCAGCCAATGTTTCCCACTGATATAAAATGAAATGATTATATCAAGTCAATTGTTAACTTTACTACTAAGAAAGTTGATTGATTTTTCAGGTTAAACAATATTTTTCACCCGAATCAGTCTTGTACCTTTATAAGTGCATTGAGTATCGTTGCCACATCTGGTCCGGTGCTTCTGTTAAGTATCTAGAGATTCTTGACAAAATCCGAAGAGCTTGAAATGTTATCGGTCCTAACTGGCTTCACTCATTTTCCCACCGCCGTAATGTAGCTTTCCCCTACCTTTTCTACAAATATTTTCATGGTAATTGTTCTGATGTGCTTTCCTCTTTGGTATATTGACTTCACTTCATAATAATAGATGGAAGATAAGTCTTTTAATTTTACTGCTGAATGTGCTAGATTTAAACGCATGTTCTATTCTGAGAGTTTCTTCTCTCACCTGTGGAACTCTCTTCCAGCTTCTTGCTTTCCTGTCAACTATGATCTTCAAATCGTTAAATGCAACGTGAATCGTCACTTTGATCGGGTATTGCGGAAAAGTCTCATAGTCTGGATCAAAACGACAATCGACACAAAGGGGAATAGACAAGAGAGTAGTAACTGATAGTAGTTGTCTCCCCTAATCATAGGAAGCTACATGAGTTTGAATAAAGGGTTCAGTTCAAAATTCCGATAAGGTTACCGCGTACAACGAATCTCTGACAAAAATTGGAGAGTACAACCTATATGAATATACAAGTCTGAATGTAAAGAGAGATAGATAGATAGATAGATAGATAGATAGATAGATAGATAGATAGATAGATAGATAGATAGATAGATCGATAGATAGATCTTATTTACAAATATATATATATGTTTGTATTTTATTTGGATGTAAATTGAAATACTTGTGACACATGTAAAGCTACCGAAATAGTAAATTCTGTTTGGAAATCTTCTCTCTGATATGGTAAAACGTCAAGTGTTAACACCCGGAGAAAATAGATTTGACTACACCATTTCCTGTGTCTGTAATGTAACGTTCACTTTTTTAAAATCCTACACTTTTTCTTACTTTCTTTCACTTACTCATTAGTTGATGTTAGGTCTGTTTCATCTTTTATGATCACTAAAGATGTTTCCTTTGTGACACCATGATTGGACTCTTTCTCTTGCACTTGTTTATTACAACGCCTCTCGTGTCTGACTATCCCTGCTACTTTTACACATGATGTTTCCGGCCTCTCTCATTTACTTAAATAATTTGTTTCTCCATTAGATTTTGGAATCTTAATTAGTCAACTACAAAATACAGTCCCCTCTCAATCATTTGACTATACCTCGGCCTGCATAACAATATATAAGGTGGCCACGACCTTTACTTCTCCCTTCAGCTCTTTATCCTTCAACGTATTAAAAGTTAGTTGTTTTGGGGTTTTTTTTTTTCAGAAATATAGAATGCCTTATAATAATTGTTATAAATAAATATTATATTTTTCTGCCTCCTGTAAAGAAGTGAATAAATATTTGTGTTGTGTTAATCAAAATGCGTGTATTTCTACTTCAAATGTAATATATAAAATAGAATTGAATATCAGAATTTTTGACACAAAATATAAATGCGTATTTAAAGGCTTATGTGAAAAGTTTGAATTTCCGTTTTTCTATTGAGCATCTACTATTATTCAAATAAAAACACAGGCTTAATGTATTGCGCAAAAAGTAACAAAAATAAATTGTGAAAGAATTTTTGCTTTCTACCGGGAATAAAAGAATATAAACAGGTCTCCCTATCTATTTTTTCTCTTGTATTCTATTTCTTGCGCGTTATTCGGGTTTAACGAAGGAAAGTGGCCAAGAAAGATGATCTATGACCATTAATAAACTGTCGCTAAGATTTAAGATTTGAAGAGTTATTTTCCTCTTAGTAAAAAGAAAAAGATTTTCCATATGAACGACAAATAAATGATGAGGAATTGTACATATTGTTTCCTTCTTCCATAAGCAGGGCATTTTCCAGTCAAGCAGAGAGAAACAGTCAAAAGAAGAATACAAAGAATGATGATGAAATTTGATCTAACAGGTCGTGATAGTGAATAAAGAAATTCTTTAGTCACTTTTTCATCAAACATATAAACTCCTAAATTAATTTGCCATTATTTAAAATTGTAGATAATAATTTCTATTTTTATTGTTGTCTTATGAAAATAGATGACCAATTGAATATTCTATTTGTAAAGCAAAAAAACTCACCATGGTCACTCTACGAGTCCTTCTGACGACTAATTGTTGCTGGGATTATTGTTGTTGTTGTGGTTACTGTTGTTCTTCTTATTGTTGCTATGATTATTGTTGTTGTTCGATTTTTCACACGAGACATATCTCACGTTGTTGCTTCAAATCCGCGTCTTCGCCTTTAATATCTACATTACTTCAATAACGGCGAGGCTCGCACCAGCTCAGTTCTTCCTCTGAAGTGTTTTCACATTTCCCACTAATATCTGGAATAGGATTTCATAAATTTATCATTAAACGAAATTCCACATCTCACGAAAATTACTCTGCAAGAGAAACAGTAAAAACCAGAAATACCATCAGAACAAATCTTGTAGTAAAAATAATAAAAACTAATAACATATGTGTATGCATATACGCACATGTGTGTGTGTAAAAGCTCACGTAACCTCGCTCACATACATATATATACTTATTGTTTATACGTTATTTTTATAGATACAAATATTTAAGTAAATGCTCAGTTTATAATAAACAGTATTAACAACATTTACTGGCATGATTGTCCGAGAAATCTCACAGAAAATCTGTGTCCTCTGACAGGAATCGAACTTGTGGCCTACACGGAACCGCTGACGTGCTATACTATTTAGCTACAGAGAAAGCACCTGGTTAGCAAGGTTAAATTATTGTTTTTGAAATTATAATAATTGTTGGACTTCGTCCATTTCATCATATATATATATATATATATATATATATATATATATATATATATATATATATATATATATATATATATATATATATATATATATATATATATATGTATATATGTATGTATGTATGTATAATTCACAGTCGACCCACTTTCCAAAATTTAACACAAAACCATTTTATTATTATTATTATTGTTGTGGTAGGATCCACCTAATCTGCATAGGTGACTACCAACTATATAAATAATGTTTGGTACCGGAAGACGAGAGAAGGAATCACGAGATCCAACTAGAGACTCTGATCGACTGCGACTAGTCAACACATTCTCCAGGAACGTCTTCCCGGAAATATACAGAAATACTATATGTACTTATTGTGTACACTTTCTTGTTATAATACATTCTTGTTCTAAGTACATTTTGTGTTGCATTATTATTCCATGCAATAGGCGAGATTCAACAATGAGTCAAGACTCAACAATTATTTTGGGAATCTCTTCTTCGTTGAGTCAATCATAATATATAAAAACAAAACATTAGGAACGTTCAATGTAACATTTTTTAATGAGCCGTATTTGCATGTGCGTGTGTGTATGTGTGCGTGTGTGTATGTGTGCGTGCGTGTATGTGTGCGTGCGTGTATGTGTGCGTGTGTGTATGCGTGCGTGCGTGCGCGCGCGCGTGCCAGTGTATGTGCGCATGTTATCTTACGACCGTTTCCATTTCTTCCTCCATTCAGGCACCCACGGACATATTGGAGGCTTTATTTCATCCATACTTAATATGTGCTGATATACACCCCAAATCATTTCTCTTTAATTTTTTCACCTTTTTTCCTTTTCTTATTTTTGTTCTGCTAAATAGTACGTTGATTCAGAAACTGTTTTATACATGGTGACTTCTAAATAGACTGGCATGTCTAGGGCCATGGGATAGTACAATGATAGTAGGTGAATATAGAAATGCGTAGACCTTTGTTAGTTGTGCTCTGTCAGCTGGTGTTCATTGCACGCCTTGACATAAATTATCGAAATTCTAACAGGTCGTTATAGTGAATGTGTAATTGTGGGATCATTTGACAGCCCTCAATCTACGGTTCCACATTTCTATTGAGAATAGTAAATGGAAGGCATTATTGCCCACAGTGAATATCACATTGGCTGGCCACAGTTCTTAATTATCGTTAGCAATGACGGCTGGCTAGAATCGTCTGTAGTAATAGAAAAACGAAGAAGACTATTCGCACGCAAAATCATACAGCTACAAATATGGAGTTATGAAACACTGTCGAGACGTCTTTCGATAACTTGAGTGACCGATGCCAGTTCTGGTAAGTCAGTTGGGTATGGCGAACAGAAATATTACGAGTAATGTATGCAAAAATATATCAGCGTAGGCAATAAAAAAGAAATATTTGCTGCTTTCCTTTTGTGTTTATCAATGTTTTTAATGCAATTTCAATAATATATAAGAAATATATATAAGAAGTAAAAAATACGACAGAAGAAAAAATGTAAATTACATAAACTGAAAAAAATAATAGGTACATTGTCAAATTTTTTAAAAAAATATGTTCAAAAATATTTTTAAAACAAAAATATTAAAATAGATTGAAAACACACCGAAAAGGACATAAAATGATATGAAAAATAAACAGGCAGAAACGATTCACGTGTTGAAGAGGAAATTTATTATAGCAATATCTCTAGTTTATTACAGCAATATTTCAAATCGAGATGAGGGTGATTTAGACAGTTATACTTTTATAACCCACATATGAGACGTCGTTGATTTGATTCCATTGGGAATAAAATTAGAGAATGCATAAAAACGCAATAAAAGCACAGAAACGGGTATTGATATAATCACCTGTATTCAACAACGGCAAACCAATGATTCATTCAAATCTCGACCAGTTGACAGCCACTTCGATGACGCATTTAAAAGTTAATCAATGAAAAATGCTTGGTCAGAAAATAAATATAATGTACCTTTCTAAGGCGCTAATAGATTGTAAACCACAAAAAATCATTACATGGATTTACGATCAGCAAGCAATGGTTATTTATGTATTTGTAATTGTTCAAGAGCCAGATATCCTGACTTGGATTGGCCGTTGAAAGTCGTCGGCAATATGTTTATCTTTCGAGTACAATTCGCTTGTTTACAGCAGCCATTTACTGTGAAACCAATAGATTATAACCAGGGAATATGGATTTTGAAGGATACTATATATATATATATATATATATATATATATATATATATATATATATATGGATAATTCTTACACACTGTCCAAAAAAGAAATCCCTTGTCCGAATGCACGAATAAATATTATGAAAGCTTAATCGCCGTTCCTTGTCAGTCGTCTTCAATGAAACCTGTATAAAAGAGGGATTGCTGATTTTTATATATATATATATATATACAGGAGGATAGCCAGAGTCGTGTTGAAAGATCTGCCTTTATATTTTACTAATTAAGTGGGCTCCATTCTTGATCATGATCTGCGATATCTTCCTTTCCATTTTATAGTCAAATCTTTCTTTTGTTTTGCCAGTTTTATTTTATTGCATTGTGTTACCGTTCCCGAGGTTTTTCTTCTGATAAGGACAACTCTCAGAATCGACTGGTGTTTGAAAAGTGAATTTATTTCTGTCTCTATAAACACCGTGGAATATTGAAAAAGAAAACAGAGTTCACGTTGCATATGCTAATACAAAAATTGTCCTGAACCGCATGGAAATTCAAAGCTGACCGATGTGTCTCATCCACCTTGTGCGCTGTCTAACCAGAATTCGAGAGTAGCTCCCAAGTCCTGCCAGACTTCCTTTCTAAAGCGAGACATCAGATTTGCTATAAATCCTGGTAAGCTTCTTTTCTAAGCAAAAGTACCGCAATTATCCTTTTTGTTTTTTCTTCCAAAATATGGTGACTACCACGTGGCCGGTGTCATTTGAATTATAAGTACCACTTGCACCGTCTCCAAGACAGCTACACACTCGCTTGTCAGGTGCTAAAAGTACTGTAATAAAAACTTCAAAACCTCTGCATTCATTTATGCTTCATTTCAGTGTCTTTCTTTTATATTCCTTAGTTTTACAAAAAAAAAAAAGAATTCCCTAACGAATGAAGTGCTCCGCAAATATCACAAATCCTTCGTTTTCTGTATACATCTATCATACGCAATTATGCATTCTCTCTTTGCTTATCTCTTCTTTTGTATCTTTGTTATAAAAATAACGAAAATTATAGCTATGTATTGTTCCTGTGGATCGAGTTGCATTGCAATAACAAAAATATCTGTTAAAACGTGTAGAATAACATTTAAAAGAGTAAGCATAACTTGAAATCTTGTGTCTATAATTAATGTTTTAATATTGCATGCCGTGAGGCAAAAACTTGTCTCACGCCAGACTTGTATATTCTGTTCAAAATGTATGTTAATCATAAGTACGAGAAAATTTATACATTGGTACAATATGTTGGTTAGTGGGATGACAACTGCTGTCGTCATATTATGATCACCTTACATAACAAAGATTATAAAAAGTAGCGCTACTGGAACATCTAGGAGATGATACTTCAGTAATTCTATTTTTGTAGAAGAGATCAACAAAGATTGATCGCGTAATTAGTAGAAGACAATTCATCAGTACAACAGTTAATGTATATGAAACTAAGTCCACGTGAGGTCAGCCACTAACAACAACAACAATAACATTGTAACTAAGTCAGTATTGAGAACGAATAAAAACAGCACTAAGAGAAGCAGTGACGGGCGCTTACGAGAAAACAAAACCAGAGATGCTGGACAAATTAATGTCGTCATCGACTGTAACAGGTCGTCCCTCAGTATACCTGAATGAACTAATGTCATTAGCAAGCCGAATTGGCGTAGGGGACGATATCGTACGTCACAAATTTATTCAAGCCCTACCTGACTCCATTAAACCAGTGGTAGCGGCACAAGTCGATTTAGACACAGATCGCCTTGGAAGAATGGCGGATGACTTACTATTATATTTTAACAAACAAGACACCGCACATATTCGACAGATTTCGGGGAAGCAAAGGGATGAACAGCAAAATAAAAATGAAACTAAAAGGATACATGGCTGTTCCCACAGTGAAAATAAATTCCCTACCAGTGTTCGCCCTTTTAACAAGGACCAAAAACCTCTAATTTGCCGAGCGCATTTATACTTTGCGGAACGTGCAAAATTTTGTAAGCCGTGGTGCAGATGGCCAAATAAACGGAATGTTCAAATGCAACCCAACTCTCGCCCAAATTCACCAGTTCCTCGCGAGATTTCGGAAAACTAACTAGGCGAGAGGTGTTAGCTTCCATTTCCTCGCCGCTTCTCATTGTAGCCGCATGGTTAGGAGCTCAAAGTTTAAATTTTATTGTGGATACAGGAGCTGCCGTATCTATACTTCCGAAGAGATATTTAAGCGGAGCTGTAACATACCCAACCAATATCTCTTTAGTGTCTGCCAACGGTCAAAAGATTGAATGCTCAGGACAAGCAGTACTGAATCTAACACTACGGAACCTCAGACGAGAATTTACCTGGACATTTATAATAGCCGAAACTGCTCAGCCACTCCTAGGATACGATTTCCTAAACCATTTCGGGCTAATGGTGGACTGCACAAACAATAAGCTGATTGATAAAATGACTAATAGACAATCCGATGCACATCCATCGTCTATTATCATGAATATAGATTTAGTACCGAATAAAGATGCTAACAAAATGGTACGAGCAATTCTGGAGAAATACCCAAACTTAATTTCTCCTCATCGCGACACGAATGCAACAAAACCAAAGATATTCCATAGAATAGAAACTGGTAGCAACCCTCCTACTTTCTCCAGAGCCAGACAATTATCAGCTCAGAGATGTGAAATTGCAAAAGAGGAATTCAAGAAACTCCTAAAGGCAGGAATAATTTCCCCTTCAAACTCTGAATGGAGTTCAGCCTTACATATGGTACCGAAGTCAAACGGCACATATAGACCTGTTGGCGATTACAGACATTTAAATACCATAACAAAAGCCGATAGATATCAAGTCCCAAATATAAATTCCTTGTCTTCGAAGCTTCATAATAAGAAGTTCTTTTCAAAGATAGACCTGTCGTCTGCTTATCATCAGATACCTGTACATCCGGAGGATGTTTGCAAGACAGCCATCTCTACCCCTTTTGGGTTATTTGAATATAACTATATGCCTTTCGGACTACGGAACGCATCATGTACTTTTCAGAGAATGATGGACAATATCTTTCGTGATACTGATTATACCTTTGTATATATCGACGATATCCTTATATTCTCAGAAGATGAAGAAACTCATTCCAAGCATATCGACCTAGTACTACAAAAACTGAGTGAGTACGATTTTAAAATTTGTCTCTCCAAATGCATATTTAGTGCTAATGAATTAGACTTTTTAGGATTTCATATTTCTGCTAGTGGTCTCAAACCCAGTGCTAAAAAGTTGAATGAATTAAGTGAATTTCCTCAACCAAACGATTCCAAATCACTACGCCGATTCATCGGAATGGCAAATTTTTACAGAAAACTTGTGCCAAATTTCAGCGATATCATACTACCTCTCACGGAAAAAATACGTTTAAACCAAAATTCCAAGTCATTAACCCTAACAAAGGAAGAAATTGAATCTTTCGAAAATATGAAAAAGTCTTTATCAAATGTAACTGTTTTGGCTTTCCCCAGCTCGAAAGCTAACAACTATCAACTTGTAACAGACAGTTCGAATTATGCGGTGGGTGCAGCACTTCATCAAATGATTGATAATCAACCCATCCCCATAGGTTTCTTTTCAAAGAAATTATCCCAAACCCAACAAAAATATTCTACTTTTGACAGAGAACTACTAGCTGCCTATCTAGCAGTACTCCATTTTAAACATTTAATGGAAGGCAGAAATGTAATGTTACTGACGGATCACAAACCACTTTGCAGTGCTTTTAAAAGCCAGTCTTCCTTAAAATCAGATAGACAACAGCGTCACCTCTGTTTTATCAGCGAATATGTAAATGACATTTCACATATAAGAGGTTCACAAAATATAGTAGCTGATTGTTTATCACGACCTGTCAACGCGATCACTATTGATATATGTGACTTACAAGAAATAATGAAGCATCAAGCTACTGACAATGAAATTCAGGCATTCAAAGATCAACTGAAACCATACACAATAAATCAAAATGAAACCATATTATGTGACACGACATTACCTTTTCCACGACCTTTTGTGACTGAAAAGCTCAGAAAATCGGTATTTGACAGTCTGCATAATCTATCACATCCAGGAATAACATCTTCAAGAAAAATAATAAAATCCAGATACTATTGGCCGAAGATGGACAAGTCAATAAAAACCTGGTGCACAGAATGCCAGCACTGCCAACAAGCAAAAATAATAAAACACACAAAGAGCAAAGTAAATCCATTTGAATTACCTTCCAGTCGTTTTGAAACGGTGCATGTGGATATTGTCGGTCCCTTACCACCAGTAAAGAACCAAACTGACCCTTATTTTTCACCATATCGATATTTATTAACATGCATTGATAGAAATACGAGATGGATAGAAGCATGCCCAATAACAGAAATTACGGCAAAATCAATATCAACGGCTTTTGTCAATCTGTGGATCTCCCGATTCGGGGTTCCTCTTCATGTCGTTACGGACAGAGGAAGCCAATTTGAATCCGAATTATTCTCAGAACTATCAAAAATAATAGGCTTCCACAGATTACGAACAACGGCGTACCATCCGCAAACGAATGGATTAGTTGAGCGAGCACACAGAACTTTAAAAACGGCTATTATAGCCAGGAAAGAATCGTGGTTGTCAGCTCTTCCTATCGTCCTTTTGGGAATGAGGATAACACCTAACGAATCAAACTATTCTTCATTTACTGCAGTAACAGGGAGTCATGCACAAGTCCCCCGATTATTAATTGACTCTATCAAGAACGAGAATAGTGAAATGACAAACTCGCACGTTAAAATTCTAGCCGACGAGATGCAAAAATTTGACATGGACAAATTATCCAGGGGACACCTGCATACAATACCTAATTCTTACATTCCAAAAGATTTACAAACATGTAAAAGTATCTGGCTAAGAACAGACAGAGTAAGAAAGCCATTGGAAGCTCCATACACAGGTCCATTCCAAGTATTAAGTCGTCATGAAAAATATTTTACTATTAAAAGATCGGATGACGTACATAGTAATGTTTCAATAGATAGACTAAAACCTGCATATATTTCTGAAAATATAAAATCAAAAGATTCCATTGGATCAAGACCGGATTTGGATAACTCCCTATCTTGTTCCGAAGAAACTAATGATAACAAACCAGAAACTAGAACGAAGTCCGGTAGAACGGTTAAATGGAAGAAAGAAAACACATATTTTTATTACTAAAAAAAACAAAAAAAAACAACAAAAAAACAACAACAACAACTCCGTTTACTGGGGCGAAAGTTATGTGGTGGCACGGAGCAAGCGAAGGACCGGATATTAACCCTCAGAGGTTTAGACAGCAAATGACCAATACTGGTCTCTGCGCACCCGGCTCCACGCAGAATTTCCGGTGGAAAACTAAAAAGAAATAAAAAGAATGATAAGCAATTTTCCACCAATTAAACAGCTCCGCGCCATACCCAACAGTTTGTTTCAGCAGACTGACTCTGATCCGAAGGGCACACATAAATAGAGCGATAAATTCACTTCTAAGACAGAAAGCTTTGAAGTACCGTCAGTGAATGTCGCTACGCTTTTCTCACCCGTCAAACCCGATGCCTTCAGCCTTCCTTCACCAACGGAGATATCAAAGGACTCCTACCAACCCATTGACCTCACCTTTCGTCTCCTGTGACCAGCACGTCATGAACTTAAGTATTAACAAAAGACACTTATATTCTTTTAATAATCGGATTTCTCTTCTATGAATGAACATTTTATAACGGACTTTGTGCGTGTAAATCAAGAAACATTGTACTATTCATTGATGTTGCATTTAAATACAAAGTGTTTTTGATATACCCTTCTCTTTCGTATGTTATTTTGTTTATGTTATGGTGACCTCAATTTGATCGCTTGTTGAACCTTTAGGCCAAACTAGCGGCTGTCCCGAAGGACTGCTACTATTTATCTACCTTCTGATACAAGCAACAATTAACAACGAGAACTCTACCCCCCATCACCATAATTTCAATACACTTGTTCAACCTACCTTCGTCTTCCGTGTCTTTCTTCTCTGGCCCCTAAACAGACCACAACAGCTAGTTAGTAAAATTTGTACCACTAAATCATTATTATTTCAAAAAATAAAAATTGTGTACAAAATATTTAGATTTCGAGCTTGAAATAACCCATAGAGGTGTTGATATGCTGTTATGAAGAAAAACAAAAAACAAACTGTAACAACGTTTTTGTTAAAATTCGTTTTTCAATCAATTTTTCTAATTCTAAATTGAAATCAATTATGTACAGAAAATATTGATTCTTCCTATCGTATTTGCTAATTGGTTTCCACCTTTACAAATGTTTATGATTATATTGAAGAATGTCACAGATATGGTAAATAATAACTGAGAATGAGAGTCTCAATGAAATGTTCTTCAATTGGTACTAAACCTTTATTACAGATTCATTTTCGGTGGTAAAGTCCGCCTTCCATTTCTGTATAGCTACGATTTTTTAAACTTTTTTTTATAATATTGAACATCTTCAGAGATCCGATGAACCGTATTTGTGGAATTATGTCTCATTGATAGTCATCAAATTTACGTTTTCTATGAGTCATAGTAATTTTAGATTCCTTTGTTTACCTCTCAACATGACGATATTTCACTTTCTTTATTTGTTCTCTTCATTCATTTTATAACTTACTATCACCATGTTTTCACTTTATCCCTCATCTAATTTCCACAGTGATTTTATCGAAACATATTTCTGCTTATTTGCTATTTTATCTACTTCACATCACTTCGTTTTTTGAGTAAATACTTTTTCCACTATATTTCAGTTACCACTAACTACTACTACTACTACCTACAGCTTATTCTCCAGGTTGATCTCCCAATTAAACACTTTTCACTTAGCTTCCGTTACATAATACATATGACCCCAAAAGACAGATAATATGGATTCTCTAAAATATCTACCCAGAGTCTGTATCCTATTAAGCAACACATCTTTCTTCAATGGGTTTTCTATTTTTTGAATATGTTCCACAGTAAAAAGGCTTCTGCACATAACTGGTTAGCACTTTTGCCAAATAAGGCAAGTCTTGAACACACCAAAATTAATTGAAAGATAAGACTGGAACTGACTCTTCATAATTTGAAATGCTCCATACCTATTTACATTCCCACAATTTAAATCGTAATTTTTAATTATTTACACTATTTATATAGTTCGGGGTGTTGTCTTCATCGTTTTTGCCATATTCCTGACGTTTCGGCTGTTGTACGCTGCGGCCTTCTTAAAGTGAATGAAATTTTGAACTGAACCTTTTATTTCGTCCACCGGGGTGAAAAAACATTTCTAAAACTGACAAGAAATGAGTAAACGCCATGTTTGAATTATTTCATATCAATTATTTAAAAGCGTCCAAACATCATTAATAGCTATTGAGGCTGCGTACAAACTCGGTTTTCGTTTCACCATCGTCAATAATGGACTGTTGAGGTAAATCTGGGATTTTGATTGTTATCCATATTAAAGGATAACCTCTAAAATAAATCCATATTGTTACTTCAATTTACGGAATGCCTTTGCTGAACTAAGCTCATATAGAAAGTTTATGTGCAAAATAAGTTTTTAAAAGTCAACTGATTATATATATATATATATATATATATATATATATATATATATATATATATATATAATAGCCGCCCATATCAGAGTATGCCTGTCTACTATGGCAACTAGCCAATCCCTGGTGCAGATTATTAAACACGCACAGAGTCAACCTGTGGTTTATACTGCAACTATGCAGTTACAGTGTTTTGGCGAGAGTGCATTATCTAGTAATCAACAATCAGAACACGGCCAGTGTGCTCAAACCCTCGGTCACGAAGACTTCTAACTTTGCGCTCCAAAATAGTTCCGTCTACCATATAATTGGGTCAACTCGTGGTATGGTTTTAAGGCACTTTTCAAAGATGCAGCACGCTGGGATCGCCTCCTCAAACATCAAGGTCACCTGTTTGACAAATCGACTTTGGTTGATTCGAACTCGGGTCTCATAGTCAGGAAACGAACATTCTCGGCCATGTGCACATATATATATATATATATATATATATATATATATATATATATATATATATATATATATATATGTGTGTGTGTGTGTGTGTGTGTGTGTGTGTGTGTGTGTGTGTGTGTGTATGTGTGCGAGAGAGAGAGACTGTGTGTGTCTGCGCATGCGTGTTTGTGTGTGTGTGAGAGAGAGAGGAATTTTAGTGAATGAGAAAAAGAGACATTTACTCAAAATATAAGAATATTGGCATTTATAAGTTCAATTGAGCTACAAAAAACTGCGTACATATTTTTCTTGAAATTATTAAATTCTGCCAAATGAACAATTAGACTTGATAAACATGCAACAAAGAATAATAAACACAATGGCTAAAATGTAACCAAAATCAGTTTTCAATTCTTAGCTTCGCATCGTCGATGCCAGCCAGTGCACATAGCAACAAGAAATGAGTATGACCAGAAACCCAATTCATGTTATTTCTAGTCTTATTTAGCTTATCCCAAATGTATTGAAAACATGCATAGAGGTTACGACAATTAATCTGTTCAATTCGAACAATCCATGCAAATCACCGCAAAGTAAGGGAAGGCTACATACAAGACTCTTCAATGATATATCTATAATATCTATAATATAGTATATTTTATAGATATTACTAAAAAGAATATTTGAAAGATAAAATGTCCAAAGTTAATTTTAAATGTAAAATAATTTTAAAATACTACAATCATGATAATTATGGTGTTCTTTTTATTAGTAAATTACACTTTTAAATACACTTAAAATGCAAAAATACACTAATTAAAACGAAAGCCGAACATTGGATAAAAGATTACCTCGCGTGGCCTATTGACAAATTATTTACACTCCTTACAATCTATAATTTTACCGCTTAAAATGACTAAATGAAACAGAAATAATTCATACTAGAGTTAGTGAACGAGGCAATGTATTTGTTCTTTGACTCACATCAAACATGGTTACAATCTCCAAAAGGAAGTACATAAATTTATAATTAATTAATAATTATATTAATTAACAAGAATTCCAGTTAACCAGTAAGTATATCACAGCTGTCAAGTTTGGTAATCACAAAAATTCTAATCTTGAAAAGAATGTATTCACACTTATAAAATATTTGCTGCTAGGTATTTCTTTTCAGACGCCTTCTTACAGGATAGACAATGGGTATGAGAACAGTTTTACTAAGGAGACATGAAAGCTAGCAACATGGATGGAGCGCATTTGTCACAGAGCACATCAAGATGTGTAAACTTTTATCTCAATATACAGAGTTACACCTACAGCGTTATTTTATCACATTTATCCAAGACGATAATCTTTCCAGGTGCATAAAACCCTGCCCCTTGAGACCTGAAACGTCTGTTGAATCAAAAACACTGAATGTTGGCACCATCGACAAGATAAAATGTGATACTATAAAAAGCTAGTCATTGAACATCACTCAGCACAGATGTTGGATGACATACACAAATAGACACACAATTGTACACATCTGCTGTTTCATAAATAGCTTTTCTTTGTAGTTTACTGGGCGTAATACACACACACGCATGCATACACACACGCATGCATACACACACACACTCTCTCTCTCTCTCTCACACACACACACACACACATACACACGCATATATATACAAGTAACGTATATTTAGTAACCAAGTATTCATCCAACCAAGTTTGATTAAAAAGAACCAACAATAAAAAACATACATACCTTGGTTATTATATATATATATATATATATATATATATATATATATATATATATATAAAAGTGAACATAGAAGTCAACACTTAGAGGCGACAGTCTGTTTCATGCTAGATGCAATCGTCAGGCCACGAGTGCTGTTATTTTATATATACGTGTCAGTGGTGCATTGTGGGTAGTCTATTTTGGCCGTTATTTCACCAGAAGTCGTTTAATAATTTATTCGGGTTAAATTATTTTTCTTGTTTTTATTTATTTTCTTTTTTCTTTTTATTTTTATTTTTTATCTTATTTATTTAGTTTTTAATCGGTGTTTTTATTAACGTAGTAAAAATTTCTTTATATCGCTTGTTTACTAGTTTTGTTTTGGTTTGGGAAGATAATTAAAGCTATTTATTCAATTTTGGGGTTGATTCTTGTAGTTTATTCTAACTATTATTTTGGCGGGAACAGTTTTAATTTTTGTATTACTTCATGCATTTATTTGGATCGATTATCGGAATCGGTTTGTTAGTTTCTTTATTTATTTGGATGAATTTAGATCAATTTATTTTACTTGTTATTATTTATTTGTTATACTGTATATTTTCTCATTTCAGTTTTCGATTTTTAAGTAACGTAGTATTTATATATATATATATATATATATATATATATATATAAGTAACGTAATATTTATATATATATATATATATATATATATATAAGTAACGTAATATTTATATATATATATATCTATATCTATATATATATATATATATATATATATATATATATATATATATATATATATATATATATATAAATTGTAGTTAAATAAAACGTATTCTAACCTAAACATCCCCACCAAAAAATCTTTAAGTATACAAGTAGGAAAAAATGACGAAAGACTTTTTGTTGTTAATAATTAAAAAAAAAACAGACGACATGCATTTAACAGATGTCAGAATTCGTTGAAAAATACAACACTACCCTCCCTAAACTTAATCTCTTTCTCGAACGTAACTCATAGTTGATAGAACAATAGTTAATAAAAATGAACACGCTACCGCCCTTGTATGAATGATTGGCTTTCTCCGTATCCTTGGAAACAGCGAATTATGAATTTATGTGTGCGTTTAAAACTCAGTAAATTTTAAAAAAATAAGTTATTGCAATATTCGCTTGAAGATGAAATGGAACTAATGCTTTTAATTTAATTATAAAATTAAATTTTTTTAGCTTCCATTTTTGAAACATGGATATTACTGTGTAGCGAAAAAACATATTTTAAATCAGTTAATTTATTATATATATATATATATATATATATATATATATATATATATATATATATATATATATATATATATATAAAGTGGACATGGAAGTCAGCACTTAGAGGCGACAGTCTGTTTCATGCTAGTGCAATCGTCAGGCGACTAGTGCTGTTATTTTTCTCGGCTATTTATATAAGGGTCAGTGGTGCATTATGGGTAGTCTATTTTGGCGGTTACTTTTACCGGAAGTCGCTTATTTGTTTATTTATTTATGTCAAATTATTTTTCTTGTTTTTTGTTTGTTTCTTTATTTTTATTTTTATTTTTTATCTTATATATTTATTTATTTTTTCTTTTATTTTGATCGGTGTTTTTGGTTTACGTAGTAAAAATTTGTTTATATAGCTTATTGTTGGTAGTCTATAATGGCCGTCATTTACCAGGAGTTGATTGTTCGCTTATTTATTTGGGTCAAATTGTTTTGCTTGTTTTTATTTGTTTTCATTTTTATTTTGTATCTGGTTTGCACTAGCATGAAACAGACTGTCGCCTCTAAGTGCTGACTTCCATGTCCACTTTTATATTTACACACGCTCTATCTCTGATATTGAGCACTTTACCCCATAAATATAGCACACTTTAAGACTATATTTCTGCATATATATATATATATATATATATATATATATATATATATATATATATATATATATATATATATTATAAAACGGATTTCGCATGAGTTGATTTTTCGAATTCTCCAAATCAATAAAAATTAAATTAATCGAAAATATTAAATTAAACTCCTAATTTTTATACTGTTATTTTACCATTTTTTTTTTTACCTTGGATATGTCTCGAACATACAGAATATGAATGTCTTATTCATTTATTCGAATGAATAAATTCCTTACATGAAGCATTAGTTTCCTCAGGAAAATTTTCTGATGCAAGATTGCTGTAGGTGTTTACAGGGTTACGAATACTTTAGAACAAGTCTTTAGCAATCACATATAATGATATTGTTTTTTCGATTTTTACATAAACATTTAGTAATTTATTAAATATTGCCTAAAGCACATTTTCTTTTCTACAAAGTTTAACTCAATTCAACAAAAACTTTCTTCAACATCACCTAGCCCTTTTAACATGTTCGACAGCTTGCAATTGGCATAAGATTATTTTATCAATATTTGGACACCATCCAAAAATTAGGTTTGAATGTTAGTTCTCAAGATAGAAAAAAATAACCGTGTCACATATATTTATGACGATGGAAAAATTGAAAATATCAATGTCAGTCGAACGGGCTAAATAGAGAATCGATATAAAAGATTTCCTTCAATGATACAGAGTAGTTTCAAATATTTTCCTTTGATTAATTAATGTTTTCATATTTTATGTCCTCATTTTTTTAATATTTTCAAAATTTCGGCCCTTTTTCAGATGTTTTGAGTTACACTACAAACTATTTTTTCATTAGATTAAAACAGTATTTAAGTATTTTGTGGCATAGAATTTGGTAAGACGCTATTCTCGAGTAGTTACTAAATCTTAACCGTTTTGTTTTCAGTATATCAAATACGAATCAAATAATTCATTGAATTCTCCCAAACTTTAATGTGCTTAAAATGGTTTCGACTTCAGAAACCAATTTTCTATCTCCTTGAATCAACTGCGTCAATGAATGTCGCTAATCTAGTAATAGCCAATGAACTTTAATTTGCAATATATACGTAGAGATTTTATAAAAATATCTGTTCTTTTGATAAACGTATAAGCAAGACCTGCAATAGGAAGTTTACGCATTGCTTTATCATGTTGTTTGTGCATATTAACATTCTTGCTTAAAATGTTTTCATCATCCAGACAATACCCTTTCTAAATATTCGTCTCAATATTTTTGGAAATGTATTATCATTTGATTTAGAAATATATGTTTAATGAATTTACTGTAATTAACAACCAATTCGCAACCATGTATATTCCTCCTTTGTAAACAAAGAAAAGTCAATATTTTATAAACCTAATTCAAGCAATTAATGATTTTTAAATCCGATATTATTTGTTATTTTTATAAAATACTTTAGCAGATATCGGTGTTTCAGTAGACATCCCTATTTTATATACAATGAATTTAGCGTCTATTTATTTAGATCAACGGAGGCTTATTAAAGAAAATGTTAAAAGTTGCAGTTTCTTTTATAAGACTTTCTATGATCTAATCCGATGGAGGTTAATTTCTTTGTCAAATAAAAACAGTGATGTCTAATCAAACAAGTGTACCTATTAAAATAACATATATATTTACATACTTACTGACAATATATATATACTTTATACGAATAATGTACTGTATACATATATAAGCGTGGATATTTCATATTTTAATTCCTATTTTTAAAACTATTTTTCAACAAATATTTCTCGGTAACATTTCTAGAGAAAGACTCCCTACCCATAACAGATACACCAACCCTACAAGTACATTATGTACTGCTATCTATTTCTGGCTCTATGCATCCCTGCTTGTCGCCTGCTACTATCTATTCGTCATCCTGCTGCGGAAGGTGTGAGTTAAGAGGTTTCCTCGCACAGAATAGATACTGTTACAAGAAAATAGTAATAATTGTTTTTTAGATTTCCTTTTTCTTTGTTATATTTTTTTTCAGTTTGTTCGTTTCATTCTTTTTTACTAAACAGTTTGTTCAATGTCAGTTAATCATTGTCTTTTTCTTTAAAAATGCACACAATTTAGATGGTGAGTGGATCATATAACATTATTACATATGAACGTGCAATCAAATATTCATACGTTTGTAGTCACGGTGAAACATATATATATATATATATATATATATATATATATATATATATATATATATATATATATATCAAGGAGAGCTCAATGTGGACTAACAGAGCATTATAATGATAAGATAATAATAATTACACAAGTTCCCCAAACTATAAATACTAGAATAAATAAATTATCATCAAACAGAAAAATATTTAATGAAAAAAAAATCGTCTTACCAGAAACATGTAGAACACATTATTAGTACACACAACAGCCAAATATTAAAAGCATCCCAAGACGGCAAAACAGCAAGCTTAAACCCATCTTGTAACTGTAAAACCGTAACTATTTGCCCATTCGGAGCCACCTGTAATTTGGAAAACGTGGTATACCAGGCTACCATTTTCCCGAGAGAGAACACCAAACACATAAAGACATACATAGGAATATCTGCTGGAAATTGGAAACCAAACCTATACATCCACCGACATTCCATCTCAAATATTAACCAGAAAACCAAACTTCTCTATCCAAACATTATTGGAAAATTAAGGATAATAATCTCACCCCAATAATCTATCGGTCGAGAACCCCCAACAACTTCCAGGACAGATGTGACCTGTCTATACAGGAAAAACTCGCAATAATCAAGTACACAAATGCTAACCAATTATTAAACCAACGAAACGAGCTCATATTCAAATGTAGGCATAAAGATAAACTTAAAATCCCCTAAAACGCTTACTGCATGAAATTGGGGAGGATGAAACAGGAAGTGATAGTTCGTTGATAAGGATTGTAGCACATATTGGTGTACACTCATGTATCGATATATAGATTTGGATAGGTAGTTGTAAGTGCGTAAATGTGTACGTGATAGTAAGTATTTTGCCAACTTCTATATACATGGTGGCACCTAAGACTGTCTTGCCGAAGTACACCTTACCCATGTTTCCAAACTAACACATTTTATAACATTTCCATAATCCATAGCTTTTTCCTTAAGTTTGGTATTTGTTTTTGAATGTCTCTTAATTCTCTAAAGTTATTTACTGTATCCACCTATTGTATCTGACAATATTATAGTAATTTCTAATTATTAATTGTACTAGTGACTACTCCTAACAATCAACCCACTGTATAAACCCATTTACATAGTTCCAATACTTACGAAATATCTTGGCAGGTCAGTCCGCTAAGCTACCACTACCCCGCCCATTCCTTTTCACCCTCTACTTCTCTAGGCCTCCCACTCCCTCTATATCCCCTCAACTCAATGTCTCCACTGACCATCACTTTCCATAATCCATAGCTCAATGCTTAAATTCTATTAATTCTCCAAAGTCACTTCCACCTATTGTATCTGACATGTTATTGTGATTTCTAATTATTATCTGTACTAGTGACCACTTCATAATAATAAACCCACGGTCAAAACCCATTTACATAGTTCCAAAAATTAAGAAGTATCTAAGTAGGGAAGGCTGCTAAAGTTACCACTACACCGCCTTTCCCTTCTCATTCTCCGCTTCCCCAACCCTTCTACTCCTTCTATAAATGTCTCCACTGACTATAAGACTTCGGCCAAAAAACAAATGCTTAAGTTTTACCATAGTAACACTGAATTTTATTTAGATTAAGATCCATTTAATTAAATTAATTTGAATCTGATTTTATCCTGGTATTTGCCAAAGTAACATACAAACCAATATTAAAAACTAAAAAGTGTAGAGTAAATTCTTGGTTGAGGAAACCGACCGCTTTAACCACTAATCTCTAAGCCCTATCTTTACACAACCCCCCTCTCTCTCTCTCTATCACCTTCCCTCCTGTTGAGTCTTGACTCATTGTTGAATCTCGCCTATTGCATGGAATAATAATGCAACACAAAATGTACTTAGAACAAGAATTTATTATAACAAGAAAGTGTACACAATAAGTACATATAGTATTTCTGTATATTTCTGGGAATACATTCCTGGAGAATGTGTTGACTAGTCGCAGTCGATCAGAGTCTCTAGTTGGATCTCGTGATTACTCCTCCCGTCTTCCGGTACCAACCACTATTTATATAGTTGGTAGTCACCTATGCAGATTAGGTGGATCCTACCACAACACCCCCTCCCAAGCCTTGGAATCCTTTTGGATTTCAAACTGGCTTCTATATGGGATGATGATCATGGTTATTTCTTTGTAGATCCCCTTTGCATAGTTCATATGTATATCTGTTTTTTTTTTTTCAATATCTTTTCCGTTTTGGATTCACGTCCAATGGGTCCGTGAACTTTCGTTTCCTACCGGATCTTCTCGGTTCATGAGCACTCTGCGGAGGTTCTACTTGAAAAGTATCATACATTACATCAATGTGATCTTCCTCCTCATCCGGTATACTCTCTTCATGCTCTAGCACGTAGCATTTTTTGAGTTGGTTCTGGTGCCTTTTATGAGTATTCTTCGGCCCTTTTATTATGTAAATCAGGTCACCGATTCTCTTGTCCACTATGCCTCGCTCCCAGAACTCAATGTTGTTCCTATAGCACTTGAAAAAGACCTTCTCTCCGGGGGTGTATCTTTTTCTAGCTGTATACATAGTGTTCTTTATTCTATTTCTTCCTGGCAAAAGCTTGTCAAACACTGACTTAACTTTCCTAGCGAACATTAGTTCAGCTGGTGCCATGGATGATGGTGTTCTCTAGTTAGGCGTGATTCTGTATACTTGTAGGAATTGCTGAAGCGCCTTTTCCGTTGGAATTCCTGAGGCTTTCTTCAGAGCGCGCTTTAACGTATCTACAAATCTTTCTGCGAGTCCATTGGATCTCGGATGATACGGCGGCGTCGTTATGTGGTTAATTTGATATAACTCACAAAATTCCTTAAATTCGTCAGAAGTGAATTGTGTACCATTGTCACTCACAATACACTCTGGCACACCGAACCGTGCAAATAGTTCATGCAAAAAAGTTGTTGTTGTATTGGACGTAGGCTATTTGCAGCGTAGTACTTCCGGCCATTTTGTAAAGCTATCTACCACTATTAAGTAGTAATAATCTTCTACTGGACCAGCGAAATCAATGTGTAATCTTTCCCAGGGATGATCCGTCTTTGGCCATGGTTTGTGTACTATCGGTGGTGCCTTAGCTGCTAACGCACACGCTTTACATCTATGAACCATGTTTTCGATATCCACATCCATTCCTTTCCAATATACAAAGCTTCGCATTAAGCTTTTTGTTCTATTAATCCCCGGGTGACCCATATGAAAGTCCCGTAGGATTCTTTTCTGCAACTTTTTTGGTACTACTACTTTCTCTACACTTGCGAAAGGCACGTTACGTTTCTTTTTAAATATAGGCATAGTATTTTCTTTTAATTCAAATTTAGCTTCAAACTTGTTACATCTTCCAAGACCAGGTGTAAAGGTTTCCGGAAACTTTTTCTTTAATTCATCTTTAATGTCCTGTCTTGTTTGCGTATTACTTTCTACTTTTCTGCAGAATGAGTTTAACGGTTTATCCCACAATTCGAATGTTTCAATAAAATCTGTACCCAACAAGTTTTCTCCATTTCTCAGAATGAAAACTTTTATTTTTTTAACGATCCCATTCACTTTCATTGGAAGTACAACCTCGTCTTCGAAGTTAATTTGCTTTCCAGTTACCGTTCGAGCGAGTTTCGTTGACTTCATTATTGTAGGCCTTTTTAAAATTTTCCATGTTTTATCGTTCATTATTGTTAAATCTGACCCCGAATCGAGTTGAAATTTGATATTCTTTTTGAATATTTCAGTCGTCACATATTTCCTCAAGTCTCTATCTGATTTGATATTCGAATTTGTTTGTCTAATTCGGCTCTTGAACTTTTTCGTTTTACAACACGATCCTTTGTGACCATTCTTTTGGCACACGAAACATTTCTTATTTCTATATGGGCAATTTATCTCACAATGTCTTTCGTTACAACGTCTGCAATTATATGGTGGGACCTTTTTATTTTCGTTCTTTTTATTTTCTTGTCTATTATTACAATACGCTGAATTTTTTGTCCAATTTTTCTCTGATGGGTACTTTGACTGCTTTTTTATTTTTTTAATATAAGCAATACCAGCTTTTTCGATTTTTTGCGACTCTTTTTTTAAACTTACGGCCCGTTGACACTCCTCTGCTAACTTTTGCAGGGTAAGGCCTTGTTCAGATTCCAGTTTAGACAAAACTCTACGTCTTATTTCGGCACTCTTACTGGATACCAGTCCTTGAGCAAAAATTAAGCACTTGAATTCTTCAACCGTAATCTCTGCCAATCTGAAATTGTCACAATGTCTATTCACTATAGATGCATATGTTAAGTAATCCTGATCGTCGGATTTAGAGACATTCATGCATAACCATCGCTTATGCCAAAGCGACATATTTGCTCCAAACAGCTCTTTTAGCAATTTCACTGTTTCCGAGAATTCCAATTCAGTTGTTTTTCTCGGTAGAATAAAATCTACAAATTTGCTATGTTTTGCTGTACCTAGCTTTGTTAGTAATAGACTGACTTTTCTTGAATTCGACCAGTTTTCACAGTCTGTGTAGAAAATATCTTCATATCGTTTAAAGTACGCTTCAAATGTTTTTTCTTCGTCTGGCACATAGTTGAAAGTTTCCAGCGAATTAAATATGGTGTAATTAGAATATGAAGAATTTCCCTCATTTGCCTGATAGTTGTTTAATTTCTCCAGTATTAACTTTTGAATTTCTAAAAGTCTTTCATCTTGTCTATCTTGATATTTTTGCAGCGCTATCTGTTGTTCTTGTTGTCTTTCCTCTTGTTTATCTTGATATTTTTGTTGTTTATCTTGAAATTTTTGCTGTGCTATCTGTTGTTCCCTTATTAATAAGGCAAACTGTTCCTGCTGGGATTTGAATAATTCAGCTATGACTTTGGATAGTTCCTCCATTTTTAGCTGATAGTGTTCATGCAACAAGGAATATACTTTTAATTTGTGTATCCACGAATATCATATAAGCTGACCAAAAAAATCGAAACAACGTACGACTTTTCTATTTTATGTCTTGCTTTTACATTCACGCCCGTGCTAATCAACTTTGGTATTTTTTTTTTTTTTTTTTTTTTTTCCGTGAACAGAGAGCGTCGGACTTTTTTTTTTCGTTTTCGACTTCTGTTCGCGTATTTCAATGACACGTCTGATTTTCTTATCAGAGGTAATTCGTCACTATATTGTTGAACAAATAATTTTTAAAAAAATAATTTTTTAAAGTTTCTTACCTTTCAAAGTCGACACGGTGTATTTGTGCTCCTTTTAATCCATGCATGTTTTTGTAGTCGGCCAATTTTTCTTTTTAGCGGGTGTCTCGTTGTAGATAATTTTTTAATTTAAAATTACCGTTACTCGTTTACGACACCTTTCAATTTTTCTGAGTGAACGTTCCTTTATGCTTAGTCGTCTTTTAACGAGTTTTACATATCGAGAAGTTCAGAATCCTTCGTCGTTATGTTAACGTTGGACTTTGAATTAATAGTTTTTTTTTTTCAGCCTGGGTTCTTCAATGACTTGTCCCAATTGTTGAAAACTCTCACTATTAATTCTTTCTTCTTTCCGTATGGTTCGTTCTACTTCTTTGCCATTGTTGAAACTTGGCGTATGGTTCGTTCTACTTTGTGGCCATTGTTGAAACTTGACGTATGGTTCGTTCTACTTCGTCGCCATTGTTGAGTCTTGACTCATTGTTGAATCTCGCCTATTGCATGGAATAATAATGCAACACAAAATGTATTTAGAACAAGAATGTATTATAACAAGAAAGTGTACACAATAAGTACATATAGTATTTCTGTATATTTCTGGGAAGACGTTCCTGGAGAATGTGTTGACTAGTCGCAGTCGATCAGAGTCTCTAGTTGGATCTCGTGATTACTCCTCCCGTCTTCCGGTACCAACCACTATTTATATAGTTGGTAGTCACCTATGCAGATTAGGTGGATCCTACCACAACACCTCCCCAAGCTAAAGTGTCCGTCCGGTGTACTTTCTCCATTCGCGGAGCAGGTATTCTTTCTGATGAAATGAACATCACGGTGTTCATGAAATAAAAATTATAAACGAAATGGATAATTAAAGTCTCCGTCTTATTATCATTATATATATATATATATATATATATATATATATATATATATATATATATATATATATATATATATATATATTAAATGTGTACACACAATTAAAAATACACATAAACAATTATGTGAACAGAAAAGTCATCATTATGTGTCCAGCTGTTATCGTAAACCAGACTTACATATTATTCACGCATTCATTTACAAATATAAAAGTGAGGATAAAATACAACTTTCAGTCATAAGTCATGATTAAAATATCAAACACACAAACCCATGTTACTAAGAATGTCACTTAGTCATTAAAAAAACAAATCCGCCATTATCTCACGCTGAATATGCAATTGATACCGTGTGTCCATAAGTAAAGTCAAAAGTAGAAGCAATTTCATTGTCACGGAGAAATATTGTTCGTAGAACAGATGCCATTGCTGAAAACTAGAATGGGAAACTTTTGGATGCTGCAGATAAATTCAAGTGGTTCTCGATCGCTTTAGACGAGCGCACAGACATGGTAGAAACTGCACAGTTGCTGATTTTCATTCGCGGTACTGATGGAAATTCCAACATCACAGAAGAGCTGTTGTCAATGGAGAGTCTCAAAGACACTACTACCGGGAATGATTTGTAGGAAAGTCTTATGTATTGTTTGGGAAATTCGCACTTATGCCTTGATACATTTGTGAGCATAACAACTGATGGGGCAGCTGCACTAATTGGGACACATTGTGGACTTGTCAACTGGCTAAATGACAACATTCAGTCAAACTTCCCACTTCACAAGTTGCTTTCATTTCAGTGCATAATTCACTAAGAAAGAAATGGAATCTGATTTTTCTGATGTGTTGTATCGCACCAATGCCTTGGAAAAGTTTTGAAAATAGTATGGGATCTCAAAGAAGAGATTTTCATGTTTTTTTTTAAATAAAGGATGTGGCTTGTAACTTCTCCACCAAAATAAAAGATGCAGAATGGGTGTGTGATTTTTTGCATCTGTTACAGATACCATGCAAAAAATGAATGAGTTCAGCACAAAACTTCAGGTAAAGGTGTCTTTGCTCATGATTTATTTGTGGAGGTAAAATCCTTTCAGACAAAGCTTATCCTTTTTGTTAAACAACTGTCTGATCAAAACTTTGCTCACTTCCCCCTTCTGAAAGATCAGTCTGTTGAATATATATCTGCACAAAAATACAATGGACAGATCACAGCCTTGACGGAAGAATTTGCTAAGAGATTTGCAGATTTCAAAGCAATGGAGCCACAGTTCAACATGCTGAGGTCTCCATTCCCATCTGACATTGTAACTGCGACTAATAAACTACAAATGGAACTCATAGACCCCCAAGCTGACAATTCTTTGAAGTAGAGCTTTGAAAACAAATCTTTAATTAAATTTTATGCATCTCTTCACCCAGAGCATTTAAAAAAATTTGAAAGTTTTTTCAAGAAAATTGTTTCTTCTGTTTGCATCCACTTACATGTGTGAGCAAATTATCAAAAGCAAAAATAGATTATGCTATAATACAATTTTTTCATTATACTGAATTGTAATTAGACTTTACAACTAGCAAGATGTTTTTAATAATTAACTGATCATGAAAATTTTTAACTTGTTCATGCTGTTACAATATACAGTCTTCAAAAGCATTTAGACAAGTAGCTATGTCCATAGTAACAATGCGGCCCACTAAGAAAGTAATTGCCCACTTCTGTTCTAGATATATCGAAGGCGTTTGACAGGGTTTGGCATGCCGGACTTCAACGTATGCTTCAGGGATACGCTATTACAGGACTATTATTTGATTTAATGCAATCATTCCTGTCAAGCCGTGAAATAAAGGTTGTCCTGAACAGGTTCTCTTCCAATTCCTTTCATGCAAACGCTAGTGTTCCTCAAGGCTCTATCCACGGTCTTACACTGTTTCTGATCTTCCTGATGTCATCAGTTCTCAAATAGTCATTTACGCAGACGACACTGCCATTTACTCCTGTCTCAATAGTAAATCTGGCATTGCTGACAAAGATGACCTGGTCGTTGTTCTCGAAAAGGACCTCCAATCTATGGTTGATTGGGACAGAAAATGGCTTGTAAATTTGAATACCTCCAAAACGAAAATGCTCTCATAAAGAAACTTCCCTGTCGCCTATCAGCATGATTGATGCTCAACTTTACGAGAGCATCACACTGCGCCTTTTTGGTTTCACGTTTTCCACTGACATGAGGTGGAACAACTATATTGAATCAATAGCTGCATCTACTTGCAAGGGAAATTGGTTCTCTGTGTCGCACCAGAATGTTTTTTCACCTGAATCCATCCTTCACATCTCCAAATTTACCATTCATTCATGTATTGAATACTGTTACTATATATGGACCGGTGCCCGCTCTTCATTTCGAGGTTTTCAACAAAATCTAAAGTCGGATATGCCTGACCTGGCATCTCGACTCCATTCACTTTCTCACAGACGTGATGTGGTTTTCCTCTGTCTTTTCTGCAAATATTTTCATAGCAACTGCTCTGACGTGCTATTTTCACTGGTGCCTCGACTGCATGAATTTAAGCGTTCTATTATGTTGGCATTTTTGTCCCACCTTTTTACAGTCGAAATGGTTAAATGTAATCATCTCTTCTACTCCAACATTTTCTTCTCCAGCACTCCCTTCTTGATAACTATAATCTTTAAAAATTTAAATGTAACGTCAATCGACATCTTCTGATGCTTTATATATATATATATATTGATGCATGTTTCATTAAATAATATAGACAAGTTTTGCTTATTTATTTTATGCAAATTCCTTTCATATCGTCTGATAAGCTTAATAACATTATCATTGAAAGACGAAAGAAAATCACCATATTGATACATGTTTTTTAATCCTATCTAAGCTTTCGGCTCACATAAGCCATCATCAAAGATGACATTAACATTACAATATATTAAACAATACACGGACATAGCAATAATGATAGTCTGTTTTTGTTTGCATGGAAGATTTCCAAGCAACGACAAAATCGTGCATACGTGACGCTGTAAGCGAAAATCGCTCCGCGGCTCATGAAATCACACATGATCACGCGAGACTGAAAACGAGAAGTGTTAAGTATGAGAAATCGTTGGTATAAACCAATGGCTTCTGTTATCAATTATAGGCAATTGAGTATATTTGTGGAGTTTTCATAGTTTATTTTGTTCAGTTAAGTGCTTTCGCTGACTGGCTATTGTTGCAGGTGTGCTGTGGATCATTTGTTATTGATGTATTTGTCTGCGTGTTGGTACAAAGGAGCCCGCAAACAAAATTGTCCAGAAGATAGTAAGTTGACAACAAACTGAATACAAAACAACAAGGCAATAGTATTTGATTAAAATAAAGCTAAATTTTACTTTTGGCAACAAAACCAAAACTACATACAAAGCTATTTATGCAAATAGGATAATTGACGTCAAGGATTTGAGTGAAAACATCAAATTCTGCTTATGTCACTCCAAGTTATAAAGAATGTTTATGCAAATGATTTAGAGGAGTAGTAACTTTTGTTATGCAGGGCATCTCTTCATCGCTTCAGCATCGAACAAGTTGCATTGTTTTCCTAGGTTCACACTAACCTAGGAAAATAATGCAATTTGTTCGATGATGAAGCGATGTAAACGTAAGAACTTTGTGTGTGATTTTAATGTACAATAATAATATGATATTTGTAACATCTAATATATCTTGTTTTCTCATATTTTGTCTAATATATTGGTTAATATAAATGTGACTACAGGGTTATTATTTTATGCCTAGAGAGCTCTTATAATGTCAAAAACTGTATTTAGAAAGTTGTAAACAGTTTTTCTTTGCTCTAACTACAAAAATATTCGATTTATAAATAAAGAATCTTACTTCGCGGAAATTCACTTACAGATATATATATATATATATATATATATATATATATATATATATATATATATATATATATATATATATTGTGTATTTAGGCAGCGATCCCTCTTTTATACATGTTTCGTTAAAGACGACTGAGATGGTACTGCGATTAAGCTATTAATATCCTTTTCTTGTGAACATACAAGTCCTTTCTTTTCTAGACGCAAAGTGTGTAAAAACCGTCCCAAAATTCTACATGTGCGAGTGTTTTCGGCTATCCTTTTAGCCATTATCAAGGATAATTTTATTTTCTACTTTTAACTGATGTATGGGCTGTGTTAGATATGTATCTAGAGTTTTAGGAATGTTCTCTGGGATATGCTGTTTTGCTGTGT